>JAKSZP010014540.1:0-209694 GCA_022478985.1 Massospora cicadina
ACTACAGATAAGGGCGCACTTCTCATGGTCTTGTGGAGAAAGGTCCATCTGCTAGTATCCACTAGCCAAGTCCATGGCGGAGAAGAACTTGGACCCAGAGAGATGTTCCAGAGCGCCGTTAAATCAGGGGATTGGGTAGCTGTACTTCTTAGTGAGGTTAATCAGCTTACGTTAGTTCAAAACTACATGATGTCCTCCATTTTTCTTCTTTATAAGTAGAAGAGGGGAAGACCAAGGGCTTTGGGATGGAACTAGCAACCCAGCATCCAACAACTGTTTGAGCTCCATCCACATCTGTAGCTCCTTGACTTTTGAATGCAGTGGGGCTTGGATCAAATGGTATGATCATGCCCAATGTCAATAGTGTGAGTCCAACCCTTCATGTGCCTATAGTCGATATCAGATTTGGAGAAAAAATCGCTATAGGACTCCAATAAACATGTGTTCTATTAAGCTCTTCAGGGGTTAGATTATCAAAGATATGAACAGTGAGCAGAGTGTAATATGATTTATCAGCAGGTATGCCTATATCCGCCATAGACCCAATACAGTGAACTTGCTTTATTTCGTTAAGGGGAATCAGCATGCTTCTCCAATTTCCTGATGCTTCTTGATGACCATGACCTTGTTGGTGAGATTCCCCAACAGGAAATTGACTGATCGCTGATAAGCTGTGTCTAGGATACCTGGCAACCCCCAAGGTTCTAAAGAACTTATTCCATCAATGCTTGTTGAGTGAAGAAGGCAGTTAGGGAGACTTTGCATAGTAATAGTGTCTATCACCTTTTGTTCACCCGCCTTGTTTACTACCTCCTCTGACGCATACAATGGAAGTCCCTCTGAAGAAATCAAGGAGTCAGGAAGCTTTTTTGTTTTTCTTCCCGACATGGTATATTTAAGAGTGAGGGCGGAGGAAGTTTACTCAAAGATGCATGTATATACTTTTTTCCTAAGCTCATCCATAATAATAAACAAGCAATTAGGGCGTCAATATGAATAAGAAGGGAGAAAAACACTGTTTCATGTTGATGATTACATCATAATCAATCATGAATTGAGTGCTAATGAGCAGGCATATGCATTATTTTCCAATGCCACAGCGGGGGTAGCCATTAGGAGCTTCACAATACGCATGGGTAGAAAAGAGTAGGGTCCAATAGAACTTGTGTTTGTTGGGCCCCACAGTTCTGAACTCTTTCATATAGTCCAGGTCAGGTGCCAACTTAATTTTATTGATGAGCTTTGAAGAGACCACGTTCACTGAAGCACCTGTATCAAGGATGTCTAGAATGCACACCTTATAGGTAAAAACTCTACCTTGGTTTCGTGCTACCAAAAGTAGGGGGAGGGCAAGAACCTCCTTCAAACGGAGAGTGGAGGCAAGACGTTGATCCATTGCAGAGTATATATCTTTATTATATTGGAGGGTATGAACTTTTTTGGTTGATCGGATCACTGTACCATTAATCTAGTCAGCATCACTAGCAATATTAATCACCTCTGAAAATCTCAACAACTGTTGAATATAGGTTTGTCGTGGTATCATAGCTATATCAATTCTTTTAGGCCTCAAACTGTACAGATTTTTTACTTCCAATGGAGCTCCCAAAACATAATAGCTTGCATATTCACCACCCACTTCAGACCCGTCATCAGAGGGATTGTTAATGCACCTCCATGATTTACTAAGAGGGGGCTGATAAACCGTCTTAATCTCCTCACAAGTGTAATGAACAGTATTAAGCCGTTTGTTGCATTTCAATTTGGGTTCAAATTTTCCGAATCCAAATTGATTTGTTTAAAAAGATTTTTGGTGTTTGTTGGGGTTGGGCGCTGGGTTATGCCTTGCCTGAATTATTGATTAGGCTCTTGCAAGCCTAATCAATGGTTTGGGCGAGGCCCCAGAAGGGCGACCTTTAAGGTCAAGCCCATGTATTTCTGAACTTTGTTTGGAATACTCTCTCTTTCTCTCTTGTGGCCTTGGGGCCGCCCTTACCTTATCTTACCTGATAATCCGCGCACAACAAGTTTTTGTCGCGTCAACAAAAACTTGGGCTTTTGGGGTTTAATCTCCCTCAAATATCCTGTTTTTTCCTTGGTGTGTTCACAGCATCAGATTATCAGGATCCTGTTCATCAGCGACTTTTTATCTGATAATAATAAAATAAGATTAATTCTGGGGTTTGCAACCTCGCTTACCTATTCATCTTTTTCTTGCTTCAAATTTCCCTAATTCTGAGGTTTACTACCTCAAGAGTCCAGCTCACGCTGGACAAATGGCGTTAATTGTGTCAAACCTAAGGTAAGATGGTGATCAGAAACTGGGATGTTTCTGACCATTACATTATTTTGAACTGCATGTGCTGCCAGCACGCCACCAGATCCCCAGTTTGGCTGACCTCAGTGGTTTCATCAGGTCCTGGTTGTCAAGTAACCAGCACTGGAGGGAACCAGTGACTGATGGCCAACCCTGGACTTGAAGCGATCATTGGCGCAAGATTCTGGTGGGGCCTTTCCCTCCACCAGGGATTATTTGGCACTGAGGGGACCTGGCCCAGCAGGGCTCCCTCACCTACAGACAGTCCATTTGGTATGGGGGCAGCCATCCAGAAACGCTGGACCGCGCGCCCCTTCCACACTTTAGTTGGAGATAGCGCCTTCCTGGTTGGGATAGGAAGACCGTCACCAACTGGGGCGTGGGAGGGGAGGCACACCACAGCCAAGTGCTGGGCATGCTTCCTCATGCCGGGCGGGCTGATTCCAGCAGCTCAGTCCCAATTTGCTCTCGCCATTTATCTTTTTCCCTGTGAGGGGCCCAGAATTTCTCCAGGCTAATTTTCCTGGGGCTCGAGGTAACTCGCCCCAGGAAGCCCTCATGGTGGCAGCCTCCCATTGTGGGGCCCCTCTTTGGGGAGGGGCCCTTCTTTAGTGGGGGTGATGTAACAAATGGTATTAAGCCATTCATTGAATTTTGATTTGGGTTCAGATTTTCTGAATCTAAATTGACTTGTTTGAAAAGATTTTGGTGTTTGTCAGGTTTGGGCGCTGGGTTATACCTTGCCTGAATTATTAATTAGGCTCTTGTGAGCCTAATCAATGGTTTGGGCGAGGCCCCAGAAGGGCGACATTTAAGGTCATGCCTGCACAATTCCAAACTTTATTCAAAATTCTCTCTCTTTCACTCTGGTGGCCTCGGGCCACCCTTACCTTATCTTACCTGATGATCCGCGCAAAACAAGTTTTTGTTGCATCAACAAAAACTTGGGTTTTTTGGGGTTTGATCTCCCTCAAATATCCTGTCTTTTCCTTGGTGTGTTTGTGACATCAGATTATTAAGATCCTGTTCATCAGCGACTTTTTATTTGACAATAAATAAAATAAGGTTTAATTCTGGGTTTTGCAACCTCGCTTACCTATTTAATCTTTTTCTCACTTCAAATTTCCCTAATTCCGAGATTTACTACCTCAAGAGTCCAGCTCATGATGGACATTTGGCGTGAATTGCGTCAAACCTAAGGTAAGATGGCGATTGGAAACTGGGACGTTTCCAACCATTACAATGTGGGAGGGTTTTTGCGCTCATCTACCTTTTTGACTTTTGAAGGGAGTATAGTAGCTGCACCAAATTTTGGGGGAGGCGTTGATAGTGTAATGGCTTTGACTTTTGCCTTAGAAGTGATCGGCTTGAGCTGCCCCATAACTTCAGGTTTTGAACTAGGGGCAGTCTAAGGTGAGGCTGAGAGGGTTTAGAGGCGGCAGCTTGGATGGATGTGATATTTTAATCACCTTAATAGACTGCTAAGAAAGTGGAGAACCAGGAAAAGGGTTAACTGACTTCACCAGCTGAGCTTTTGGAAATGAAGCTGGAGGTGAGTGCTGCTCCATAACTGACAGTATTTTCTGGCTATTCTCATATGGTGGAGGAGTATATTGTTGCTGCAGCTCTGCAGAAGCTGGGTTCCAGAGAGATACAGCCATATAAGAGGCTAAAGGGTCAGAGTTTATTCTCACTTTGGAGCTCTTTGCAGAAGTTCAGCTTCATGAAAGTCAGCCATTGCTAGCAGTGCATCTTTGATATCCCGTAAAATTTGGAAGGTGTTCTTGACTGCGGAGATATGCATTTCTAAAGAGGGATAAGACTCCAAGTTAGCCATGATAGCAGCAATAGCATCATCAAGAGGCAGCAGTTTGGCCAGCAACAGAGGTTTAGCTTTGCTTAAAATCGCTCAACAACTGAGGGATTCTCTTCCATATTACAGGATAAGGCACATAAAGGCTGTTTTTGCCGTTGTAACTCTGCTTGGAACTATTTTTTCAATCAGCGCTTGTTTAACCTCCGCCCAGGTGTAAAGTGTGGCCATATTTGGAACCATGATCTCCTGAGCCATCCTACTCAAGCAGGGAAGTATATACTTGGTTTTTGATGGTCAGTCGCTCCTTCCATCGCAGATCATAAACTTAAAGGAAGGAGGCAATACTGCCATTACAAAATGTGAACTTGTCTTTAATGGATGTTTAAGATTAATACGGGAGGGCACATAAGTCCTTGTGAAGAGTGCTGCTCAAGCCTTTTGAGGCGAAACAAAGCATTGGCTAGTTGTAGCTCTAAAGCAGCTAGCCTTGATTCTCAGTATAATTGTCATTTTTATTTTAACGGGATTTTGGTGGTATATAGGGTCCCCTGTAGTGAGCACACTTGTTGGATTTTTGATGGGGAAAATTCTCGTTAGTGCTTTTTTAACTAAAATCTAACAAATAGGGAATTGAAACCACTGATTTTAAATTTTACAATATAAATTTTAAATTTTAGATTTATTAAAGGTAAGCCAACCAGGGGACGGACTTTACTAAAACAAAAACTAAACAAGCGAACCAAAAACATGAACCAAACGCCCTAAACGAGCGGTGTGATACCTAAACATGAAAACCTACCAGGTAAAACAGCGGTGAGCCACTTATCCCACCATGGCGGAAGGGGAGTGGGGATTAGACGGATCATCATTGGGCTCACCATTGGAGGCAGATCGATGCTGAGAGCAAGGGGGTTGGGGCATCCGCAGGATGAAGTTCAAGGATAAATAGATAATTGTTGAGATCGTCATTGACAATTTGGGCCTTGAGCATAGCCTCCAGGAGTTTGGCAACATGGTGTTCAGCTTGTATTCATGCGTCAGGAAGCTGGGAAAATTTTGTAATATTGGCTCTGGTGATACGCATGGTGGGGGAAAAATCCGCCAGTGCAGCAACATGCTTGACAGTGGAGGTGGCAGTTTCAGTTAATTGGTTGATTTCAACTTTTGCAACCTCAGGGAAATTGGGAGGGAGAAGAGTGATGCGTAGGCCTTCCTTAAATTCAGTGACAGAGAGTGCCAAGGCATTGAAGAGATGGCGACTCTCAGGTGAGGCCACCGTGGACTCAGCAATCTGATGGTCGCTCAAGAAAGGGGTAGCGTTGGGTTTGGGGACATATTTCTTGGGTGGGAATGAGGCATCGAAGTCTGAAGGCAGGTATGGACTAATCTTAACTAGAAAGTCTAAAGGTGGGACAATTTCACCAGAATTGTTTACTTCATTTAATAAGTCCGAGGGACTTTGGTTGAGAGGGATTGAGTCAGAGATATGTGGCTGTAATTGAATAAGCTTTGGGGCGATAAATTGTTTGGATTGATTTTGGATCCAAACTTGCTCCCAATTGGGTAGATTGTAAGAAAATTGGCTGGCTTGGTCTTTGGTTGCAAAGTTTTGCTGATTTTTTGAGCGCTCATCTGGAGGGAGTGGGAGCAGCCAAAATCCCCACTCAAACGCTGTTTTGAGGCCTCACAGGTGGCTTGGCAATTTCTGTATTTTTTGAACTGTATTGAAAGGCCTTTTTAGAATCATCCAATTCATGGAAGAGGGGTCAAACTGTGCAGCTGTTGTTGATGCGAGCCCAAAAGAATTGATCCAGTGTGATTGGGATATAGGCACGCGTTGGGATGTGCTGGGCTATGGTTGGCTGGTGGGGGGTAGTGGTGTCCATTGCCTGAGGTGCCACTAGTCAATCAGCACCGCTTGGGACAAGGAAGTGGACAATAGGGTCTATGCCTTATTTTGATACCCTGTCATCAATTCTTCATAGAGTTTTTGAGGGGGAAGGTGTGAGGGAAGGTTTGCAAATTTCACCACAGATGTGGCATCACTGGGTAGGCGTGTATGGGTGGTGGTAATGGGGATGTTTTTATGTATTAAGAAAGTAGCTTCTGCAGCGGCCACATCCTCTTTGGTGTGAAAGCCTATATCAAAATAGCCATTGTAAGGGCGGAAGTTGATGAACTCAGCTGGTGCATAGGTGGTCATTGCCAGCTCAATTATCACTTTGTTGGCATATGGGAAGAGATATCTGCACTCGATGCAAAGGCAAAAGTGAATATTGGATCAGGGTAGGGCTAGGGATTGGAGGCAGATTGGGTGGCTTTGCGCTAGGCGCAGTAATAAGTCCCTTTGAGGGGTAAACTGGCCCATTGCATTAGGCAGGCAGGATGAGCCAGTCATCATGCGTTTACCTGCTGGGTGGTAAATGCTATTGAGTGGAGCACCGCTGCCCCACATTGGGGCAGCAGGTGGTGAATCTGAGGACATGAAACAAAAATTGGTATGGTGAGGCGATGGTGGATAATTGACTGATTTTTTTCAAAATTGCTCAATTGTGATCTCGAGTGGAAAGAAAACTTAAAGGTCTTGGATTAAAACCACCGATAATAACAAAAAATAATGAACATTAAAAACTAGAAAAGTTGATTATTTATATATTTATTAGTTCCAACGGGAGGCAAGAAAAACCCTCTTTTTTTAGTACTAGATGGTCCAAGAAAAACCCTCTTCATAAGTCAATACTTAATTTTTAAAGTGTCAAGGCTTTAAGTTTGGATTGCTTAGCAAATTCTTAATTATAATATGGGTGATGGACCTATCATATCGTTTTAAACTCGCCTTATTGCAGGAAATGGCTGATAAAGGGCGATGACAGGAAGTTTAGATCTGTAAGGTAGGGTTTTGATATATTTTACCCAATCAATTAATGAAAAAATTTTGCACTTGCTTGGACTCCCTCTGACCCTATAAAAGGGCCAGTCTCCGCAATATAGGCTGCACCAAAAATAGAGGTGGCCTGGAGAGGAGCCTCCAATGAGCTCCCAAAATTTGACTGACAACTCTGTGTAATCTGACCGCCTCCACACATTTTGTTTGCCTGAAAGTTATGAGAAGTGTTATCCCAATTTGAGGGGTTCTACAGGGAATCAACCAGAGTCTTTTGGCTGATTTTTTCAGCATTTACCTCCAAACCATTATTTTCTATATATCGGACTTGTAATTGTCTAACACCCTGAGTCCTGGACACTGAGTATCAAAAGCCTAAGCGAACTGAGAGTCTCATATGCACCTACTGCCACAAGGTTGGGCATTTTTTTAATGTGTGCTGTAAGAATCATTCTGACTTTAAAGAGCAGATAAAAGAAATGTTGTCATAGGGATAAGTGTCACAATTGTAACAAAATCTTATGTACATGACTCCTTCCCCTCGTCTATTGCTCATTTGGCCTATATAGTGACCCTTTTAATGAAGGTTATGAAGAGTGTTATGAAGATTTTGGATATGATATTTTAGGTTGTCAGCTTAAGTCAAGATTCCAGATTAGATTAAACATTGAAGGTGTAGATGGGGCCATAATACCTAAAGAAACTTATCTTAGTAAAGTTCTAGGGTACTGAGGTTTTTGATAATGCTGGTTATTCCAACCATTTTATTGCCTTAATGATCCAACCTAATCAACATGTTCATACCTTGCAATCTGTTAAGGAGTGATATCCTAAGACACCTCGCAAACTTACCTCTACTTTACACTTTGATGAGGTTCTAGCTTTCCCTCCTAACTTTGGTAAAACTATAACCAAGGTAGAGTTCATCATCTAAAAGATCTGGGTTATGGCCATCCTTGACACTAGGTCTCCAATCAATGTTATTTCAAAAGAAACTTTTCAAGAAATATAAGTTAGCGTGCAACTTGGATACTTTAAAAAGTATGGAAATGAGGGTTTAAGTAGTTCCTGCTATTGGGGCATACTCCTCATTACCAAATCAAATTATCAAGCTCATTCTTTTGTACCCGCTGTGGCCTTGGACAACATTACATGCTATGCTTGTTGTATGCAAAACTATGCTTGAGTATGATGAGGGCATAAACATGAAACAGGGTTATCTCTCCCTGCTCAAGTATGAGGTTCATCCAGCTATAAGAAATAAAGAACTTGGCAAGAAAGAATATTTTATTCCTAGATGTATAACCTCTTCTGCATTATCTTTGCATTACATAACGTCTAGGCGAACTACAAATAAACTGCTTGATTCAGTGGACGCTTTGAAGGGAGTTCCTTTTCATGCATATAAGAAATACCGATTAAGATATGTAAAAAAGATTGATACAAAGTTTACTTTAAAAATCCCTTAAATATGCTTAACACACATGATAAACATCAATAGAGTTAGTCCTTTAGAGCATCAAGTATTGTCTGATATGCTTTACCTGTCTACTAGCGTCCTATCTCTACCCCATTGGGAAATCTCATTAACAAGAACGTTGTTGTAAAATAACATTAGGAGATCAGAAAAGGCCTGCTGATACAAATTAAGGATATTGAAAAGATACATTTTACTCGCTCTACATTCAGATATGGGCCTCCCTACTGACAATTTGTTATGTAATTTGCCTAACGTTCTTATTTCAGATGAACTGACCCTAGACGAGCTTAAAAATTACTTGTTATTGATGGCTAAAATGATATATCCTCTAAATCTAATACTGACTATGGTCACATGAAGGATTAGAATTATACAATTGATGGTGATGCCAGTCCTACCTGGTCCAAACCTTATTGTTTATCTAAAGTTGAAGAGCATTAAATGAGGAAAGAGCTAAAACAGTTACTAGATGCTGGATTACTAGTACTTCCCAAATCTCATGGTCTTATCCTCTATAAATTATAAAATAGAAAAATGGAGGTTATTGGTAGTTATAGACTACTGAAAATTGACAGCCTAAAGAAAAAAATAGTTATCCTATCTCTCATATTGATGATGCTCATATGCAACTCTCTGGCTCTAAATTCTTTTCCACTATGGACTTAGTCAGCGGATACTGACAAATGGAACTTATCCCACAAGATCAGATAAAAAGTTCTCTCAACTGCTGTGAAAGCCTCTTTCAACTCATTAATTACCTCAAGGGTTGTGCAATGCTCCTGTATCATGTCAACGAACAATGGATCACATTCTACAAAGACCTAAAGCCAAGTTATGTTATTGTCTATCTTGATGACATCACAGTGTTTTCTAAAACTTTTAACAAACATCTTAGTCATTGTAGGATCCACCGACGGATGCCACAAATTTTTATCTAAGTGAGAAATTTAATTTTTCAAATAAAAGTAATAAATAATGCTTTGTTAAAGTTTTTATATTTTTTTCTTTTTTTAAGCAGGGCAAAACCAAGAAAGGTCCTTTTTTGATACTAGTATCTCCTATTTAAACTAGTTCAAATCCTGGGACCATGGGTATTTGGGGCTAAAGTATTATAAAGCTGAGTCATCCAAATTAGGAAATATAGGATTTTGGCCTATCAGATTGAAGATAAATATTTTGAGGCAAAACTGACCCATTTGGTAACAATTTAATGAATTGTATTCAATCACCAGCAAGTAAAATCTTCTCACCTCAGCGGTGGTCAGACTCGTGTGGTAATGATTGGTTAATTTGCATCCTATCATTGTCGAGTAAAATCTTCTCACCTTGGAGGTGATCAGACCCATGTGGTAATAAGCACCCTGAATTTGGCTGAGAAGTCGGAGCAATCCTATTATTAGTTATTACCTTATTAAGCTGATTTTGGTTATAAACCATATTTTTCCAATAGTTAGGATTCCACCAAGAATCCACTAAGGTCTTTTTGCTGTTGGTTCTCATATTGTTGATAACCACAATATTATTTGAAGATTGGGCAGGAGATGGGCCAATCAAGGTAGCAGATTCAGGAGCACTTGTACCTCCAACATTCTTTTTCTTAAGTCAAGAAGGAGATTGTCCAACATTGCCCCCCTCAAGAATGTTGGGAGGGGTGTAGGGTCATAGGAAGCGGCCATGTACCCAATTTATGATAATTCCTGTAGCCAAAGATTTTATAGAATACTCATTTCCTCTCTTATACATGATGGTAAATGGCCCCTCCCAGATTGATCCAAGTTTTCCACTATGTGGAGTTATGCGATTGTGGTAATATAAAACCATATCCAACACTTGGAAAGAAGGTAGAGGAGCTCAGAGCTCATTGACAGCTTGGCCTTCTTTAGTAACCATTTTTGTGAGGTTGGTCATAGCCTCTGATTGAAGCTGAATGATGCGGTTAGCTAACCTTCGCATGGCTTTCTTGGGTTCCTCTCCTCTATAGAAGACATCCTTAGCTAAAAGAGCAGGTATGCCCAGTTCCCTGCCATACAAAACTCGGAAAGGGGGCATTTTCAGAATCTGGTTTAGCTAATTCTGTAAGCCATAAGCGCGCTTGGGAGATAATGATCCCAATGAAGGGGATCAGATGAAGCCATTTTCCATAAAATGGAAATTAGAGTACCATTTGCTCGCTCCACTGTACCATTGGTTGATGGGTTATATGGAGCTGAGAACAGTTGCTGGGCTCCCATGGAAGCAGCTAAGGTTTTGACTACTCTGGAGGTGAAGTTTTTTCCCATTGTTGCAGAGTAGTACTTGAGGGCACCCATGTCGAGTGAAAATATTTTGATGAAGAAAGGTGGCAGTGGCCTTAGCAGTTTGGGCTGGCAGCGCCACAGCTTCAACCCACTTTGTGAAGTGGTCAATGCCACCAAAATATATCTGTTTCCACCTGTGGTTTGAGGAAGTGGCCCTACTACGTCCAAGCTTATGGTATGGAATGGCTGTTGCGGGGTAGTTGACAGATATTAATATCTAGTTTTGAGCTGAGACTGCTTCTTACATGTAAGGCAAGCAGCAAGACTTCAATGATGGCTTCCATGATTCCCTCCCAAAAATATCGATCCTTATTCCATTCATAGGTTTTCTTAACTCCTCCATGGCCTAAGGTTGAATGAGCTTACAGGATAACAGGTACACGTTCTGAGGGTTGTAGGTAAGGCAACCACTTCGCCCCCACTTGTTTATACAACTTCCCACTTTCTACTTTAGTGTTATGGGAGTGCCGGGCCAACATCTTTTGTACAGGCTCATCCTCATCTTCCCAGTCATTTGGGGTCATTAAAAGATCATACAGCCGCTCCGCTTCACTGTTATCTAAGTGGAGGATGGGCAGCTGAGTTAACCCATCAACATTCATGTGGCAGGTTCCAGCGCGGTGTTTGATCTTCACATCATAATGCTGGAGCTTTAGAGCCCAGCGAGCTAACTGCCCCGTAGGGTCCTTCATGTTTTGCAACCATTTTAAAGATGCGTGGTCCATAATCACAGTGAAAGAGGTCCCATACTAGAAAGGGCAGTAATGCTTCACTGCTAACAGAATAGTAAGGTACTCCTTCTTGGTAACACTATAGTTGCGTTCTGCCTTTGATAGCATCTTACTAAAATATGAGACAGGATTATCTACCCCTTTTTCATCTAATTGGGCTAGGATGGCCCTGACGGCATAGTCTGAAGCGTCTGTAAACAAGATAAACGGTTTTCCATAATTGGGATGCCTTAGTATAGGCCGTTTTTGTAGCAGCAACTTCTTTGTTTCATAGGCGGCCTTCTGTTCAGTGCCCCATTGAAAGGGGGTATTCTTTTTAGTAAGTGAACAAAGGGCTCGCTGAGTTGGGCAAACTTAGGGATGAACTGATGGTAATACCCCATCATCCCTAAAAATACCTGTATAACCTGTAGATTTTTGGGGGTGACATTCTGGAAATCGCTTTGACCTTATCTTGTATGGGTTGGATACCTTATCATGAAATGGTATGTCCAAAGAAGTTTAGTTTCTTTTGGAAAAAAGTGCACTTTGAAGGCTTTTAATTTGATAGTTGAGCGTCGTAAGCGTTGGAATACCTCCTTCAAATGATCAAGGTGTTCATTAAAGGATTTCAAGAATAAGGTAATGTCATCGAGGTAGACGATAATGCATGTTAACTTAAGATCCTGCAAAATGTGATCCATTGCAGCTGGAAAGAGGCAGGTGCATTGCACAACCCTTAAGGTAATCGCGTGGGTTGGAAAAGACATTTACTGCATATTAACGCGCATTTCTCTTGATCTTGAGGAGATAGATCCATTTGTCAATAACCACTGGCCAAGTTCATGGCAGAGAAAAAGTTTGAGCCTGAAAGCTGGGCCAGGGCATCGTCAATGCGTGGGATAGGATAGCTATCCTTTTTTGTAAGATTGTTTAACCTGCGATAGTTCATAACTATCTGATGACCTCCATTTTTCTTCTTAATTAGCAAAAGGGGGAGGACCAAGGGCTTTATGAAGGAACTAATAGCCCCGCGTCTAATAACTGCATGAGTTCCGTCCTCATTTGTTGTTCCTCCACCTTTGACTTTCAATAAGGTTTTGACCTAATGGGATGGGCATCACCCACATTGTTGGAATGGCACCAGCCCTTCATGTGACCATAATCATTGTCCGACTTCAAGAATATATCACTATAAACATCCAGAAGAGTATGTACTTTCTCCAACTCATCTGAGGTCAGCTCATCCGAGATATGGACATTTGGTAAGGTACATACCAGGTTATCTGCGGGCAAGCCTAAATCTGCCATCGAGCCAATAGAGTGGATTTGTTCAACTTCCTCCATGGAGAGTAAAAACCCTCGGCCCACCTCCTGATGCTTTCTTACAAGTATATCCTTATTAGTGAGATTCCCCAACAGTAAAGTAATAGGCCTCAGATAGGCTGGGTCTAAAACACCAGGCAATACCCGAGGCTCAACAGGGCTAATTCCGTCAATGCTTAAGAGGTGTAATAAATAGTGGCGAGGGATTTTAAGAGTGATTTTCGTGTCTACCACCCGTTGTTCACCAGGCTTAATCACCACTTCATCAGCCGCATAAAACGGAATACCTTTGGCAGCATCCACAGAATCAGGCAATTTTTTTGTATTTCACTCAGAGGTGGTATAATGTATAGGTAAAGTGGAAAGCGGGTACTCAACCATGCAAGATATTCCTTCTTGCTGGGTTCTTTGTTGGCTAGAACTAAAGAGACTTCATAATTGAGCAATGACAATGACCCTTGCTTCATATTGATAATGCCTTCATATTCAATCATAAACTGAGTACCTATAAGCATATCAAAAGCATTATTATCCAAAGCCACTGCAGGGGCTGATAGAATAAGCTTCCCAATATGAATGGGAAGGGACAAGTAAGCACCCAGTGCGCGGGTGTTGTTGGGAATAGCGGTTTCAAAGTCTTGGTTATATTCTAAATCAGGTGCAAGTTTGGTATTTTTCATCAACTTGGAGGAGATTAAATTCACCGGGGAGCCTGTATCTAGGATAGCCATCACCTGAACTTTTTGGATAACCACTTTGACCTTCATAAGTATCCCCCCAAAAGTGGGCGATAGCGCTAAGACCTCCTTAAGATGGAAAGTGGAGGTTAATTTGCACGCGGTCTTGGGGTAGTTTTCCTGGATGGACTGCATGGTATGGCCATGCTGAAGAGGGCGAATAAGGTTAGACAACACTTCATCCGCGTCGCTGGTAGTATCAATAATGGCCAGTTCCCCTACAACTTGACGGAGATACGTCTCTTCAGGTATAGTGGCTTCGTCTACTCTTCCAACATTAAAGCAATCGGGGACTTCCACTTCAGCAGGTACTCCTACAATGAAATAGCTGACCTCATCTGTACCCCCTCAGAATCATCCCCAGGGGTATTAGTAACACGAGGTAATGGCATAAGTTGTTTAAATGAGTCAGGCACATGAAATTTGTCAGCAATAGGTGTGCCTTCCCCTACGCTGACATTGCTTTTCCCTGCTCCTGTTCCTCGGCATCAGCTTTCTTTTTCCAGCACACAACCTCCTTGTGTCTGAACTTGTAGCAGTATTCGCTCCAAGGGCGTTCAGGACGTTTTGCTTTGGGGCTTTTGCTCTTCAGGGCCCATTATCTGAAGGGGCTCCTTCTTGTCTTCAATATCTAGGGCTCGAGGCTTAGGCTTTGAATCTTCAATGGTTAAAACGCGAGGACGAGATACTGCTCCACGTGGAACTTTGGGCTTATGAAAATCAGCGAAATCTATTAACGCCTCCTTGATGTCTTGAATGGTATGGAAATAGCGTTTAACTGAGGTGATGTGCATCGCTAGCGGAGGGTAAGAAGCCACTCCAGTCAAAACGGTGGCTACAGAATCATCCAAAGTTAACATCTTTGAGGTTAACAACGTTTGTGCTTATATATAGAATCGTTCTACAAAGGCGACCACTGGCTCTCCTTTTCGGATACTCATGCGCATAAAAGCTTGCTTTTTCATACTTAAAGCCTGTTTTGAACTGAACGTGTTTATGAGGGCCTCTTTAACCTCGGACCAAGTGCTAAGAGCATTCATGTGTGGGACCATCACCTCCTGTGCCATGCGGCCCAAACAGGAAAGTATATGTTTGGCCTTCTGACAATCCATTGCCCCTTCCATAGCTGCCTCATAGATATATAAAAATGAGGCAATGCTGCCTTCACCCGGGATAAATTTGTCTTTGAAAGTCAGTTTGAATGAGCTAAAATCACCCCTGGTAAGGGTATGAACAGCAGGAGCTTCTGTTTCCAGGGTTTCAGAGCGGTAGTTTAACAGGTCAAAGGTACACAAAAGGAGCTAAGCATCACTTTTCGAAAATCAATTCATCCTGAAATTTAGCTCCACTAAAGAGATTTACAAAAACTATTAGCAAATATGGCGGGAAACCCCGCAAAAGAACCCGCAGGCTATGCCAAACGAGCCAGCACCACCCCCAAACGAAGAAACCCTCGGTTACCCACCTCAGGGTCAACCAGAATCACCCGCTCTCAAGCAGCAGCCATGAAAGCAGGCACCACCCCCCAACCTGGAGCTACTTTAACTAGCGCCAGTTCACCTGATCGCACTTCTGCAACCTGCACGCCTAACAGCTGTGTGCGCTGCCTCCCATTAACCCGCTGGGCCCCCTCCAACCAAGGAGTCCATCACCCACGCTGTTTTAATGGCGTCTGCTCAGTTGAATGCAACTCAGCCCATCCAGGCATTCATCTCCCCCATTGTGTCAGCTAATTCAGCCCCATCTATTATTGCTGACGCCGTGTTTCTGGCTCCCTCCATGAGGGGCGATACCCAGCTACCTGGCCCCCAAACCCACAGATGTAAGGTTGGATTAGCCGCACATTCTGGTTCACTAAGCACCAAATTGGGACAATCTACTCTTCCCAATGAGGATTCAAATGGTTCGGATTTTGGAACTTCACACCAGTTCCAATCTCACCCGTCCCATTTAAACCCCATAATCGGCACTTCTCAAGTCGGCACTTTATCTCCATATGCTGAAAACGACCAATTCACCAATCAGCCAGTGAGTTTTGCCCACAAAATCACAGCAAATACTCGGGCTGAATTTACCAAAATATATTGGGATGGTGATGAAACATCGGCCTCCTCCCAATTGATTGGAGTTAATTCCAATCTGGATGAGCCTCCCCAATTTAGCGAGGCCCAACAATCACTTGGCCCCCAAACCCACAGATGTAAGGTTGGATTAGCCGCACATTCTTGTTCACTAAGCACCAAATTGGGACAATCTACTCTTCCCAATGGGAATTCAAATGGTTCAGATTTTGGAACTTCACACCATTTCCAATCTCACCCGTCCCATTTAAACCCTGTAATTGGCACTTCTCAAGTCGGCACTTTATCTCCATATGCTGAAAACGACTAATTCACCAATCAGCCAGTGAGTTTTGCCCACGAAATTACAGCAAATACTCGGGCTGAATTTACCCAAATAGATTGGGATGGTGATGAAACATCGCCCTCCTCCCAATTGGCTGAAGTTAATTCCAATCTTTATGGGCCTCCCCAATTTAGTGAGGCCCAACAATCCGCCCCTCAACTTAATATGACGCCAGCAACTGCTGTAACATTCCAGCAATAAGGGAACTCCGCAAACTTGTTCAAACCACAAGCTAACACTAAACCTGCGATTGCAGCCCAAAGCAAACACAAACGTACCAAAGGACCACTGGGGCGTGGCAAAAACCTCTAGTACCAATGCTACCCAAAGCTGATCCCCGTGAAGTAGCGTTTATTGCTGATGTTAAGAAGAAATGGGCCGAAACTAGAGCGCAAAAAGCTCTACCTCGCTCAACCCTCTCCCACGCAATTCGCCTTTATTATGGGCATAACCCTGTTGAATTCTATAAGGAGAATTACTTCTCATACTTTGCAGCGATTGCGGAGACATTCCCAATTAACACCACCATCCATGAATCAGTGGAGGGCCACTACATCGATGTGGCTTCACTGAAGCTGCCCTTTCTGACCATGCTGCCACCCTCCAGGTCATTATTCCGCGTGGATCTCTTTGCATCTCCCGCACATGCTCTCACCTGGAGAAAATTTCATGGGTTACTTTTTCCAACCTACAAACGACTTTTGATCCTGAGTCTCTTAAACTGGCGCTTCATCGTGGTTTAATGGAGTTTGGGTCTGTTCTTTCAGTGGACTTTAGCGTCCCCTCTTACTATGCTCCCACCCAAAGAGCTTGCACTGCTAGGGCGTCGTTCATCCCCTCCCCCACTGTATCCCGCAACATTGAGGTTATTCCTTGTGTGGCGGTAGTTGGGGCATTCCCTGAGATCTTTTTTGTCGACCCTGATCAGGCGCGCCCCCGGTGTTCATGGTGTAACGCCCTTGGACACCTGTATAGTGGCTGCACATCTCGAAAACAAGCCCTCTTAGCCACCACCCAGGGGCCTAAACCAGGCCAAAAACGATCCCACGTGGCAGCAGCAGCAATTCCACAACCCACACAATGGGTTCCCGTTCAAGACCTGTCCCCTGAGGCCTTACGCCTAGCAGTTGAAACAGCTAACCCCACTATTGGTATGGGATACCTTCGCGCTCATGCCCCCTTCCATTGGGCACCCCCTCCAATCTCCCAGAGTCAACTCCCTCTCTCACCAAGCACGAGCATCTCCCACAAGGCGCCCCTCGTCAGCCACCCCCACTCAGGGCTCCGCGGCACCCCCACCAACCTCCACCAGTGATTTATCGCATCAACCCTCAGCTCCCAATGGAGCTATGCCCACCAGCATGGACTAGCAACCCGCGGCCTGCGGTAGAAGTGCCACCTCAAAGAGTCCTACCCCAACCCCACAGT
Source organism: Massospora cicadina (assembly GCA_022478985.1). NCBI lineage: Eukaryota > Fungi > Entomophthoromycota > Entomophthoromycetes > Entomophthorales > Entomophthoraceae > Massospora > Massospora cicadina. The sequence goes on from JAKSZP010014540.1 coordinate 17,402, forward strand.
CCATTTCGCGCGGCTCCTTTGCAGTGTTGGAGGAAGTGAATATGGACTCAGACTCATCAATTGGGGACACCGCGGAGGTCGCCATTGAGCACCCTCAGGTCCTTCCCTTGCAACGGAGTGGGGGCAGCATCCTAGGCTGGCTTACTGGGTCCTCCGCCCCCCACCCTCTCCTTCCCCTCAGAACCCTTGACGCTCCTCACGGATTGCAGCTAATAGTCAAGCTAAAGGACTCAAAACTAGCCGCCTCACAGCAGCAAGTTTAAGCACTGGCAACTCCCCAGGACATGGAGGGGAACATCTATGAGTCCCCATGGCAGCACCCTGGCCCTGCAATCCATCAACGCGAATGGGTTGTGGGACTTTAAGCGGAGATCCCGCCTCCTCCGCAACTTCAGGTCAGCACAAATTGACATCGCTGCTGTCCAGGAGCCCCATATCCCCCCACGAACAATCTGCATGGAATGAACAATTTGGAGGCAACTCCTTCTGGACAAACCATGCTGCCCTTATTGTCTTGAATCTCCAGGTTAAAACCCATTCTTTTTCACAATATCTAGGTGGCCGCCTCATACTGGCCAAACTCACTACTCCTGACTTCTCTTTCTTCGCTGCAAGCATCTACCTGCCTAATGCAGGTCGGGAGCAAAATCAGCTCTTGGAAGAGCTCGTCCAACTAAATCTCCCACGGAATACAGTCCTCTTAGGAGATTTCAACACAACCTTAAGTCGCGTCCATGACTCTTATTCCCCTGCAGAAAAGGAACGCCCTAAATCAAGTCGGCTTCAGGATTTCCTTCGCCTGAGTGGCTTTGTAGATGCGCTTCCACCCTCCGCGTCTGGCCTAGGTTGCATGACTAGGATCCAGTATGATGGAGGAACTTTCCAGTCAGCGTCACGCATATATATGGCACTGATTGGCCCCCTGATTATTGGCCGCGTCTCCTCTCCCATCTCTCGTGACAACCATCTGAGTGATCACAGGTCACTCACCGTTGTCCTCACCACCACGCTTAGACCGTCGCGTAGGTTCTGGCCTAGGGTTGCCCCAGCTCTTCTCAACAACCCCTTCAGTAAGGAGAAGCTGTCTATGACCATCTGGGAGACTCTCACCTCCCCCCACCCCACCTGCTTGACCACAAGGCTAGATGGGCGGTGACCAAGGAGGGCATCACCCGCGTTGCTTACAACTGTGCCAAAGCCCAGATGACCGCAGCTCGCGCCAGAGTCAAAAGGGCGGAAGCCAGAATCAGACATCTGGAGCGAAACTGCCAGCTTTCGCCCTCTCCCTGATGGTTGGAAGACTGGGAAGCGGCGCAGGAAGCACTCCGCTTGGATCTCACATTGCAGAAAGAACGGGCAGCAAACTTTACAACATCTCGTTACTATGCTCAATGGGAACGCCCCACCCGCTTCTTCTTTCAGAAACAGAAAGCCCGAACAACAGCGCAGTATATTACTGCACTGAAGATTGGCACTACAACCACATAGGACAAGGAGTAAATCACGCAGGAACTACACCGCTTCTACTCCAGCCTCTTCCATGCCACCCAGGTGGACCCGTCGGACATCCAAGACTTCCTGTGGCAGGCTCTAGAGCCGCTCATTGACCCACGGGCTGATGAGGCTCTACTGGCGCCTATTTCCATCCAGGAGGTGATGGAAACCCTTCTGAAATCCCCACGGCTTGAATCCCCAGGCCCAGACGGAATACCCTTTGAGGTGTACCTTCTGGAACCTGCGGTGATAGCCAGAAACCTCCGCGACCTCTTAGCTGCACTCTTGGTGAATGGCGAGGTCATTCCGACTCCAGAGGCTCAATCACGACCCTCATTCACAAGAAGTCAGACCGTGAGAACCTGGCGAACTGGCGCCCCATAGCATTAATCAACACAGACCACAAGCTCTTCACGAAGCTTCTGGCCAACCGCATCACCAAATGGGTGTCACCTCGCCTCTCCCCATCCCAGCACGGTTTTATTTTGGGGAGGTCGTTATAGACAACTATAATGACTTCACGTGACTTTGACTGCTAACTCTCGTAAGGTGAATGGCTTTGTGGCTCTCCTGGATATGGAGAAAGCATATGATCGGGTAGCCTGGAAGTATATTGATGCTTCCCTGGCCCGCTTCCATCTCCCCCCGCAGCTAGGCGCTGGATATCAGCGCTCTGTGACCAGCTACACACCAGAGTCCTGGCGCCAATGGGTCTTACAGTGGCAGTACCAGTTGAACATGGTCTCCGGCAAGGGGACCCCCTGAGCCCTATCCTTTTTAACATCACCCTCGACCCCCTCTTGGCCTCCTTACAGGACAAGCTAACATGGATTCTGGTCCCAGGTAAAGCCCTCACCCGCACCATGGCATTTGCAGATGACACCGCCATTGCATTTGGCTGCCCTGGGGATGTTGCCCTCGCTGCTGTGACCATTGAGAGGTACACCAAGGCGTCCAACGCCATGGTCAACACCTAAGACAACAGTTGTACAGGTCGACTCCCCCACCTTCCCCCCACCATTTGGTATTGAACCTGAGCGCGGTACCTTCCGTCACCTGGGCGCTCTCACCAACCAACAAGGAGTTGCGCTAAAAGACATTGAGGACTTGCTCCTCGCAGCAGTTAACTCCAGGATTGCCAGCTGGAACTGGTGGCACATCACCACCCAGGGTCGAGCTCTGATGGCCAATGTGTTCCTCCTCTCCAAAGTCTGGTTCCTAGCGCACGTCTGCCCATTTACAGATGCCTTTCATACGCGGCTCAATGTACTCCTCCGCTGTTGGATCTGGGGCTCAAACCATCCACCAATGGCCCTCTCAACCATTGCCCGACCCTGCAATGAAGGGGGCCTAGGGCTTCTGGACACGCGATCCCACGCCACTACAATCTTCCTGAAGTTCCTAAGGCCGATTGTCTGCTGGGACGCGACCCCCATGCCCCAATGGGCGCCCGCCCTCCGCCAGTCAGTTTCAGCAGCTCTGGGTCTTCCTAGAGCATCTCTGACCTCATTAGGGGAGTGGCTCACAAACCATTCAGGCCATCTCCTGAAACCATCCTCATCTCCCTACTGAAACCAGGCTCTCCTTGCCCTGAAACGAGTAGGCGCGTGGATCCACCATGCCTTCCCGTACAGAAGGGAAGGCCCTGGCCTCAGCCCCCGTCGCCATGCAATTGTGCACAATGAACAAGTTGTCAAAACTCGCCTCAACCCCCAAGATCGTCCTCCCATCCGCCTAAGACTCCTTGAGCTCCTCCCTCCCTCCATGAGATTCGACCTTAAGGAATTGTGGAAGGACGTCTATCACCCCATCCTGTCAGCAAAGATGTCCAACACCTTATGGAGGGTGCTCCACTTTTCATACAGGACAGGGTACTGGACTGGCCCTACCTTCCAGCACCAAAGCTGCCCCCGCTGTGCGGAGCCTATTGACTCCCACTTCCATCTTTTTTTCACCTGTCCAGGTGTCGCCACATTTTGGCCAAAGGCCCGCGCGCTCCTCCATGCTCAGCCCTGGTCTGGACACCCTGTGCAAGACCTCATGTTCAAGCAGACATTGCTTGGCTGCCACCGACCCCTCCGTGTCCTCGCCTATGCAACAGCCATCTGGACCATCCATAACTCCTTCCTTCGTGCTGCCTTTGACCAACAGGTGTGGACCCTTCCACACATGATCACCCACTTTCAGGTACACTTTGAGATGGCCCTGAAGGTCTGCACTATGTCGCCAACCTTCCCCCGCTCAGTTGTCACTGCATCATGGCTCTGGCGCGCAAACCCCCTCCCTTTCTCGATGCCTCCTCCCTCCCCTTCTTTCGCCTCAGGCTCTTAGGAGCCCAAGCATAATTCAATAAACATTGATGAATCCCCCCTTGGGTTAGGACCATCTAGTTCTAAAAAAAGCTCAAACAAGAAAATTACCCTTGTCTGTTCAAATACCTTGTTTCTGATTTACCTTATAATATCCTACAAATGTAAGAAACATTTAAAAGCTACCTGACTCAGGAGATGCATCAGAAAACATTACATTTTAAGCCACTGAGGAGGTAAAAATTAAACAGGAGAACAAAGAGTGGTGTAACAACACAACGCAGAATAATTTCTGAAATGTATGTAAATAAAACTAGTTTTAATGGAGTAAGTAGGTTTAAAACAAGAGATTTACCTGGAGTCCTTGATCCAGCTTACAGCAGCCTATTGAGCTAAAAATTGGGTACCTAACCAGCCAAGCTATCTTAGTTAAGAAACATCAAGAGTTTTTGGAAGGTCAATTACTTTTTATTGATAAAATTATCAAGATACAAATTTATTGAAACTCACCTTACTTTTGACCTGCTGTCAGTAATTTAATTTTCACTATCCCTCAAGTTCAAATATCTGGCAAGTTAAATTTGGAAGAACTTGAAAAGTTCTTTAATTGCTTGAAGGCTATCAGGATGTTTTCTCTACGTCAGGTGTTGACTATGGTCACATGAAAAACTTGACACAGTATCAACTTTAGAGATTAAACCCCTATTTAATTAAAGCCATATAGTAAGTCAAATGTATAGGAGCAATACATGAAGAGTAAGCTTAACTCAATTATCATTTCTGGCTTACTTGTGTCCTCCCAGAGTCCATGGCCATCGCCGCTGTTACTTATATAGAAGAAGAATGGTGGTCACAGAATAGTGATGGATTACAGGAAGCTAAAAAGCCTCACCAAAAAGGGCAGATATTAAATTACATGAATTGATGATTCTCTGACCCAACTTTCCAGTTCAAATTTCTTCTCCACAATGGACCTCACCAGTACTATTGGCAAATGGATCTATCACCAGAGGACCAAGAAAAATGCGCGTTGATATGCACAGAAGAAATATTTTAATCTACCCAGCTTCCTGAGAGATTATACAACACTCCTGCCTCGTTCAATGGGCGATGGGTAACATCAGCAAGACCTTAACTCAGTGTAAAAACCGCGGGGTTTCTACTGGTGCACAGGTTCACTTAACTATTGGTTCTGGGAATAAACACGATTTTGCTAATTTTATGAAGACAATTAGCCTAATTAAGTTTGATATATGGGTAGTTTCAGCCTTACTATGGCAATATAAAGGTTGCAGTGACTTCAGCCTCACTCTGGCAATATATAAGGATTTAAGTGACTTTGGCCTCACTGTGGCGTTGACACTTAGACAGGAAGACTTCTTCACAAATTCACTCTGAAGTAGACAGTCAATAATAGAAAACAATAAAGTATTCACAGTACTAAGGTGTTTTTATTAGTAGAAAGAGGGAATATTTATAGGGTAAAATGATGAAGAACATGTGTTAGGGGTATTTGTGGTAACCACAAGTTTCTCAGCACGCCTGGCCGATGAAAAGGGATATCTACAATGATCTCAGCATGCCTAAATGACAGAAAAGGGATATTGGTTCAATTTTGGGAAATATTACAGCTGATAATCACGAGGAATAGCGTAATTAAATCGCTATTTGTATCAGCCCACATGTTAGCTACCAAACCTGACAATTCTCCATGAGTAATTACCCATTTTGAGTCAATTTACTCATCTCCAAATTGTTGGCAACAATCCCCAATGAAATTGTAACTGTAATTATCATCAGATACAATCCTATGTCAATTATGATTAACCATTTAATTGGTGATTATTGCTGATGAGAAGGAATAATCAATCAACGTCTCAAAGCTTAATCAATAAGCTAAACTAAATAAATGAACCAATTATCTTAAATCAATTGAAGCTTAGATAATTCACAAGCTGGATAATGTGATCATATAAATTCTCACACTAAGCTGTGTAATTATGTACCTAAATAACGTGATGGTTCTTTAAAAAAACTTTACCATCATCTGGACCACCTCAAGTCAGTTTTCCAACAGGTGAGAGAAGATTGCATTAAATCAAAACCTGCCAAAAGTACTTTCATCCATCATTAACTAGATTTTTTAGGACATATCATATTGCAGGAAGGAATTCAACCTTTGCTGATATGGTTGAAGCAATCTCCAATATGACTGAGCTGAAAAGCCTCCAAACATGCAGGCATTCTTAGAAGTGATGGTAGATTGCCATCAATTAATCCCTATTTTGCGCAACTCGCCGAACCTCTTGTCCATTTGCTGCCAGAAAGACCCTTCATGTGGGGAATAGAGAAAAGAACTGTATTTGAGACTATGAAGGATTTGTTGAAGAGAAGATTGATCCTATGTCATCTAAACTATGAAAATCCATTCATCATGTTTACTGGCGCTTCTGGATTAGCCATAGGCGGCTTTCTTTCTCAATTGGATAATGATTGAATTCACCACCCAGTGTCCTATTAGAGAAAAACGCTTTCAAAAACTGAGTGAAATTATAGAGTCATGGAGAAAGAGTGCTTAACTATCCTCCTGGGCAGAAAAACCATTCTGGTCCTTCTTGTATAGTAAAAACTTTACAGTTAATACAAACTACGCTTCTTAAAAAATATGCAAAACATGAAAGATACAATAGGAAGACTAGCTTACTGGACTCTCAAACTTTAGCACTATGACATAATATCGTATATTGAGCCGGAACAAAGCACATGAAAGTGTATGGACTAGCCATATTGTTTCTCCTATATTTAGACAATAGTGAAGTTAAATTGTTACATGACCTACTAATAAATACAGACTCATGATAGGCTAAGATGAACAAGTTAAAAAGATGCTATTGCTTTGGCGCTAGGGCGTCAACCAAAACTGCACAGGTTGAACTTTGTATATAATAAATAGGGATCTGTATGCAGACAATAGCCCTAAGGCCAAAGTATAATAAAATTATCGTCAAAGATTTTTATTGGAAGACTAAAAATTATCTAAGTCAAAGAAAGATTTCATAATTTTGCATTTCTATCTATTAAACTTCGCGCTAGAGTACCAAGCAGTGCATAGTTATTCTGGAATAAAGTAGACATCAATTATTTTGGTTGGGGATAAACCCTTGAAGATTGTTTTAAGCCAGCAGGACAAGGGAGAAAATAGGAGAAAATAATAATAATCTGAGATATTATTTACAAAGCTGTAACGCCTCATAAATTAGTATGGAAGTATTCAGTGGAAAATGTTGGTGAGGTGATAGGAATTTGATCCTCAATAGCTATGCAGCTACATATAAAAAATGAGCGCCTGGGCAAAGTAATCCTCCATAACTTAATTTTAAATTCCCAGCGATGCCATGACAATCCGCCATAACTAAATGGATACAGATTAAAGTCAGCAATAAAGCTGAGGAATTGAACCATAAGTTGATAGTAAAGAAAATAAAAATTAAATAAAGATAATGTTTGTCAAACCAAAAAGCAACATTTCTTCCACTTAACTAAACATTCTATCACAGAAAATTGAGCAGAGGCTAGTGGTGACTGAAAGGATTGGGACGCCAGGCAAGGCATCACATAAGCATAAGCAATGATCTTATGCTTCTGAATATGAACTGGTTAAAGCAGGTTTATTTAAAGACGGCTTAATATATTCATGGTGCGGTTAAATGGCACCAACAGTGGCAGTAGGATTCTTTTTGGATTGGTGGAGTAATGAAAGATCTTACCATTCTTATCTTCGCGAACTTTTAAGGTAATATCAATAACAATAAGGTCCTAATGCCCTGGTTTACAGTATTATCTTTGTACAGCGTGGAGGGAAATCCTGTTGCACTTGGTCACTTGAGGTGGTATATTTAAAGGGCTCCATTCCCTTTGCGGCTTTAATGGGAACACTCCCCCCATTATGCCAACAATTATAATTAGGGAAAGTGATGTGTAATTCCCCTGGAGTGATAGAATCTGCTTCTGCTAACATTTAAAGCTGAATAAGCATGATATGCATGTTGTCCACTTGAACATAATCTTCATCTGACAAAACCCGCCATGGTTTCATCTGTTGGTGGCTCCTCACTCTTGGTGGAATTGTCTAAGTGCTTGATAACTGTGCCCACCAGCCTCGTTTCATCATTGGCGGATTCCCAATTACATAAAGGGGAACTTATTGCACGCCTACCTAAAAAGTATTGTCTTCAGAGTTAGCTTTCAGTCCAAAATTTCTTCATAAAAGAGGCCCCAATAAGAAAATAGTAGTTGCCATGTGGTAAGATGAAGGTGGAAGCAAACAGTCTTTGAGTGCCAGACCCCAGCAGCAAGGAGCTATATGATTCTAGTGATGTCGTCGCATTGAGGCCTGCAGTGGCATCTTCTTTGCAGTGATCAATATCAGGTTTGATCTCCAATTTTCAAGTGGTTTTGAAGAAACAATGTTGATATGTCTCTTCTGTTAACATGATTGCATAAACTGGCTGGTTTTACACACTGATCCACGTAAGGGCCCTCAGAGTGATGATCTAGACCATTGAGTTTATGAATTCCAGTATATCCGCTTGACTAAAATAACTCATATAGATTATTATTTGCCTCAGGCCGCAAAACCATATCAGCCTCAGTGGTTATATTTGTAAGGTATTTTTCACTGACAAGGATGAGGATTTTCGGGTTTAGATAGTTATCTGGGAATTTGTAATTGTCAGCAGAAGTAGAATATTCTGTTTCTTCTCCGCATGTGCTTTTCCTGAACAATTCAGTGGCAGTGGTCAGTAAATGAATACTTTACTCCTTTTTGCGTGACTTGTTATGATGAGCAAAGATATTAAGGTCACAACGCTGAAGGTAAATTGCCGTTTTTGGTTATGTTAGTATTGAAATTCAACACAGGTAACATAGTTTGATACAACTCTTTGGGGGTTCATAGGCGTGGTGGAATGCAATCTGAGCGTTGTAGTGACTCAGCAGTTTAGCACAATACAATACTTGGGCCTCATAATATTAATGGTCTCAAAAAACCAAAACTTCTTTTCATGGTTTAAAGATGATAGTCAGAAGAGCGATTTCTCAGCCTATCATTAGTTCTGCTCCTCCAAACTCATCAATAATGATATTTTATAGCGTTGAGATAAGACATACCAACTTTAGTAATTTTTGGAAGTACTATTTATTGGCTTATGGTTACCAGTAAGTTTATCATTGTGGCCAATTTAGTATGGTCATCAGTACTTCCCATTGCGATTCAAAGAGCCATAGAGAGGTATGAATATTTCCTTATCTATCAAATTTGGGCAAATTAACAGGGTTAACTGAGGGAGAAGGTGCCGTAGGGAAGGTTAATTCAGAAGTAACAAAAGTGGCAGCCTCCACAGCAGGGCTTGTGTTAGGAGCTGATAAAGACACAGCCGTTTATACATGTAGCACAATGGGCAAGACTTCATCCATAGTCTCATCAGAAGTAAAAGCTGACGAAACGGCTGGGCTCTGGGACCACCTATGCTATATGTGGCACGCTTAAACTCTTGACGGTGTTGCTTCACTACACTAGTAAATTATTGTTGTTCCACAGCCAATTTTTAGTCAGTTTTGTCCTTCTGTTGAATGGCGAAATTTAACCAGAAAATTTAAGGTTCTGATTTCCTGTCCATGAGATTAGACTAAGCAGCGTAAAGCTTTTAATTTCAGTTGGATAACAACAATAGCAGAAATTGCTCATCTGCTGTTTCATTTGTAAATAATACTTCTAACACTTCAGTTGTTATTCTTTTGCCTTATGGTACCTCCCCATAATCAGGTTTGTCATAAGGAAAATAAGGCTGTTTGCCTCGACTATCACACTAGAGTATAGCATTTTGAGGGGAGGATTATATAAGCAAAAGGGTACCAGAAGTGGCCCCCTATAATGAGAACTAAATGTTGTGATTAGCACTAGGGCATCAATCACAATTGCACAGGTCAAAATTTTGTATATAAATACCTAAGGAATTGTATATAGAAATAACTTTGATGCCAGAGGATAAAAAATATATTTTTAAAGGTTTTTATTGAATCAGCTAAAAATTAGCTAGGTGGAAAAGTGATCCTCAAAATTTTGCATGCCCATCATAATGAACTTTGCACTATAGTACCAAGCAGTTCATAGTTATTCTGGAAAATGATAGACATCTTTAGCTTGGTTTTTGGGGATAAAATCCTTTTTGATCTTTAAGCCAGCTTGGCAAGGGAGAAAATAAAAAAAGGAAATAATAATAAACTGACATTTGATTTATGAAAGGTACCGCCTTGTAAATTCATAGGAAAGGATTTAGTGGAAAATGCTGGTTTGGTGGTAGGAATTTAATCCGCAATAGCTATGCAGCTACATTAAAAAAATGGGCGCATGGGCAAGGTAATCGCCATAACTTAATTCGTTGAATTCCAGAAATTGTGGGAAAATCGGCCATAACTTAATGTGACAGATTAACGTCAGTGCTGAGGCCTGAGGAATTGAACCCTTAGTCTATAATAAATAAAATAGAAATAAAATAAAGAAAATGGTTGGTCAAACCAAATCTCAACAGATGCTATTACAACGTGTTCAAAAAATATGAATGTTCTAATGAAATACTTTACAATAAAGTTGTAATTGACTGGATACCTTACTTTTAACCTTTAGAATGAGCACTAAATATAATGGAATCCCACAATACCTTAGGACATGGAGGAGCCAGAAAACTTATGAATGAAATAAAGATTGCTACTATTGGGAATGAATACTGGTCTCTTTAATGGAATTCTTAGACGCTTGCATAACTTTCAAAAAGCAGATGCCGCATAAGATCAAATAAAGTTATTAGCCCATGACCCCGCAGCAGCCATTTCATATCATCAGTTTAGACGTCATAGGTCCACTACCTTAATCCACAGGATAAAATCAATACATCCATGTAGTAATCGATCATTTCACAAAGTGAGTCAAAGCAATCACCATTACAACTCAGGATGCCAAGGCTAAAGTAACTTTTTATACCACAATATATTTACTATGTATGGCTGCCCGCAGGTACTGCTATGTGATAATGGGAAGAACTTTACTTCAAAGTTGTGTGAATCTTAGCTACAAGCATAGGAACTCATCAATTATTAAAGCACCCTACAACTTACCAACTAATGGAGATGTAGAAAGAGCAAAAGGAATGTTGATTTAGATAATATGCAACATAACACTAATGATCCATTACACTGGTTTCAATATCTCCTGAGTGCATTTATGGCTTATGGTGTAACTTTTATTTTGTTCCAAAATTGTCTCCCTTCAAGGCCTCATATGGAAGAGTACCTGGAATCCAGGCTTTATTACTTCATGAAGTTACCTGTGAAAATATGAAGAGCCTGAGAAAGTTTAAGAAGATTAGCCCAGAAGAACATAAAACTGAAAACCAAGGTGATGACATTTAGACAAGACGGTTACAAAAGAAGGTCAATCAGAAAATGATCTTGACAACCTTCACCCACTTTTAAGATTTTGGTCTTAGTCCTTTACTATTGCAATCATATATCACCCCAAGGTGTTAAATTCCATCTGGGATGGGCCACTCATTAAACCTGCAACCATGGGGATGAAATATCAATAAAGTCCTTAAAAATTGGATTAACTATTAACCACATAAGTAGCCAATTCTTGCATTGGGACTCCCCTGCCAATATATTGAAGGGGGTGATGTCTGATATCAGGGTATCAGACATGATGAGAGAAATCAACTTTTTAACTCCCACAATAGAATTAATGCCTAGACCTGAGAAGGGGATTAATGGAGTTACCTCAATTTATCTCATTTAAAAAATTAATAGTAATTATGGCTCAAATTGACCTTAGTAAAATTCCATCAGATCAAAATGAGCCTAAGGTACCCAAGATTAAATCCTGCCTAGTTAAATGAAGGATCACCAGAATGTCAGGTGACCATTACTCAAGGTGTCATGAGTGACAGTAACTTAAGGTGAATTCACAAAAGGGTAAAAATTAAGAGTATTATTCACAATCAACCTAAATGATACCAAGTCTCATCTGACTTGGTACATTAGAATTACATTTTTCCCTATCAAAAATATGCTAAAAAGGCATTATACCATCTGGAATGAATCGCATAACTGAGATCCTCTCTTCCAAATTTTCTTCCTATTATCTTAAACAAGCCCTTCCCTTTCCTGATTTATTCTGTTGAGTATGACATATAAAAACCCCTTTTTTATACTATAATTAAGTCACGTCATTAATTCCATATCTCTTTTTAGTACATGGCTTCAATAAGTCCATTTCGCCTTACTTACCATAAAATGGATATTCTAGTAGATAGGACATAAGGGGTCTTTTGGCACTCTAAAATAAATAATTTACTTGTCATGCGTCTTGGATGGCTTCAGTTATTATCTGTTGGGATTCTTTGGCATAGCATCATCAAGCTTAAAATGGAAGCCAACAGCCTCCTTGGATTCTGCATAAGACAATTTTATTGGCAGCTAATTGGGGTATGACAAGATTCTGTTTGCCATATCAAGATAATTGATTACAATCACCGCCTTTTGAAAATCCCCACGCCCTACCATAGTCATTTAATAAAGCTTAAAGAAGTCAGTAATATTGTTACTCTGAAACTCCGCCAGCATTGGAGTTGACTGAAATTCTACACCTTTGAGGGGGTTAGTACCAGTATTTCCTTGTCAGCTAGTGACTTGATTTGATGTGACAGGGCGCCATAATGGATAGACAGCTAGAGTTTCAGACGCCTTCCATAAGTCTTATGGCTAGTCTCATTAGGGATGTCCTCCCAAGATGAAGAACTCTCTCTAAAAAGGTCTGATGTACCTTTTGGGGCTTTAGGAGAATGGTTAGTGGTTCTCTTAAACTTGGTTAGATGATCAGTGAAGGTCTTCTATCATTTCTTCCAGTTTAACTTCCATGCCTTCAGCATCTGATGCTTCCAATGAAATTCCTCCAAATTATTGGTAACTTAACTGTGTTTTCAGCGTTGTGATCCAAGGATTCTTTAGCAGCATGATTTGATCTTGCGTCTCAATCTGGTCCTACACCTGTTTCATCATAATACCCTCCATTGAATCAATTCATCACATTAGTACCTCTCCTTACTTCATGAATATGGTTTCTAAAGCTGAAATTTTTAGGCCTGATATCTCAGCATAAACTTCTTTGATTTTAAACTAATTAAAGTCTTCAAATTGCTAACTAGTAGGTGCAGTTTCACAATCTCTTCCTTGGCTTCTTTATGCTTCTAATTTAGATAATTAATTGACTCTTGAATTTTTACAGCAGTCTCTATTCAAATGTATTTTAAGTCCACTTTTTGGGGATTCATCGCTCATGAGCCTAAATTCAGTAGTTTGCTCACTACACCTAACAATTCTTCATTCTAACACTTAACTGTTTAATGAAAACAATGTCAGGCCAAAAACCCCTTGTAGTGAGCACCACTTATTGAAAGGCGGCTACTGCAAAGGTTCATGAGGTTTTATTCCTTAACTAGTAAAGATTTCTGTACAACAACAGGAAGCATGGATCAGAGCCAGTAACAGTTCATGTAAACTTAACCTTTGTTCACATAAAAAATATATAGGCAATTTTTGTCTTACAATAAACTAAAAAATTTTAGTAAGATTTTAATACCAAGAACACGATAATTTATTAATGATATAATTTTCATATATTAGATCACACATGTCAATTTAATGCCCACCTATTATAATAACGGCACTGATGGTTGGAGATAACCTAACTACTATTCATTGACCTGTAGCATTTGACATGCTATTTGTTGGAACTTTCATCATCTTGATTCCCAAGTAGTGGAGATAATGCCTTTGAGTCTGGTAAATTAAAATTATTGGGACATCCCAGTAACTCAATCAAGACTACCCAAAATAAACATACTTGTAAATTTTTCAAGATACCTCCTCAGGACCCTAAAATTCAATGACAAAGATCTGAATGATTAAACACTATGTTTGAGCTTCCTACTCAGAAGCCTAAAAGCCATTGAAACTAACAAATCATATTGGGGATCATCCTCTAATAATCACTAATATCGGATCATGTTGAAAAAGTGTACCCCAGCTAAAATCTAGCACCCTGAGAACCTTCACTTTCTCCCAAGATGATTCACCAAACTGAGGAAATTAAAAAGAGTATTTATTACAAAATGCTGGTAAGTATGCTGCAGCTGAGGATACTATGAGGTATGTACTCTCAGTGGTAAGGGTTGTAAACTACTCTTCATCGTTCTTTGATGGGAAACCCCATCCTGAGGCGTAATTAAGTCTAAGGAGGAACCTACTACTGAGTTTTTGGCTCTATTTGTCATCAATAAAGACTATTCTGGTAATATTCTGATTTCTGCTACTCTTTAAACCACTTTGGGAAAATTCAAAACAGCTATTTTGGTGTATACTGAGGCCTCTGAGACTTTTATTGGCCTGGACCTAACTAAATACCTTGAGTTGAACTACTCAGCTGGTGTTATGGTTATGCAGATGTTTCCCAGGGTATTCTCACACTGAAGCTTCATGGGTTGGTTGATTATAAAGTGTGCAGCTATCATTTGTCTGAAAGCTTTTTAACAGTCAAAATTTCTTTACCTATTATATTGGTAGAGGAAGGTTCAAAAATTTGATGACAGAACCATTTAAGAGCCAAAACCTGATGTTATCTTAAAGATTGAACAGAATTTATTTATCCCCGTGTCTGAAGTCACACTCAAGTTATTTTTCCCAACTACCAACTATACGCAAATTCAGCCTCAGACCTCTTCTGAAGCCCACTTCAGAAGTTCCCTTTCCTCATGTTTGGAAGGGTGGAATCTTCATTTGACGTGGCTCCTATGAAAGAATCATTAGTGCATTCCAAGTTTAAATTGTGTCTTTAAACTCAAAGTTGATCTGTTGCATTTCTTCTCCAGTATAAACTTTAATTTTACAGGAATATGAAGCTTTAGATATTTGGGTCATGGAGCAGCTAGAATATGGATCCATATTTCAGCACGCCTCTCCAGTATGCTCACCACTTCTCTTTGTGGAAAAGGCAGATGGTAATCTACGCTCTTGTGTAGATTATAAAAACTGAATAATATTATCATACCTGATCTGCATCCAATCCTGGTGAGGCACAAATTGCTCGCTATGTGGAGAAGGCCAGGGTCTTCTCCAAATTTTATTGCTAAATGCTTTTAATAAGATTCACATTATAAAGCTTCAGGAATGGCTCACTAAATGCTGTGCCAGTGAGAATATATTTCAATTCTTTGTCATTTCTTTTGGGTTGAAAACGTCTGCAATCTTTCAATGTCATATTGATGCAGAGTTGGGGGAGCTTTTTGTAGTATTCTAGGTAGTCCTTATTGATGACATTCTGGTTTCCCCTTCAATCCAACATCTCATGAAGTCCACTTATAGAAAGTAGTTAGGCATTTGAAGGCGTTGAATATGACTCTGAAAGTAAGTAAGTGCAATAATCAAGTTCCATGTCACCTTCTTGGGAAACATCGTTTTTAATAAAGACCGAAAGATCACTCCAGATAATGAGAGGTAATATTCAATTGGCCCACATTAACATCAGCTAAGGATTTGAGGAGCTTTTTTGTGGATTTCACCTTCCTTAAAAAGTTTAAGCCACGTCTTTGTGAGGTAGCAGCGCCTTTATATAAGGCTAGTGGTGCCAGGTTCTATAGTGGTCTTCTGCCCTTAATGGCTCTATCCAAGCAGTGAAGTCCACCCTGTTTATACGCCAGTTCTTCACGTGGACCCTAAGAGGGAGTTTATAGTGGCTACAGATGCTTCCAACTTTTCAAGAGCCTCTGCACTCTACAGGAGGGTGAAGATAGAGTTGAGCACCCTATAAGATAGGTTTCTCAGAAAATTTCCTTATCTGAGTTGAATTACGCTGTTTATGAAAAGGAATTATTGTTGGTAGTGGAAGCGCTGATCAATTGGCGTATCATCTACATGGTATTTCTCATCCATTCTGCACTTTTACAAATCAGCACGCCCTATTATACTACCGCACCCCACATGTCCTGACCCCACAGCAACCCCAGTGGAATGAGACCCTTGCCCATTTTATGCTCACTTATGAGTTTATGAAAGGCAAGGAGAATTATTTGTATGAAGCTATGAGCCAAAAACCTGCTATAGCTCCTGATCCAAGGAGGTGAAGTTGCACAACACACTTGATGACTCCTCCAAGTAAAATTTGTACCCAAGCAACCCTTTACTATGGCATGTATGCTGTTTCTTGCTTCACTTAGAGACTAAAGGAGTATGGTATGTTCTTAAGCTTGCCCTTTCCTAGTCCTTATCAGCAGAATATACTATGGTTCTTGCTAAGTGCAAATTAAATCATGAGGATAACTTATGTACCGCGTATAGGATGAGATGGTATGGTTCCTGTGATGCTTATGGGTTCCCACCAGACCACTCTTCATGGAAAAAATCAAGAAACACAATAGTAACCTAACTGTAGGACACCCTTGGAATGCAACGACCTTAGAGCTTCTCTTCCATATTTATAACTGGAAGGGATTGGCCACACAAGTTGTAAGGTATTTAAAGTAGTGTTTGGTTTGCACTAGGATGAAATCAAATCGTCAGCCTATTACAAAGTTGTTGGTACCATTATAAAAAAGCAGAGGAGTCTTGGACTTCCCTCTCAGTCAATTTCATTGTGGAACTACCCATGCCAGAGGGGTATGATGCAATCATGATAATGGTGGACCAGCTTATTAAGTTCACCCATTTCATTCCATGTAACACTACAGTAACGGCGGTGCAGATGGCAAAGTTATTTGCTTCACACGTGTTTTCCCTCCATAGGATTCCTCAGGAGAGTATTAGTGGCCGTGGACCCCATTCACATCCATATTTTGGGAGTGTTGTTCTAAATTCTTCAGATTCATCCATGTCGTTCTATTTACTACCACACCCCAATCAGATGAGCTGATGGAACGAGTGAACCAGTGCCTTAAACAGTTCTTGTGGAGTTATACTGCAACCAACCATTCTAATTGGGCTTCTCATCTTCCCCTGGCCTAAAATAGTTATAAAAATGCTCAGAATGCTTCAATTGGTGTACTACATTATTTGCTAACTATGGGTACCCTCTCATTTAACATGGATCCCAGAGGTAGTCCATGTTGGAAGCAGTGTTGGACTTCGCCAAGTATAACAAGGAAGTACATCAAGGGGTCAACAGTAATTTGATTGGCGTTTTAAAGATTCATAAGGAGAACACTGATGGTAAAAGATTGGTGGGTCCAGCATACAAGGAGAGCGATCTTGTGATGCTTGTTGTTGGTAATGCCTATTCAAGCAGACATGCAAAAAACTAGGGCTGAAAAGGATAGGACCTTACTGCAACGTCAGGAAGGTGGGCTATACCTCTTACCAGTTAGATCTGACTCCATCATTTCAGATCTTTGCTGTGTATCATGAAAGTAAGCTGATCATGTTTGTGGGTCCCCCTTCAGTGACCCTCAGAGGCATACTTTATGGTTTATACACTGGTTCAGGAGAGTATCTGTAACTCTCCTGTTCCCAGTGAGGTGGTGCGAGATGCACAGCCACACCTCCAGGGAACCATTCGTTAGTATGATGGTGAGCATAGCACTGCGGAGGGTGCTGGAGCCAAAGTAACCCAGGGCAAGGATGTACAACGCGGTATATATGATTTGATAGCAAACAAACAACAAGCCTTGGGTGGACCCCAAAGGTGAGTCCATGCCAAGCGGATATCTGGGATGGAGTGCTTGAGTGCCTCAGTCTGGAGGGGACTATGGCGGTCCAATGGTGAACTAGCTGTTTTAGTTAATTTTGTGAAAATAACTGGCTAACGTTGTTTAAGACCTCTGCAAGGAATCCACGCACAGGTTCGCCCAAGTTACCATATTATTAAAAACGTAGATAAAAGGGGGGCTACCCATCCACTTGGCGTGATCCCCATTCGACCCCAAGTCCTATCCAGGGTGGACTACCTGGACATGATGGACATCCCTTATTCCACTGAGACCCAAAAGACTATCTGGAAATACGCACACCATCCTCTGTTGCAGCCTCAAGTCCGCTCCCATGTGTGGCGCTGCCTGAGGCGGGTGTATCGTACAGCTGAGCGCTCTAATGCTTTACACTTATCCTGTGTCGTGTGTGGCCAGTATGGAACGCTGTTCCACCGCCTGGAGAAGTGTCCTACCTCTAAAGTGATATGGCGCGAAGTTCAACGTCTGCTTGGCCAGGATCAAACACATCCCTTCAGTCTGTCAAGAGATATGTTTGCTTCATCAATGGCCTCCCCCCTCCCACCCTCCCTCCATGCTCTGGTGGTTGCAATCGCCATGTGGACTATCCACACGATTGTCTTGGATGCCATCGCTGGATCCATCCCCACCCTCCCTGAAGCTGTCCACAGATTCCGGTCTCATTTGGTGGATCACTTTCAAGCGTGGATGTTTGGATATCTCCCACTGCGTCGCTGACAGCTGGTCTCCTCCTGGTTCCCAGTCTGGTTCATCAAATCAGAACCCTTCCTCCACACGTGCTCAATAGTGGCTACGTCCCCTACACACGTTCCCTCCCCTTCCCATAAGTGGCGTGCCCGCTGGCAACAAGAGATAGCATCACTTCTCTGGGGTGCCTCCACTGGTACTAAGTTTTGTCTCGTCTGAGTCATATTCGGAAGTGTCCATCCCATGGTTGGCCTTCCCCGCAATAAATTTAAAATTTAAAATTTAAAAAAACGTAGATAATGGGAAATTTAATTAATAGTAAGGAGACTAATGAGGAAAGTTTGTCTCGAGAACCATATTAAAAATAAGGGAAGGCGAGTCATCAATTGGTGAAAATGATGCCAAGCCTAAAAAAACCAATCGTCACGTCATATCATAATACTGTGTACTGTAGCTTGAGATCAACTGATCTTAATTTATTGATTGCAGGTTGAGCCATCCCAATTTGGAAATGTTTAAAATTGAACAGGTTACAAACCTCCTTTCTCTGAGCAAACAAACTAACCATCGTCGTTAAGAAGACAACTAGTGCTTTTTAACGCCCTTGCTGTAATGCAGGGCTTTGCATCACGCACTTACCAGTACCAACCTAAGCATATCTAGTCTGCACCCAGCGTTGGTCCATGGTATGATTTAAGTCAAAGAGGTCCTGCAGCTTGACCTTTTTGGACTTCTGACGTCCAGTCATATCTTAACAGTTAGTTCCCTCAATGATGTCTGAAACTATAACAACTGGATTAGGAAGTAGAGGTTGTTGTAGAATCCCATCATATAAGGAGAAGAGTTTAGTACCTGGTGTTGTGGAAAGGGTTTGACGCCGCAGAAAGTAGTTGGGTTCCAGCACATGACTGCATCCATGCACAAGACCTCATTGTAGCATTAAAATCATTTCCCATAGGCAGAAAGACTCAATGCTAAATCAATAATCACAGCCATGAAGCTGGCTCCTGTCCACAAGAACTTTCCCTGGCTGAAGCCTCTGGAGAATGGGTGGAGCTTCAAAAGCTGGATGGTGATATTATGGTTAATGACATATTTGTATAAACAGTTGTAAAGATACGGCTCAGAAGAATGATTAAAAAGGAATAAATCTGGTGAGTCTGCCTGATCTGAAGCAAACCCTGGACCAACTCTGGGTAAGGGAAAAGTATGCCCAGATTGGTTCTAGGGGTGCTCGTGATGGTTGGATGATCATTACATCCATAGAATTGAAATGCACCAGCTATGTTATCATTAATGATAGGTTATCACGTTTAGTTAGATAAAAGGGTTTTGGGTCCCGTTTAATTTACAGTATCAGCAAATTTGGCAAAAATTAACATTAATAAATTACCTGAGCGTGAGTCTGCTCAAGCCATCACACTATAATTGATTGTAAGTTAAACTTATTGGCTGAATTGGGTACAGTTCACCACCAGCTGGAAGATGGTCCCTCAATTTCTCTAAAAGTAGTTTCTTAGAGACTAACCTTCTTTATTGGTTGACTTGTTAGAATAAAACCTTGATTGTTTTTATTAAATTTTTGGTTTGAGCTCTTTACCAACCTCCTAGAGAAGGTCTCAAATAACATAAGTCACTTGTTCTTTCCAAATTATATATAATCCTATTCATCCTCTTGTGGAACCTTGGCCCCTTTTAATTGACTTAAAAAACTTGGACTTGAAACTTCAGTTGATGATGGAACATCCTGTTTAACCAAGTCTTAGCGTCCTTGGTAAATGGGGATTATATAGTTTTGTATACCATCTCCTTGAGGCCTTTGGGTACTGGAACCTTCCACTGTGCTATGTTTCCGCTGTTAAAGTGGGGTTTCCTGGTTGTGTGGTTGGCATTTGTCATGGTGAAATGATTATTCAGTAACAGATTGTAAAGATAGGGCTGAACGTAATGAGGCCAAGAGAATAAAGTTGGCTGTCCTGCCTGACCTGAAGCACACCCTGTACATTCTCTGGGTAGAGTCAAAATATTCCAAGTTGGTTCTGGGAGTGCACATGATGGTCAGATGAGTGTCATATCTGCGGCGTTAAAATGCACCTGCTATTTTTAAAATTATGACAGTACTTTGCGTTTGGTTTGGGAACTGG
The DNA here is from genome assembly GCA_022478985.1 of Massospora cicadina. Lineage (NCBI taxonomy): Eukaryota > Fungi > Entomophthoromycota > Entomophthoromycetes > Entomophthorales > Entomophthoraceae > Massospora > Massospora cicadina. Next base: position 37,862 of record JAKSZP010014540.1, read on the forward strand.
GCTTTAAGACATGTTAAATTGTAATATTACTGAATCAGGGAAAGCCAACTCCAGTCACTTAATTAAGTGAAGGCTTACTCAAGCTACAATATGATTATTGATAGTAAGTTGCATCTGTTGGTTCAATTGGGTGCTATGCTTTTTCTGATGGATGATGATTCCCTTCCAATTGTTTATTACAGATTTACTGATACCAACCTTATTGGTTGGTACATTAATGTCAAGATAATGTCTGTAACTCTCTCATTTCCAGAGAGGTGGTGGGGAAAGTCCTATCACATTCAGGGAACAACCTACTAATAACACATGGAAGAGGGCCTGCGGAGGGTGCCAGTATCAAAAGGACCCAAGGTGAAGGTGTATATCATTTTATAAACGACAAGATAACCCAGAAAGGTGAGGAATCGTTTGGACTACAGGGAGGATTCCATTACTAAGTGCAGTTCAGATTCCGGGTTCTTTGGTACCTTTATCTGTAGAAATTCAGGCTTTCCTTGAGGAGTTCTAGAATTTTAGAGGTCATTTTATCTTATCTGAAATATATAATCAATTCTTTTTCCCTCTTGGAAAGCCTGGACCTCTCCAAATAGAGGCTTCAAAGAACTTGTATTCTAATCTGCACTTGGCAATGGACTCCTACCTGTGGTCCAACCAAGTCCTCACCTTTCTGGATTATCTCAACGTTTTATAATGATCTACACCCTCACCTTGGGTCGTTTAGTACTGTCACCCTCCGTGGGGCTTTTTATCCCTGTGTTATTAGCAGGTTGTTCCCTGGTGGTGTGGTGGGGCATTCCCCACCACCTCTCCAGAAATAAAAGAGTTACAAATTCTCTCTCAAGTACATCACAACCACCTCTCATGGAACAAAAGAGATACAGACACTTTCTTAACATTTTAAAGCAGAGATTTATACGCATATATCTATGTACAGAATTCTTCTTTTCAGACTCTTACATATTTAGCTGTTCACCAGGGTCTTCCATTTTTTGTTTGTAGTCTACTTCCAATACATCTCTCGTGACATTCCATCAATAGTCTGAAACTATAGTGAGCTCCACTTGCCCCGATTTATACCTTCTTTCATCACAATATATCTTGATGGAAGCTCTCGTTATAAATCTTGGGATGGAACTCCTCCATTTGGGTTTGGACTAATTCCCGTTCTGCTCAAGAAAGGGGCGGAAGCTGGCACCAGTATTATTCATCTCCCAGGGAGATATGGCTCATGTGGTGGATGAGAGGTGGGTCACAACGTATCCCCTGAGTGTTGCAGTTCCCCTCCCCGCTTTATACTCCACTGAACTGGTTGAAAGTATTTGGAGGGTTTTCCAGGAGGTGGCAAAGGCATGAGGTTTATTTGAAGAGGCTGTTTTGTGCTCCACAGAGCAACAAGCTCTGGAGATAAAATTGAGCAAATCATCCCAAACCTGTTGAGATCCCGCCATTGCATCAAAACTGTCCCCATCATCAATAATAATAGGAACAGTCACACATTTCTTCACCAACTAATCTTATCCTTATGTGGCCTGCCCTGGGTGCTAACTGCCAGCCACCCAAAAAGTCACCAACAGCGCAAAATGCATGAGTGCAACAGAAAATTAAATTAATGCAACAAGCTTGAAATGAATATGACGGATTAGTCTGGACCCAAGATAGTTGCAAAATAGGTCTGGTGGGCCAATTTTCCAGATTGTACTAAGTTTATTCCTGACAGCAGTTGCACATGAGTCACAATTTTCCTAGTGAGGTTATAAGCAGTGTCCTTAACAAGTACTGCTGTTTCTCCATTTTCTTGACTTCCACCCCTTTAGTTTATGAAGAACTCATGAAAACCCAAGAATTTTGGCCTTGAGTATTTTATTGAAAAATAATTATAGGTGGATGATCCCATATTAGCACCCCTTGGCTGGTATTTATAAACCAGTGTTAACTTTTGGTAGTATTAATTAAATCCTCTAGGCTGGTTACACACAGGTTTAAGACCGCTGAGCAAAGGATGGATGATATGAAGATCGCTAATCCTTGGTAATTAACAATAAAGTAATATATAAGAAGTTATTGTCCCAACAGATACCAGATTAAATAATTTATAAAATAATGGACTACTTCCGCTAACCCTTTTCATTTCCTCTTCTTTTCCAAAAGGCTTCTCTCCTTTCATTCTCTCGTTAAGATCTTAATCTTCGTTATGCTTGGTTCATTTGACCCTTCAGCTTAATAATTCTCTATACACTACAATTTTAGGGTAGCGTCTCATCATTAAGGCTTTGGTATCAGTCCCTCTATTTGCCAAACTATTACCTCCTCTATTGACTCAATTTAAGTTGACAAAAATTCATACTCAATCTCAAGGCTCAAGTTGACACTTAAATTACAACACGCTGAACATATGGCTTATCAGCCAGTCATACCAATTTCTTGACTTTATCTCTTTACTGGACAATAACTTCCTTATTTTTTATAAGAACGCAGGATCTTAGCATGTACTTGATTGATAAAATGACCACCGCAGGTTCCTTAATGGTGTAAGCATTGATCCTAGCCTTCTCAATTATCACAAACAGTCCATTCCATATGCCAAAGAGCTTATTCTTCTAAAGGCCATGTTTAAATTTTAAATTTATTGTGAGGAAGACCGACCATGGGACAGACACTTCCAAATTTGACCCAAAAGAAACAAAACTTAGTAACAGGGAAGGCACTCCAGAGAAGCGATGCTATCTCTTGTTGCCAGCTGGAACGCCACTATGGGGAGGGGGAGGGAACGTGTGAAGGGGCCGTAGCCACTATTGAACACGCGTGGAGGAAAGGGTCTGATTTGATGAACTAAACTGGGAACCAGGAGAAGACCAGCTGTCAGCGACGTGGTGGGAGTTATCCAAATATCCACGCCTGAAAGTGGTCCACCAAATGAGACTGGAATCTGTGGACTGCTTCTGGGAGGTGGGGGTGGAGCCTGCGATGGCATCCAAGACAATCGTGTGGATAGTCCACATGGCGATTGCAACCACCAGAGCACAGAGGGAGGGTGGAAGGGGGAGGCCATTGATAAAGCAAACATGTCTCTTGACAGACTGAAGGGATGTGTTTGATCCTGGCCAAGCAGATGTTGAACTTCGCGCCATATCACTTTAGAGGTAGGACACTTCTCCAGGCGGTGGAACAGCGTTCCATTCTGGCCACACATGACGCAGGATGAGTGTAAAGCGTTAGAGCGCTCAGCTGTACGGTACACCCGCCTCAGGCAGCGCCACACATGGGAACGGATTTGAGGCTGCGACAGAGGATGGTGTGCGTATTTCCAGATAGTCTTTTGGGTCTCAATGGAGTAAGGGATGTCCAAAATGTCCAGGTAGTCCACCCTGGATAGGACCTGGGGCCGTGTGGGGATCACGCCATCTTGGATGGGTAGCCCCTGTACCTCTTGTGTAAACTGAGGAGAGGGGCGGCCTCTCTGGGCTGTGTGTCCGCTAATATGAATTCTCCACTCAGTGCTCCGCATGGAGAGGAGGATTCGTTTGTAGTGGGTTTTAGTCCCGTGAGGACCTGTGGCCAATGGGTGTGAAGCCAGGTATTTCATCAAGGAGTGAGGGTTCGATGGATTGTTAAGGCCCAAGGTGCGGGAGAAGTTGGAGAAGGCCACGTGGGACCGGTGTTGGGAGGGGAGCATAGGGGCAGTGACAGCCGCAATCCAGGTGCCCAGGATCTTGGCAGCGTGGGCTTTGAAGTCAAGCAGGCCCATGCCACCATGATGATGAGGGCCAAACATGACCTCTAGCTGTACTGGTGGTGGGCGGCCTGACCATAGCCATCCTTGCAGAAAGGCATACAAGGATTTGAAAAAGCTTGGGGAGAAGGGGATGGCGTGGGCTCCAAACCAGACTTTGGAGAGGAGCATAGAGTTGGCTAAAACAACCCTGCCAGTAAGGGAAGTAGGGTGGGCTCTAAGGGAGACGATGCGCTTTGTCACATTGTCTATAATACAACTTTCCATTACTGCTGATGCGTACCCGCCTGCCTCCACCCACACGCTCAGATGGCGGACCAGCCCTATGGTATGGCATGGCATGAAGGGAAGCACCAGTGGGGTGGTGTGGGGTGAGCTGGGAGGGCGAGCACGTGTGCGAGCAGATGGGCCAGGCTGCGCACTGGTCGCTGGGGCCCAGCAGGTTTGATACTGACCAAGGAGGATGATTTCGGTTTTGGATGCGTTCAGTGCAGCATTACTTACCCGGGAATACTCCTGGATGAGAGCTTCAAGTGCGCGTGCGTCTTTATTATTAGACACCCCAACCACACAGTCATCTGCAAACGCCATTACCTTGACTGGGGCTTGGCCTGGAACGTGGACCCCAGTGAGTTGGGCATTCACATTCTAAAGTAGTGGGTCAAGGCCGAAGTTGTATAAGAGTGGGCTAAGGGGGTCCCCTTGTCGCAAGCCCCTTTGAGGGTGGACTACATTCGTTAGGAAGCCAGGGCCACGCACTGCCATAGTTGAAGATTCCGTGAGCAGCATTACCCAGTTGATGAAGTGAGGGGTAGGCGGAATTGATGGAGGAAGGCCCTGAGGTGTTCCCAGTTTACTCTATCATAGGCCTTCTGTTGGTTCAAGAATACAAGTGCCCCAAAGGCTGTGGACTGGCATGCGTTAGCCACAGAGTGCACGTTGTCCCAAATTGACCTTCTGGTTATGAAACCAAATTGTTCTGGGGAGATGGTGGCAGATGCTACAATCCCTAAACGGTTAGCCATGATTTTTGTTAAAATTTTTGTATCCATGTTAGTTAAAGAAATGGGGCGCCAGTTGGCTAAGTCTAGCTTGTCCCCTTTCTTGAAGAGTGTTATGGTGAAGGCCTCGTGTCCTCCTGGTAGGAGGCGCGTTTCCAGAAGGCTCTGGTTAAGTGAGGCAAGCAACAGTGGGGATATATATCTGAAGTACTTTTTATAGAATTCATATGGAATACCATCTGGGCCTGGGCGTTTCTGATTTGGTGCACTGTGGATGGCTGTCCATAGTTCATTTGGAGTAATCAAATTCATTATTTCCAGGTATCAGGAAATGGTGCAGATGTGGGATCAGTCAAAAAACTCCGCCACTTTGGCCAGCTGAATTGGTTCAGCTCGGTATAACTTGGAGTAATATTTTTGTGTTTTAATTTCCACTTTGGCCGGTGTGTCCACAATGAAATATCTGATCTTCGCACCTGTGTGCAGGCCACGCTCTGGCATGGTGTGAAAATTTTTTTAAAAAAATATGCGGTGCACTTGTTGCCCTCTGTAATGCGTTTGGCCCTGTACTGAACACAAACCCAATGTTTATGTTGCCTTTTGAGTGCGTTGAGGTGGGTGGCTGCTTCTACCCCACTTCCGGCCCCATGAAGGGCTGTATCCTGTAGCTGGTATGTTGGACTCCAGGTGTGCCAACTCTGTTAGAGCGCGTGAAATGATGGCCAATGTGGCTCATTAGCGTCAGGAGGAGAGGTTGCGAGAATGGCGGATGGTATCCTCTTTGAAGGCTGCCCATGTGGAGATGGGGTCCACGCAAAATGGTTTAACAAACTCTTTTGCCAAAGTTGCTGATTCCACCCAAGTGGAAAATCCTGGCGACACAAGTTTGTGAGGGCGGAGTTTGCACCAATGTGGTGCCTTAGCCACTGTGACAGGTAGGTCGTAGGTTATTGAGACCAGCTGGTGTTCAGAGAATTCAATTTTTGTTGTTTGGAAGTGGGAAATGTGAGGATGGAATTTTGCTGGTGTAAGGATAAGGTTGATGCGGGTCATGGACCTTAATTGGCCGTTGTGGATGTGGGGGCGCATCATGTTTTTGAGCAGCGGGGATCACCGCAGCAGCGCATCTATTAACCCAAGGGTGGCCTTTAGAACGCGAAGTTCTATGTGAACCTGGGGGCGTGGGAGAAGGAAGGCCAACAGTCCGTGGGTGTGATTAGCCAACAGTTCATATCGCCAACTACAAAAGGGTCTGGGGGTAATGGGAGGGATTTGACCTGACAAGAAAAATTCCTGACGCTCTTGTGCACAGGTTGGGGCATAGATGTTGATGATAGCATGTGCCACGTCGGCCCACAAGAAAGTGACAATGAGGACTCAGCCATTGAGGGAGGAATATGACAATAAAAATATTAAAATTTGTTTTTCCAAACTAGCACCCCACAGTGCTCTGACCAAAAGGATAGGGATGGGAAGAGCATGGTTTTCCAAGCATCCTCAGAACATTGTATACAGTGGGACTCCTGATTGGCCAGGATATCCACAGGTAAATTTTTTTGTAAAAAACTCAGTTTCCTAGCCCAGGATGGCAAGGCCTTGAGTCTGGCGATATTCAACATCCCTAAAGTGAAGGTTTCTTTATTGCACCTTAGGTGCAAGGGGGTGGGCACCTGGGCCCACTAGCCTCCTCTAGATCCCCATGGGCCTTCACGGCAGCGTGGGTGTTTGCAGAAATGCTATTGGTAGTTTTATTGATTTTAGCAGAAAGGTTCTCGTTGGCTTTTGCCTTCGCTTTTTGTTTCCCTGACGTTGAACAAATTTTTTGTGGTGTGGATGAGTTTAGTGCACCAACGAGCAGGTCAAAAAAAAAATTTTCAGGTAGGTTGGACCCCAAGTTGGTTTCAACTGGAGTTTGATTGCAAAGATTGGGTGAGATCAAGTCCCCCATCGGATCCTCAGATTAGGTGGCCCAATTGGCATGGGCTTCCCAATCTTATTGGTTGATGGATTCCCAAGTTGCTTCTGCCGCAAAGGTTTCAATGTCCTCCTGGCGTTGGGAGTGTGGGATAGTGGTGGTGACTTTGGCCGTTTCCTTGGCTGAGGCCCTGCAGGCCTGCTTGGCCTTCTTCCGCTCTTGCGGGGAAATAGGTTTTACCAGTAGGTAGCAACCTTGTGCTCCCCACGGGAAAGCCTCTTTGGTGCTTGCAGTTGGTTTGTAGTGCGCCTCTCCGCTGGCTTTGGCCGCCAAGGGGTGCTCTTGGGGTGTGATGCCCTCCTTGGTGGGGCATGCATGTGCCTTATGGCAGAATGCGTCACAGTGGGTGCAGATGGGAGGTGCGCTGTCCACGGTTACCCAGAAAGGGTGGGTGGTATGCCTTCAATATCAATATATGTGGAGTGCGGGATCTGGGTTAGGTTCTTTGCAATCTCCTCAGTTGGGGTCAGAACTGTGATGGCTTTGCTGGTGCACAGGTGTGGCATCAGCGTAAAGTGTTGCATCTCTTTTTTTTTGTACTAGATGGTCCTGTAAAGTGTTGCATCTCAAAAGATTGTATTTTGCCATAAACGGTGAGACCATCTTTCAGGTGCTGCTCCAAAATGGCACATTTTACCGTAGTAGGCAAAAAGTCAAATGTGAGGAAAATTTGGTTGGATTTTGTCCATCTGGTGCATTTGGTTTCAATGACCCATTGCCCTTTGGGAAGGTCGATCACTATGTGCACTGCAGCAGCTTTGTCTGCTGCCTCCTTGTTTTTGAAACTGAGGTCCAGCCAACCATGTGACATGGAGTGAGGTGCAATGTACTCCGCGGTCAGGAAAAAAGTGTGCACATCCCCACAAAATTTTTCCCATAAAGCTGTTTGTTGGATGTCCAGAAGCACACGGACTCCATATTCCACCGATGAGAGTAGTTGTGAGTGTGGCGTGTTGATGTACTGGTTGCATCGTACTTGCCAAGTGAGGATTTCTGGGGAAATAGTGACCACCAGTTTTTTATTTTTTTCTATTCCACCAGTTTCTCCGGGGCGTTTTTGAACGTTTGAGACTGTGGGCCTGCCACCTGCTCCTCTTACCTTACTTGCCCAACTGCTCCCTGACATGGGCGCAGACTAATCTCCTATGTGAGATTATCAAACTAGAATTAGACTTGAATTGAATAAGTTGCAAAAGTGATTTCAATGAGAGAGAAAAGTTTTCTAAAAGCCATGTTGGTCATGGAACAAAATATAATCTTCTACAACGAACTGTGGGAGTCTGCTACGTCTACTTTGGTCAGCCGCCAGCTTACTAATCTTCTTAGCTAAACTAGTAGAATAAGCTTTAGTCTGAAGTTTTATCAGCATGTCCATTAAATTGGTAAGATAACGCTGTGGTTCTACTCCGCCAGTGTCTTACACAGTAGTAAGGCAAATGCTGGCAAAGCCAGGCGTCGACCATAAAGTAATTAGAAAGGACTCTTCCCTGTCAATGAGTGGTAGCTAATATTATAAGCAAAGAAATCGGTGGATAGGAAGGTACTCCACTCAGAGGGGCGATCCTTTAAAAGCTTGCGGAGAATGTTCACCAATGTTCCATCAACCCGTTCAACAATCCTATTGGATTCAGGGTGGTATGTTGTAGTTATTACCCCATGGATTTCCATTAGTTCGTTCAACTTGGGCTGGACATGCAACGTGAAATTTGTTCCATTGTCCATGAGAATAAATTGCGGACAATCATATCACTTTATGAAGCACTTCATAATAAACTTGGCGGCGATCAAACCCCTAAATCGCCGATTGCTCTTGCTTCCACTCGCCTTGTCAAGTGATTGATTGCTACTAGTATATACTTAGAGCAGTTTGCATTAATAGGCATAGGTCCCATCGCGTCAAGGGAAACAGTGTGCCATGATAAATAGGCTTAACCAGTTGATAGGTAGTTTCTCTTGTGGAAAGGTTTCTCCACTTGACACAAGTGACAACAAGCAACTGTCTCAAACACGTTATAATGCATACTCTTGTAAGTAATGGGGTTGTAAAAACTCTAATGTTTTCTGCAACCCTCCATGACCTGCCGCCTTATGAGCATCCACAATAATTGCTGCCCTAGCGGAAGGTTTTTGGAAACTCAGCGTCAATTCTCCTATTTTCTTTTATAAGTCCTCATTGCAAAAGAAGGTATCTCATCTAAGCCCATCTAGTGCTTTGATCACGTGGGGCGGCTTATTGTGATATTTCTATAATCATCTTCTCATACATGATGTCTTCAAAATCTGCCATAATGGCGACCATTGGTAATTGCAAAGGACAGTCCACATTCTGATGTTTCTCCCCTGGATGGTGTAGTATCTTAAATTCATAATCTTGGCGCTTCAAAACCCATTGCACAAGCCGCCCCTCTAGTTCCCACAGATTCTGCAACCAACTTAAGGATGCATGATTCCTTACCACTTGAAATTTCACCCCATAGAGGTATACCCAGAGCTTTTTGTATGCATATATACCACTAAGCACTCTTGCTCAGTCATGGCGTAATTACGTTCATGACAATTTAAGCTTCAGCTAAAAAATGTGACAGATTGTTCCTCACTATCATCATCTTTCTGGGATAATACTGCCCCTACGGCGGATAGTGAAGCGTTTATTTGCACAATAAATTCCTTCAAAAAATTAGGGTATTGCAAAACTGGTGCACTAGCCAACGCAGTCTGCAAGACTTTAAAAAGCATTTTGACAACGATCAGTCCAGTCAAAGATGGCGTTTTTCTTCAATAACTCAAAGAGCGGTGCCCTAATACAGCTGAAGTTAGGAATGAACTGCCAGTAGTAACCAAAAATCCCTAAAAACATCTAGATATGTTGCTTATTACCTGGCCAAGTCGCCTTACGTATAGCTTCCACCTTCACTGGCTGAGGTCTTAACCCTTTTGAGTCTACCACAAACCCAAGGTATTCCAATTGCTCCTTGAAAAATGGCACTTTTTAGGCTTGATTTTTATGATAGCATCAGCAAGTCAGCGTAATACATGTTTTAAGTAGTCAAGTTGCTCTGTTAACGTCTGCAAGAACACATTGATATTGTTGAGGTAGCCTAGAATGCAGGACAGCTTTAGATCCCCCAAGATTGTGTCACTGCCTGCTGGAACGTAGCTGGGGTATGCACAACCCTTGAGGCATACACATGGGTTACAAAAAATTCTTTGAGGTGATTATAGTGCACTTCTCTTGTTCTGCCACTGGCAACTCAATTTGCCAGCACCCCAATATCAAATACATTACCAAAAAAATAGCGAGCTCCTCCCAACCAATCCAAAACATTTTTCAATATGTGGTAAGGGATAAAAGTCCTTCTTGGTGATACTGTTGAGCTTCTGTTAGTCCAATACTACTCAGTTGGTACCATCCTTCTTCTTTTTACAATGAGAACGAGTGAAGCCAACAAATTTTTGGACGGTTCTAGAATCCCTTGCTTCAGTAGCTTCTCAATTTTCTCAGTAACTACTTCTTCAGCTGCCCTAGATTGGTGTATCAGCTGAGACATGATGGGAGGATGATCTTCAGTGTCCAATCGAAGGACCACCCCCCAAGTGCACCCTAAATCATGGTCATCAACAGCGAAAATCTCCTTAAAATTTTTAAATAAAGATATTGACTTATCTTCTGCGCTTTGAGTAATCCAATTAAATTTTTGTGTGGTACCACCACCATTACACTGGACTGCAATTTGATGGGTGGACTAAATTTATCCAGTAATACGAATTTGTGAACCAGAAGGACCTCCTTAACTGGGGTCAAGTGTAAATATGCCAATATCTGATGTTAGTGGACTTGCAATGGTTCTATCTGTAGATTCACTAGTAGAACTTTGATCTCCCCATGTTCTGGTAGTATAATGCTTGGAGCCAATGAGGCTCAAACCACAATTGCTTATAAGGGCCGATAATTTATCCTTTGATCCCAATAGGTATTTTCACCTCTAACTTGGTGTTTACTATTTTTTGGTGTCCAGAGGAGATGGAAATATACCCAGAAGCTCTAAGAGGCAGCCCTTGATATCCATATATCTGCTGGGCGAAGACACGGGTCTTCCTTTTTAGTTGATTATAGCGAACTGGAATCATCCTATCACTATAAGCAAAGTTGAATATCACATATGCACCAAATCCTTTGGCACTCCTCTGAAGATAAAATTGATCTACTTTCCCAAAATTTCAAAGGTCTCTCCATCATATTAATAACAGCTCTGAGATGTCGCATAGAAGCAGTTCAAGTAGCAGGTCGTAATTTTTGTTTGACAACACTATTGCTAAAGCTACAATGACAAATGACTTAAACCTCAAAGGTAGCGCACTGCACGCTACCATTAGAGACCGTGCTTTCAGCTCCCATGGTCCCATACACCATTCAATATTCTACATCAGGTTTTAACATCATCTCTGCCACCAACTTATTAAAAGCTATTTTAACAGGGACGCTCATATCTATTATAGCGCAGACGCATTTTTTGCTACAAAAAGTCACAGTACATACAATCAGAATAATAAGAATTTCAACTGTTTAAAGCATGGACATTTTAAGAATTTTTTTTCCAAGGAAGCATATAATCCCTTCACCAACTTTGTGGTATTCTTTTACAATAGCATCTACTGGGAAAGCGACGTTTACTCCTTTCAGAGAAGGTGCTTCTGAGGATGGTCCCAGCTCGTCAGGAGATATTTGTTTAAGATTTTGACAGGAGTAAGGCTTTGGTTGTTACTGGGGGCCTTCTTCCGCTGTGGCCTTTGCTTGCGCTCAAGTCAGTATGTTTACCTCTCCAGCCATCTGCTAATATATGAAACTCATCGTTATACTGAAGGACCTTTGTGGAATATACTTCAGCTTGTTCAGGTGGGACTTGTGGGTTTAGGATAGCGGAGGTATAGAGTCCCGTCTCTACTCCACTCCATTTTCCCTGGTAGTACTGGTCATGCTTTACGTAATGGACCTGACAATTGGGGCAATTTTGTGCAAGGTGCCCAGGGCGACAGCAATCAAAAACAATTTACACCTAAGGCCTACGTCCTTGGTTATTGTAAGGTGGCCCAGGCTGATAGTTTGATCGTTGGTGATTGTAAAATCAGGCCAAGGCCAATAGTTTGACTTCTGATGGTCAGCGTAATTAGGCCCTGGTCAAAAGTTGGGCTGATGTGGATTGCTATAAGCAGGTACAGACCAGAAGTTAGATGGTTGTGGTAACTCAGCTGAGGGTGAGGCGCATAATTCTAATAAGCTGTGGGTTACCGGGCGGAATAAAGCAGGGTGTGATGATTCACCCAAGTAAGAATGTTTAGCGACAGTTGCTTAAGTTTTCCAATCTGTATTAAGCAAAGTAAAGGTAACGGATAGATGGCACAAAATTGAACAAGCTTGAGCTGTGGTACGTCATCCTCCAAAACTGGAGCCATGACATTATAAAGTATTCAGTATAGATTCACCGCTGAGGGCATTGCAATTCCTACATCAGCTTTGGCTAGGGTGCCTGCCCTTATTAATATGTGGGCTTCCACCATGAATCATTCAGCAAACGCAGCAAGGGTCTCATTATGATGAAATCCAATGGTCAAGAACTCATCTTTTTGCTGTGACATCTTTGTGGTACCCCCAAACAACTGCATCACCATATCCTTCACTTCAGATATGTAACGAAACTGCTTGGAATATATTAAGTGACTTGTTTGGCGCTCCCAACATCCAAGATGGATATTAATAATTTAGCCTTATGACAATCTGAGGATTCTTCCGCCACAAAGACAAAGCGTTTAAAGAAGCCATGATTTTTCCTATTGCGGTCAAATGGAGGCAGTTTATTGATACAAACCTCCTTTTCCCAAACATAACTGCGAGCCTTTAAAGCATACTGAGGAGTAATTGAGGCCCCATATGCTGTATCTTATTATTGAACTGGTTCAGTAAGCCCAATGGTGCACGGCTTGTCCGCTGCTTCAGGGGTGGCGAGGGTTCCTTTGGAGGGAAGTACAGCCATCATCTGGGGCAATTGGTCCACTGAGATATAATCACCTCTGGGGCTGACATCTTGGATTGAGTAGCTCACACTGCCTATTGGTTTGGCAAATAGCTCCTCAACTGAGCACCCAGACTCATAGATACCACAATAAATCTCTTCCCAAGTGACCCCTAGTTGTACGTCCACTTTCCAATATGGGCGCTGAGGGTGGGAGGTGTTATTTAACTTTCACCCCACACAATGTAGTCATTCAGTAGTGTCATCCAAGCAATTAGCAAGTTTCTTGTTTTGTTGTCCAAGTATCTGCATTTTACTGAACGTATTGTCAAGCTGTTTTTTTACATCGTTACGCTCCTGAAGGAGCTCATCCTGCTTATTGAGCACCGCGTCTATAGCAAGTTTTAATTTCTGTGTATTAAGATGGTGTGGTGTGCCATGAGAATTCCCCGTCAATACAGGTACAATGCAACATGCCTGGCACTTTTTACTTTTTATTTTTTTGTGGTTGATTAATGGGCCCCTTGTAGTGAGCACCACTGTTATAAAATTGGCGATAGGGTGAATATCCGCCGTGATAGTTTCACAGGGTCAAGCCCACTGAGCAACAGATAAGCAATATGGAGATTGTTGGCCCACAAAATGAACTTAATAAAATTATTATATATGAACAATAGCTTCAACTACACCACTTTATTTAGTCTAATATAATTAGCAGATACTATCTTCTCATTATTCTCCTTTGTTTTACCAAAAAAATCTCCCCTTCTAGTCTTCTCATCACATTTATATATTCACGTCTTTAATTTATTCCAACCTTTTATGCTTAGGCTATAATTTTCTGCCATATTCTCATTGGTTTATCTTTGGAACTGAGAGGCACCGGAAGAGTCTATTATTCTTAACTTTTCTATTGCCTTAGTTAAGGAGATCTATCAAATATTCATCATGAGTTGACATCACCTTATCGCTTTATTTGGAGGAAATTCAGTAAATATCCATCATGAGCTCAGTATTGCCTTATCACCTTATTTCAAGGCAATCTCACAAATATTATGCTATTACTTGGTTTTGGCCAATATTAGCCATTCTGCCGCAGCTAATTGGAGCTTATTGCTAAGTCATAACAAAACTTAACATTGAGCCTCAGAGGTAATGTGCTGTAAGCACCCTTCAACACACTGCTCTGTGCCCTGCAGTCCCATACACTACTCACCTTTCCACATTAGGCTTCAGCGGAAGCTTAGCCACGAGCTTGGTAAATATCATAATAACTGGAGCGCCAGTATCTATAATAGCACAGAGTTTTGTATTTTGAACAAAAATATCACAGTATGTACACTTCAAATAAAAATAAATATTGATGTTTATTACATGAACATTCAAAGGCTTTTTGTTATCAAGAAAAAGGATTTTGCTAGCACCAACATGAGGATACTCCTGAGCAATTTTATTTACTGGAATTGCAACGTTTACCCCCACTAGATCAAGGACATCCATTGAGGGTCTGACTTCACCTTTTCAGTTTTGCTCAAGTATTTCAAACATATGGCTTTTGCACATCTTAGCGGAACTCTGTGTCTGTATTATTATGGTCTCTCTCTTGGTTTAAGGACAAGATATTATGGGGAATTTTTGATATTATAAGATTTTGAGGTGAGTATCGGGACTGATGCAAATTAGCTCAGGGAATCATCAGGGACAAATAAATTTGGATTATTTGAGGTAGAGCGTTTTGTCTCTACTCCGCTTGAACTTTTCCCTGTTCAATAAGGGCGGGCGGTACTGCATGAACATGCGGTTTGCCAGGTCAGCTAGCCGCATAATGGCCTCTTTGGCCACACAAGAAACAATCATTTGTCAACGGCTCTCATCTCTGTATCACCCCCAAATGTCCAGGTCAGAAGTTAAATGAGGATTTGTAATTTAGCTGAGGATGAGCGGTTGGGCATATGGAGGATGGAAAGGACCAGCCAAAGTATCAAGTAGATGAATATTACCCAACGGATTATAATTTGAGTTATTGTTGCCTATTACCCAATGGGGATTTGGTGGCAGTAGCAGAGGCTTTCCATTCCACGTTGGGAGCACTAAAAGTGACAGATAATGGCATAAATAATTGCAAAATTAAGTAGCTCCGTGTCTTCTTAAAGAATGTGGGTCATAGCATTATACAGCTCTCATTATGGCTTAACAGCCACTGTCATTGACATTCCCGCATCCTATTTGGTTAAGATTTTGCTCCCACTAACACATGAGCCTCTTCCGTGAACCTCTCCACAAACTCCACCAGGGACTTGTTCTTTTATAAACTTTGTTATCAAAAATTTGGCTTTGCGCTGCATCATCTTTGCCACACCCTCAAACAAACAGAGCACAGTGTCCTTCAACTCTTAATATGTTACAGTACTATTCTTAAGGTATCATGTGACCTGGTCTTTGCTCTCAACATTCAGAGAAGATAACAACAGTTTAGCCTTGTGCCGGTCTGATGCTCCTTCTACAGTGAATTTAAACTTTCTAAAAATCCATGCATTCTCTCATCCTAACTGAAAGGTGGCAGCTTCTTGATCTGTACAACTCAACCAGTGGCAGACAATCACAATTCCAATATTGTGATAAGAGCTTTTGGAGGTAAATAACAATAATATCGGCCAAAAGATTCTGGATAATTCTCAGTGGAACCCCTAAAATTGGGATAATACTTTTATAATTACATCTCCGCCAAATAGCATGAGTTTGGGTAGTCAGGTTGCACTAATTATGCTTTGGAATCAGAGGAGTCCATCTGAGGTTCCTCCCCAGGCCACTTGCAGTTTACTTCACACACCTATTCGGAGATCACCCCCTTTTATAGGGTTGGAGGGGGTCCCACTAAGTGAAAATATTCCCCCACCCAATGTTTGGGTCAAATATATTAAAATTTTTACTTACAGAATTATCCTACCTTCCATTGACCCTTCATTGGCCATTCTGTCAAAGTGAGGTTAGTCTCAAGAGTTCCAATAGGTCAAAACCCTTTTTTCTAATTTGGCTATTCCTAGCATAATCCAAATTTTGTGCCTCATTCACTTTGAGCCTTACTACAATTTATTTAATAAGCATTGAGATATTGAGAAAGTTTTCTTTCAAACTTTTTGTTTTTTGCCCATATTCCCAGCTGGCTAGATTACCAGGAATCGCTAAGGGATAATTCCCTAATGTGGGGAACTTTTCTTTCTCGTTGCAAACACTTTTGCAACCTATTCAATTCAAGACTAAAACTAGTTTGATAATCTCATAGAGGGATTAGTCTGCGCCCATGTCTGGGAGCATTTGGGCAAGCAAGGCAAGAGGAGCAGGCGGAAGGCCCGCGGCCTCTAACGTTCAAAAACGCCCCGGAGAATCTGGTGGAATAGAAAAAAATCTAAAAAAACTGGCGGTCACAATTTCCCTGGAGATACTCGCGTGGCAAGCACGATGCAACCAGTACATCAACACGCCACATTCCCAGCCACTTTTGTCGGTGGAATTTGGAGTCCATGTGTATCTGGACATCCAAAAAACATCCCTATGGGAAAAATTTTGTGAAGATGTACACAAAATTTTCCTGACTGCAGTGTATGTTGCACCTCACTCCATGTTGTGCGGTTGGCTGGACCTAGGCTTCGAAAGCAAAATCGCAGCAGATGAGGCTGCAGCGGTGCACATAGTGGTTGACCTCCCCAAAGGGCAATGGGTCATCGAAACTAAACGCACCAGATGGACAAAATTAAACCAAATTTTCCTCACGTTTGACTTTTGCCTACTATGGTAAAACGTGACATTTTGGAGCAACACCTGAAAGATGGTCTCTCCATATATGGCGAAATACAATCTTTTGAAATTAACGTTTCATGCTGATGCCACACCTGTGCACTGGCAAAGCCATCGCAGTTCTGACCCCAACTGAGGAGATCATGAAGGACCTAACCCAGATCCTGCACTCCACCTTTATTGACATCGCAGGGCATACCACCCACCCATTCCAGGTAACCGTGGACAGCGCGCCCCCCATTTGCACCCACTGTGATGCGTTTGGCCATAAGGCACACGCATGCCCCATCAAAGAGGGCGTCACATTCCAAGAGCATACCTTGGCAGCCATGACCAGCGGAGAGGCGCACTACGAACCAACCGCAAGCACCAAGGAGGCTTTCCCGTGGGGAGCACAAGGCTGCTACCTATTGGTAAAGCCCATATCCCCGCAAGAGCAGAAGAAGGCCAAGCAGGCCTGTAGGGCCACGGCCAAGGAAACGGCCAAGGCCAACACCACCATCCCACACTCACAACGCCAGGAGGACATGGAGACCTTCGCGGCAGAAGCAACTCGGGAACCCATCACCCAATCAGATTGGGAGGCCCATGCCAAACGGGCCACTCAATGTGAGGATCTGATGGGAGATTCAATCTCACCCAATCGTTGCACCCAAGCCCCGGTCAAAACCAACTTGGGACCTATCCCAACCAAAAAAAAAATTTTGCCCCACTCGACGGTGCACCGAACTTATCCGCACCGCAAAAAATTTGTCCGACGTCAGGAAAACAAAAAGTGAAGGCTAAAGCCAATGCAACTATTTCTGCAAAAATTAATAAAAACCCCAATAGCATTGCTGCTAATACCCACGCTGTTGTGAAAGCCAGTGGGGACCTGGAAGAGGCTGGTGGGCCTGGGGGCCCATCCCCTCACACCTAAGGTGCGATGGGGGAAACCTTCACTCTAGGGATGCTGAATATCGCCAGACTCAAGGCCTCCCCATCCTGGGTTAGGAAACTGAGTTTTTTACAAAACAATTTACCCGTGGATATCCTGGCCATCCAGGAGTCCCACTGTCCACGAGGTTCTGAGGAAGCTTGGAAAACAATGCTCCTACCATCCCTATCCTTTTGGTCAAAGCACTGTGGGGTGCTAATTTGGAAAAATAATTTTTTCAAATTTACATCTTCAGAAACATTCCTAAATGGCTGAGTGCTCGTTGTCACCTTCTCATGGGCTGATGTTGCGCACACAATTGTCAACATTTACGCCCCAAATGGTGCACATGAGCGTTGGGAATTTTTCTCATCAGTCAAATTCCTTCCGCTACCCCCCAATTCCTTCCTAGTTGGTGACATGAACTGTTGGCTAACCTCACCAACAGACCGGTGGCTGCCCTCACCCCACGCCCCACAGGGTCACATAGAACTACGCGTTCTAAAAGCCACCCTTGGGTTAAGGGATGCGCTGTTGTGACATGCCCCACTGCTCAAAAACATGATGCCTCCCCACGTCCATAACAGCCAATTAAGGTCCATGACCCACATTGACCTTATTCTAGCGCTGACGAAATTCCAACCCCACATCTCCCACTTCAAAACAACAAAAATGGAATTCTCCGACCATTGACTGGTCTCAATAACATACCACTTACCTGTCACAGTTGCAAAGGCCCCACATTGGTGCAAAATCTGCCCCCCCAGCTCACGTCGCCAGGATTTTCCAAGTGGGTGGAAGAGGCAACTTTGGTGGAATCATTTGTTGCACCATTTTGCGTGGACCCCATTTCCACATAGGCAACTTTCAAAGAAGACACCATCCGCCACTATCGCCATCTCTCCTCCAGATGCTCACGAGCCACAACGGCAGTTATATCGTGCGCGCTGGTGGAATTGGCCCACTTGGAGTCCAATATTCCAGCCACAGGATATAGCCCTGCATGGGGCCGGAAGTGGGCGGAGGCAGCTGCCCACCTCAATGCACTTGAAAGACAACACAAACATCAGGTTTGTGTCCAATACAGGGCCACACACATCACTAAAGGTGACAAGTGCACTGCATACTTCTTTAAAAAAAATTTTCACCATGCCAGAGCATGGCCTGCACACAGGTGCGAAGATCGGATAATTCTATTGCAGACACACTGGCTGAAGTGGCAATCGAAATGCAAAGATATTACTCCAAGTTATACCGAGCCACACCAATTCAGCCAGCCAAAATGGCAGAATTTCTCGATCAAGCTCATATCCGCACCATTTTCTGATACCCAGGAATAATGAATTTAATTACTCCAAACGAATTATGGGCAGCTATTCGCGGTGCGCCAAACTGAAAATGCCCAGGCCCAGATGGCATTCCATATGAGTTCTACAAAAAATATTTTAAATATATATCCCCATTGCTGCTAGCCTCACTCAACCAAAGCCTGTTGGAAATGCGCCTCCTACCAGGAGGACATGAGGCCTTTACTGTCACACTCTTCAAGAAAGGGGATAGGCTTGACTTAGCCAACTGGCGCCCCATTTCTCTAACAAACACAGACACCAAAATTTTAACCAAAATCATGGCTAACCGTTTAGGGACTGTAGCATCTGCCACCATCTCCCCAGAACAATTCAGTTTCATCCCCAGAAGGTCAATTTGGGATAACGTGCACTCAGTGGCTAATGTGTGTCAGTCCACAGCCTCTGGGGCACTTGTATTCTTGGACCAACAAAAGGCCTATGATAGAGTAAACTGGGAATACCTTAGGGCCTGCCTCCATCAATTCCGCCTACCCCCCGCTTCATTAACTGGGTGATGCTGCTCATGGAATCTGCAACAATGGCAGTGCGTGGCCCAGGCTTCCTAACAGAAGTAGTCCGCCCCCAAAGGGGCCTGCGACAAGGGGACCCCCTCAGCCCACTGTTATACAACTTCAGCCTTGACCCACTACTGCGAAATGTGAATGCCCACCTCACTGGGGTCCATGTGCCAGGCCAAACCCCAGTCAAGATGTTGGCATTTGCAGATGATTGCGTAGTGGGGGTGTCTAATAACAAAGATGCACATACGCTTGAAGCCCTCATCCAGGAATATTCCCGGGTAAGCAACGCGGCACTGAACGCCTCCAAAACCGAAATCCTCCTCCTTGGTCAGTTTCAGAACTGCTGGGCCCCAGCAAGTAGTTCCCAACCCGGCCCATCTGCTCGCCCACGTCCACGCCTTACTAACTCAACACACACCGCTCCACTGGTGCTCCCCTTTGTGCCATGTCCTACCATAGGACCGGTACGCCATCTGGGCGTGTGGATGGAGGCAGGTGGATACGCGTCAGCAGTAATGGAGGGCTGTATACTGGACAACGTGACGAAGCGAATAGCCTCTCTCAGAGCCCACCCTACTACCCTCACTGGCAGGGTTGTTCTTGCCAACTCTATGCTCCTATCCAAAGTCTGGTTCAGAGCCCACGCCATCCCCTTCTCCCCAAGCTTCTTCAAATCCCTGTATGCTTGCTGCAAGGATGGCTTTGGTCAGGCCACCCTCCACCAGTACGGCTAGAGGTCATGTTTGGCCCTCATCATCATGGTGGCATGGGCCTGCTTGACTTCAAAGCCCATGCCGCCAAGATCCTGGGCACCTGGATCGCGGCTGTCACTGCTCCTACACTCCCATCCCAACACTGGTCCTGCGCGGCCCACTCCAACTTTTCCCGAGCCTTGGGCCTCAATAATCCATCAAACCCCCACTCCCTGATGAAATACCTCGCATCACACACATTGGCCACAGGTCCTCACGGGACAAAAACCCACTACAAACGAATCCTACTCTCCATGCAAAGCGCAGAGTGGAGAATTCGTATTAGTGGACATACAACCTGAAGAGGCCGCCCCTCTCCTCAGTTCACACAAGAGGTACAGGGGCTACCCATCCATGATGGCGTGATCCCCATTCGACCCCATGTCCTATCCAGGGTGGACTACCTGGACATGATGGACATCCCTTATTCCATTGAAACCCAAAAGACTATCTGGAAATACGCACACCATCCTCTGTTGCAGCCTCAAGTCCGCTCCCATGTGTGGCGCTGCCTGAGGCGGGTGTATCATACAGATGAGCGCTCTAACGCTTTACACTCATCCTGTGTCATGTGTGGCCAGTATGGAACGCTGTTCCACCGCCTGGAGAAGTGCCCCACCTCTAAAGTGATATGGCGCGAAGTCCAACGTCTGCTAGGCCAGGATCAAACGCATCCCTTCAGTCTGTCAAGAGATATGTTTGCTTCATTAATGGCCTCCCCCTCCCACCCTCCCTCCGTGCTCTGGTGGTTGCAATCGCCATGTGGACTATCCACACGATTGTCTTGGATGCCATCGCTGGCTCCATCCCCACCCTCCCTGAAGCTGTCCACAGATTCTGGTCTCATTTGGTGGACCACTTTCAAGCGTGGATGTTTGGATATCTCCCACCGCGTCGCTGACAGCTGGTCTCCTCCTGGTTCCCAGTCTGGTTCATCAAAACAGACCCCTTCCTCCACACGTGCTCAATAGTGGCTACGGCCCCTTCACACGTTCCTTCCCCTCCCCATAAGTGGCGTTCCCGCTGGCAACAAGAGATAGCATCGCTTCTCTGGGGTGCCTCCCCTGGTACTAAGTTTTGTCTCATCTGAGTCATATTCGGAAGTGTCCATCCCATGGTCAGCCTTCCCCGCAATAAATTTAAATTTAAATTTAAATAATTCCCTAATGCGAGGATGAATTGGAAATTGGTAGACCCTGATTTTGGGGTAACTATGTTTGGGAAATTTTAAGATATTTACCTGGTTGTATCCATTGGGGATTGATCCAGACAAATACTTAAGATCTCATTGGGCAGAGTTGCTGACGAAATAGGGGCATCTGATAGTGATTAACTATCAGGTGTACCAATTGGGATTAGTCAAATTTCATCACTGATTGATTGGTAATGAAAGTAGTGAGTTGCAAGGTGAGTGATACCACCTGCAACTAGTGAATTAATCAGTGGGCTGTGACCTGCCATAATGGGTATTAAGTCCCATTACCTAAGCAGGTCGCTAGCCAATTATGGTTGGTTCACTTGGATTGATAAAAAAACGTTAGTGGCACGTTTTATGACTCTTTCCGTTTAAGGTCTTGAGGATGTCCAATGACAGAATCCTAGCCAGGATGGGGAAGACCATCACTGCTGAGACGAGGATGGGTGATTCAATGGCAACAGCTGCCGTTTTATTGAAGAGGTGTCAACCAAGGATTATGCTGAGAATTTATATGACTGGATGACAAGCCACTATTAAGACTATGAGGATCAGTAGAGGAATTCCGCTGAAGGATAAATGAGCAGAATCCGCCAAGGATGATTCAGAGCTATAAGAGATTGGTCAATTTAGGATAAGGCGATAATGGGTCATAACAGGTCTTATTGGGTTGCCTTCAAAATAGGGAAATGAGTCGATGTCGACATTTGATGAAAGGGTTTAGATCGCCTCAAATCAAGGTGATAGATAATTAAAGAATAATATGCCGAATCCAATGAAAAGATGGCAACATGAATAAACTAATTGGAAGAGTCAGTACTGGCAGAGGCCGCTAGGTTATCAGTGAAACAATAGGACTGGAGGTCTTGTTTTGGATTAATTGAAGAAATAAGATAGAGGAAGATCGCGGACAAAGGAAGGATCTGCTGAAGATATATTTTTTAATAAAAGAAGTGATTGGGAAATTGCTCCCATATTTATTAATAAAGTTAATTGGTTAAAAGTGTATCAAGGAACAAGCGATCATCATATCAACTGTTCTAATTGTTCAATGGGGAAACCCTGTATAAAAAACCCTTTAGTGGGTATTTACCAAATCACCGGGATTTGACAGTGGTGCTCACTACAGGGGGCCCATTGACCAATAACAAAAATATGAAAATTCAACCGGCAGCTATGTCGCATTCTGGTTGTTTCCAAACAAAATCTGCACTAAGCAATGGCCCTGGGCCCTACGAGGAGTTGAAACTTGCATAGATACTGTGCTCAAAAACAGGATGAGTTGCTTCAAAGAGTCTACAAAGATAAGTTGCCACCGTTCAATTGCAAAGGAAATATTTATGGGTTCCTTTGCTGATTTGAGTTTGTAACAGAGGGAATTTCAGATCAAAGAAGGAAAAGCTATTACTCTCCTCTTTGGACGTTGGAAGTGCGGATCAAGTCATCTGCTACCTCCCAGATAGTTCTGTTTCATACCATGAAGTTAAGGAGACTGTGCTACGACTGTTTGGCGGAATTTCAAAAATGTCGCAGAGAAAAGCTGAGTTCTTAACCATTGGGTTTCAGCGGAACGAGACCCTCACTGCATTTGCTGACCGATTTACTATGGAAGCATATGTGCTGATCAGAGCAGGCATTCTATCCAAAGTTGATGTGTGTATAGCTATGGCCTCAGCGGTGAAGCCATACCCTGAGCTATACAATGTCATAGCCCTGTTGTTAGAGCTGGAAGTACCTCTCCTTAAACTTGTTCATCTTGTACGTCGATTATCTGTTAATTTCACTCCACCCAATACCAAGCAGATCCGCGCTGTCACAGTTGTTCGCCCTAATTATGTGAGAAGAGATAACTGGCTAAGGGAAATTCCATCAGGATATTCTAAGTACAATGGACGTTCCTCGATTGCTGATCAATATTGAACCTGCTACTGGTCTGGGCCTAACAACGCTACAAAGGGGGTGGTCATTATACTGTGGGGGGTCTGTTCACGTTGAATCTCCTCAAAATCATCTGCCATATGTACCAACTTATCCTAAACACAGCTGTAAGTCTTACGGAGTAAGCTGTTTTAATTGTGGATGTAAAGGGCATATGGGACAATGGTGTCATAACCAACGGATCCCTCCCTTGCAATGAGATCAGGGCTATCAGGGAAAAGTCTGGACGGAGTAGAGAAGGGACTCTACTGCCGTTACCTCAAACTTACATGTCCCACCTGAGTCCACCGTGTTAAATATAGCTGAAGCTTTGCAGTATGATGGCTTTCCTCTCTACCACCCATTGGTTGGGAAAGTAAATGTGCTGACCCAAGCACACATTGAAGAAACTGCGGAAAGAAACTCTTTGGATCAACCAAAGCTTTATGCTTGTCAAATGTTCGACCAATATCTATTAGACCAGCTAGATCCAGTCACAGATGCCCTGTCATTAAGAGGAATAAATGTCGCCCTCCCAGTGGACACTATTGTAAATAAATATCCTAAAATTGGTGCGGGTATTTTGAGTTTCTTGGGAAAACTTGAATCTTTAAGTATACATAAGGTGAATAGTCAGGATGCATCCTACACAGAATGCACTTACTGCGACATTGTGGTAGCCAAAACTCGGGTACGGGCTATCATCAATACAGGTGCACCTGTTAACATTGTCTCCACTAAATTGGTGGCGAAGTTGTCCTTAAAACCTGACATAGACCACTGAGTGGTGTATGGGACCGCAGGAGCTGAAACCACCACTTCTGAGGGAGAATATAGCGCGCTTCCCTTGCGGTTTGGATCCATTGTTGTGGTGGCTCCAGCGGTGGTATTGCCAAATAGTAACTATGATTTATTGATTGGAACTGCATTTATGCGACACTATGGGGCTATAGTGGACATGATGGAAGAGACCCTAGACATTGCGGGGCAGCAAATCCCTATATATTTCTCCTCTCGTAGAGTGTCAAAGAGTTCAATGCACATGGAAAAATCAACCTTGCCTACAGCGATGGGGTGATCCCAGTGCGTTATCATTGTCTGAAAAAGGAACGTGGGCCCTTCCTCATCAGATATTTGAATACTAAGGGTTACCACTTAGAGCAGCTGGAGCTATATCCATTCCCTCAGGACATCAAGTAACAATTGACACTGAGCTAGAGGTGGAAGTGCCAGTGGGCTATATGGGGAGATCATTAGGCCTTATTTTTTATTGCGGCTTGAGCCCCATGTGGCTCCTGGCATCATACTACCAGGCCACGGGGAAATCAAAGTATTGATAGCAAATCTTTAAAACAGTTCCATTCAAATCCGCTGGCATCAGATTATAGCTTATTTACATCTGAATTTGGTAAAAGAGATTAAACAGGTTCACAAGTTCTGTTCTCTGGATGAATTTTGGTTTGCCCATCAAACTGTCTCTCAGCGCAATGGTGGTTGTACTGAGGGAAAATTTATTGGGGTTATCAGAAGATCAGAAAGAGCGGGCTGAAGCGCTGTTTCAAAAGTACAAAGAGATCTTTGCAGTTGATGATCATGATCTGGGGTGTGCTCGGGGGTTGTTCTTTGACTTGATACTGGGGACCATCCTCCCATCAGGTCTCAGCCAATCCATCAATCACGGGAAGCTGAAGAAGTTGTCACCAAGATAATTGAAAAACTATTGGAGTAGGGAATGCTTGAACCATCCAAGAGCCCATGGGCGTCGCCTGTCCTAATTGTAAAAAAGGATGGCACTACCCTTGTAGTAATTGACTACCAAAAAGCTCAATAGCATCACCAAAAAAGATTCATACCAACTACCACAGTTTGATGATGCACTAGATTGCTTGGCGGAGCCCGCTACTTCTCAGTGATGGATTTAATATCTGGGTATTGGCAAATTGAGTTGCCTAGGGAGGAGCAAGAAAATGCGTGATAATCACCTCAAAAGGGCTTTTCCAACCAACACGCATGCCGCAGGGACTATGTAATGCCCCAGCTACATTTTAACAAGAGATGGATACTGAGTGATCTGAAGCTGTTGTGCATTATTATATACCTCAATGATATTAACGTCTTCTCGCACATTTACTGAGCATCTCACCCACTTGGAAGAGGTATTTTGCTGACTGGCTGAGGCCAATATCAAAATCAAGCCTCGCAAATGCCACTTCTTCAAGGATCAGCTTGAGTATCTTGGGTTTGTGGTGGATGCAACTGAGCTAAGACCTCAACTAACCAAAGTAGAAACCATTCAGAGGATGACTAAACCCACTAATAAATGGGACATTCAGGTGTTTCTGGGAATGGTGGGTTACTACCGCCAATCCATACCCAATTTCAGTTGCATCGAAGGTTTACTGTTTGAGTTATTGAAGAAAGATGCAATGTTTGAATGGATGTAGCAACGTCAGTGCGCCTTTGATACATTTCGAACAGCGTTAGTCAGTGCACCATTGTGTTGCGCTATCCTAATTTTGATAGGGCATTTATAGTGCAAACAGATGCATCCCTTTCTGCTGTTGGGGCATTCCTGTCTCAGAAGGACGATGATAGAGAAGAGCACCCCGTGGCATAGTGTAGTCGCAGCCTGAATTGTCATGAATGCAATTACACCATAACTGAGTGAGAATTCTTGCGGTGATCTATGCATATAAACATTTTCAAGTTTACCTGCATGGAGTAAAGTTTAAATTCATGACAGATCATGAATTTTTGCGTTGGTTGCAGAATTTAAAGGAGCCTGAAGGGCAGCTAGCTCGATGGGCTCTTAAGCTGCAGGCATATGACTTTGAGATTTTACATTGACTGGGAGCCAAACACCAAAACGCTGATTGCTTATTGAGATTGCCAACAATTGCAGTTACGGTGGACCTAAGCAATATAATGTTTGATAAAATGCTCAGCAGAAGATGCAAAGATGAACCGCCTCAAGTAATCAAGTTACTGGATGGACTCAGGACCAATATGTTCCTAAGAAATGGGGAATTTTATAGCGTATAGGGGACGTTACCATGAATATATTTAGGCCTTCTAATCGCGCAAATATTATTATGAGTGCACATTGAGCAGTTGGCTATGGTGGAGCTTGGAAAACTCTTGAATTGTTAAGACCAAGGTATTATTGGGAAAGCATGCAATATGAGTGCTCAAGACCCTGTCTTGCTACCACCAGTTCCAGGTGGAGAAGCCGTTCCATCTAAAGACTTCATACCAGTTGGTAAAACCTAGCTTTGCTTGGCACACCGTCTCTATCATCGTTGCGGGCCCCCTGCCAACCAGATCAAATTGGTCTAAGTATATACTGGTGGCAATTGACCACTTGACCAGGTGGGTGGAGGCGCGAGCCATTTGGGATCTGGGGGCAGTTACTGTGGGATAAGTGTAATGGAATGTATCGTACAGCAGCATGGCTGCCCACAGTTTATCCTTACTGACAATGGAACCAACTTCACCTCCCACATTATACCCATGCTCAACGAATTAATGGCCATTCACGGGGTCCTAACAACCCCGTATTACCATGAGTCTAACGGAATGGTTGAGCGAGTTAATGGGACTCTGGTGAATATACTCCAGAAACTGGTTATGGATAGACCCTCTGACTGGAGTACCCTTCTCTTTCTACCGCGGTATTCACCTACAACATAAGCTATCATTTGGCCATGTGAAAAAGCCCCTTTCAATTGCTTTATGGGTGGCACCCTTCTCTGCCTGCGCTGCTATATTCCTGTATTGAGGACACCTGCGTAGTGGATCCACAGCGATATTTAACCACCCTTACAAACACACTGATTAAGTTACAAACTGAAGCGTACTCGTTCAGCCTCACCAAGAAAATCAAAACCCAGGCTGCAGACCAAGCATGGCGGAGCAGTCTAATGCAGTTCAAAGACAGGGATATGGTGTTATTCCACAATCAGCATGGGTTTGTCTGGAAGCACAAACTAGCTAATATTTGGATTAGGCCATTTGAGATTATAGAGAAAATGGGGGTTGATGCTTACTATCATGGATTCTGCAAGTGGCCATATTATAAATTGGGTGCATGAAAAGTTCCTTTGACCATATAAGCAGCAATAAAAATAAAAATAAAGAATAATAAAAAATAAAAAATAAGAGATAGATATAAATGAACAAAAAGGAAGATAATAGTACATATCATATATATATTAATGTGCAAGTGCTAGTGGAATTTTTATTGTGGGTTGTCCTTTGAGGTATTTTCTTCACTGTTTTTGTCTTCCTGTCTTTTTGGCTTCCTGTGATGTTATTTTTGCTTTGATCAATGGGACCTGTGTTTCTTCCGCTGCTTTGGAAGCACCATAGTTTATATGGACTCAACTGGGGTTTGGGGTGGAGGCAAAGGCTGCCAAGGTGATAGTGAAGGGGCTGATGTCCGCCCTTGGGCCATTATGCTAGGTAGAAGTGGAGAAAACAATGTGATAGAACTAGGAGAGGAGGATGGACTGGGATTCCATGGTAACAGATGAGGTGGAGAGAGTTCAGCTGGTTGATTGAGTTGGAACTGTTCCTGTCCCAAGAGGAGAAGCACTTGTAACCACATGTGTTGATGCTCCCAGGAAATCAAAGAGTACACCAACAAAGGGGGCCAAAGTCATAAGGGGTGGCGAGTGAGCAGGTGTGTGCTGGCTCAAGGAGAAAAGGCTGCGCCCGCGGCCAGGCAATCCACAAGGAAGTCCTCCATGCTCAGATATGCTAGCAGAAGAGGAGCAGTTGTGGTGAATGCTGCGCGGTGGGCCCATTCAAGAGCTGTCCAGTGCTGCTCTATTTCTGAACCTAAAGCAGTGGTGGGATGCAAAATTAAGTTACCTACAAGCGCCATGATGGGAAGGTACTATGATAGATTGTCAGCGCTGAGGGCGGTGAATGCCGCGGTGACCCCAGAACAAAGGTGAGTTAATCAGTTGTTGCAGAAGTTTACCCTTAAGGATCAAAAGTGAGCAGGAGAGCTGGAAAATGACCCTGAGCAGCAGTCAATTACCCACTTCACAAAGCACAGCATCCGCTGTATGGACAGAGGCACTGGATGGGGTTCTACAGGAGTCAGAAGAACTAGGTGACTAAAGCCACTCGCCAAAAGTTAGGCCATTTCATTCTGAGAAGGCCCTCAACTCTGCTCCCCTCCCCACTGGAGCTGGGCCACAATGTCCCCAAAGGGGGCGCGCCAGGAGGCCAAGTGACCAACAAACTCAGAAAAATCTCTTCCTGGGTTAGTACAGTTGTGAGGTCCACGTCAGCCTCATCTTTGTCAGTTGGGGGAAGCAGGAACCAGGGAAGCAGAATATGGCCTGGGTTGGATAATTCTGGCCCTAACCACAACCTGTAGAAGAAGGTGTACTCACAAACTCGCAGATGTTGGCGTGGAACAGCTCTCATAGTGATTACAGGAAAAAGGAGGAATACAGCTTATCATCCAGTCAAAGGGGGGTATGTTGAAAATTTATATGACTGGATGACAAGCCACTATTAAGACCACGAGGATCAGTAGAGGAATTCCGCTGAAGGATCAATGAGCAGAATCCTCCAAGGATGATTTAGAGCTATAAGTGATTGGTCAATTTAGGATAAGGCGATAA
The DNA here is from genome assembly GCA_022478985.1 of Massospora cicadina. Taxonomy (NCBI): domain Eukaryota; kingdom Fungi; phylum Entomophthoromycota; class Entomophthoromycetes; order Entomophthorales; family Entomophthoraceae; genus Massospora; species Massospora cicadina. The sequence continues at coordinate 66,660 of JAKSZP010014540.1, forward strand.
TGGGTCATAACATGTCTTATCAAGTTGCCTTCAAAATAGGGAGATGAGGTGATGTCGACATTTGATGAAAGGGTTTTAAATTGCCTCAAATCAAGGTGATAGATAATTAAAGAATAATATGCCAAAACCAATGAAAAGATGGCAACTTGAATAAACTAAGCGGAAGATTTGGTACTGGCAGAGGCCGCTGGGATATCAGTGAAACAAGAGGACTGGAGGTCTTGTCTTGTCTTGGAGTAAGTGAAAAAAGAAGATAGAGGAAGAGCGCAGACAAAGGAAGGATCCGCTGAAAATATATTCTTTTAATAAAAGAAGTGATTGGGAAATTGCTCCCATGTTTATTAATAAAGTTAATTGGTTAAAAGTGTATCAAGGAACAAGCGATCATCATATCAACTGTTCTAATTGTTCAATGGGGAAACCCTGTATAAAAAACCCTTTAGCGGGTACTTACCAAATTACTGAGATTTGACAGATTAGATGGTTAAATCCCTCACTATAAATTTTCTAGAATTCACTTATAATAAAAACAGTTTAAAGTTTATACAAGTTTTACAGTATATAGTAGATATACCAGTGTAGTAAACTCAATCAGTATCCATTTGTTCTATTCTTTCTCAGTATATTATTGCTGTGTGTGATAATTGGGAGACTCTTTAAGGAAAAGTGTAAGGATCTGAGCAGAGATCCAGAGAAGAAAGGGAAACAAATTGGGGAGTGCTGCTAACTATGTGTTGAACTGGAGAAACTGTCAATGGGAATCTCAGAGAAGATTGGGTTGGATGGTACAAGGGAACTAATTCCTATTTCATGACATCAAAAGTATTTTGAGTGGAAATACTGGCTGAGTGTTGGGTCAAGATTTAAGAATTCCATTCAACTATGAATAATATTCATCATACTATTATCAACCAGTTATATCAACAACTATACAACGCAGATGAATTGCACAAAATCTGAACCTGTGCAAGTAATAAGTTATAGGGCTTTTTGATGATAATAATCAATCCTTATAAATTTTTACATTACCGCTCTATTTTTTATTTAACTGAGGCAAGCTGACCAGGGGACAGACATTACTGAAAGAAAGAAACAACATGAAACCTGAACAGGGTCAACTCCATCAAAGAAAGTTTTTCCACCTCCGGATTAGGACTCAAATTTTTCTGGTTATGTCATGGGTAAGGTTTTCTTGTTATTAGACCTACTAACCGCCAATAGCTTCCTTTGGCTGGCACCCCAATCAATGTGCGAAGGGCGGGAATCGAACCTGCAACCTTCAGGTTGGTAGCCATATGACCTTACTGACTCGCCTTCCACCCCCTTACATTACCCCTCTATTGAATTTATTAAAAACTGAAAAACTCAACATTTTATTATTGTTAGAGTTGTTATGTTTTTATCTAAAGTGGTCAAAAATTTATGGAAGTATTTATTCTAGTGGTAGAGAGTGTTACTTATCCTGCCATAAAATTGTTAAAATTCAGTGATCAAAAGCACCTGTGAGCTTCTTAAATTCCTGGATTCCAACACCTGGCTTTGTGCTTTAGGTTTGTGGAGCAGACAAGAAGGTTCAGACTAGTTAATAGGAAAATCCCATTGTGGTAAATAATAGGGTCGTGATCCAGTTGCAAATCTGCAGTAGTTGCCTAGGAAGAGGTTGGATCGCTGGGAGGGACTGCCATGACAACTGGGGTACTCACTGGCCAAACTGAAGTTTTCCTCCCCAGAATTGCCGCTTGCCGCGCCCCTACTTCCTTTGCCAATCAGTGCAGTGAAAAGTTCATCTATAGTCTGCTCCACTTTGACTGAATTTCAGTGACCCACCTTTCTCTCACCCCCTGCTGAGGCTCCTCAATTTCATTCTATAATTTGTGGTGGAATTCTCATGTTCTGCCATCCAGTGTTGCAAGCTTGCCAGCTTGCTTCATCCGCTTGATTGATTAAAGCAGCTCGTTCCTGCACCAGCTCCTCATTAGACCATCAAAGGCTTTCCAAGTGCAGTTGCATATTGGCGTTCTACACCATCTCAACAAATGGAAGGGTAATGGCTTGGCCTCAAACAGCTTGGCTGGAAAACTCCAGCTGTTTGATCTGGCCTGGCAATTGCCCATATTCTGAAGTTGCCAAGAAAGAGCTGGTCAAATGGTTGGCAGCCTGCTGATTACTTCACTCATCTTGAAGTTGACTAAATTTGATTGCCAATGCATCAGCATGATCAGTCACCTGCCACTCTAACATGGTAACCCAATCCCTTGTCTGATCTACTGATGTTTCAGTGCCTTCTACCCTTTCAGACATGTCCACCATAGAGCGCTCAGTGTTACTACCCAATTTTTCACAACTTCATATCCATTCACCTGAAAGGCCACACAAGTCTACAAATTCTCCTATTACTCAGGGCAACTCATTAACAAGCATGGACTAATTGGTCCATGCAGTTGTGGACATCCATTACATGATTGTCTACTTGCACTAGCGCACTCTGTATTTCTGATAAAGAGTGGTCAAGGCATTTGAGCAAGAGGCGAGTGTCATTCTGTTGCACTTGGGCAAAATGCATGACATCACCAATTTCAATATTATGCTGGGCCAATTCATATAGAAGTTGGTGGATCAAAGGCTGAACATGAGTAACCAGGTATTCCTTAACCCTGTGGGAGCCAATCCAGAAAGACAAACCCATAGTGGTAACATCAAGGTAAGACATATAAATTTTTTAACTTGCTTCTTGATCATGTTGATTATAAAACAGGCTCATGGAATCTTCGCCCAAATCTTCTTTTTAGAGGCGGCAACCCTGCAAGAGCAATTCCATTGTATCCTGCAGTTGCTGAAGCGTTACATTTGTGGATCTGACCTGTTGATCTGACTCTAATGTGGAACAAGTGGCTAACTGTAAGTCCATTCTGGTTTCCTTGTCTTCTGGTTCCGTTACCATAGATAGCACCAGTTCCTTGTTGGATGTCACCATTAGCTCACCAGAGTATTGGTTGTGGAACCCTATTAAATTTTGACATAATTAGTGGGGGCTCATCATGATGCCCTAGTTACTGTTATACTACAGTTGACCAGTGGCCTCCTGTAGTGAGCATCACTGTTGACTTTTGGTGGTATTGATTAAATCCGCTAGGCTGGTTGCAGAGGTTTAGCACCACTGAGCAATGAATGGATGATATGAAGATTGCCATCCCTTGGTAATTGACAATAAAGTATAAATAAGAAGCTATTGCCCTGACAGATACCAGTTATTTAATATATAAAAGAATGGACTACTTCTGCTAACCCTTTCCTTTCCTCTTCTCTTCCAAAGACTTCCCTCCTTTCATTCTCTCATTCAGCTCTTAATCTTCGATATTCTCAGTTGATTTTAACCTATCAGCTTGGTAACTATCTATTAACTATAATTTTAGGGGTTTTTTCCATTATTGAGACTTTGGCATAATTACATCTATTTGCCAAACTATTACTGCTGTCAGGGTTCTCCCTTTACAAGATGTAAGCCTTTTCTAGGGGAGAAGATCAGAAGATATGAGCATGTGGGACATAGCCTTCAAACTATTCAGATATTTCAATAAGTCCCAAAGTAAGGCTCAATCCCACATCATCAGGTCATATTTCAAATTCAGGGAATTAATTGAATTTCTCCAAATTTGATCTAAAATCATTTGATTATGCTCATGAATCTTTTATCTAGTTATGAGGCCACATTCACCCAACTCCACAATCTGTGGACTAAAGCTCCTAATACCTATATCAGCTGTTCATTCTGGAAGCCAATAAGTTGGACATTTACACCTGGACTATTGGAAGAGCTCCTACCTAAGGTTCATGCTAATTTAATCTATACTATGAAGCTATCACCAGGAGATCAAGAAGCTCAGCTGACCTTCCAGGTGGGATGAGATAAAGGACAGGCCACATGGAAATCAAGAATGACTGATGAATTACTCTTCACTATTCCCAATAAATCATGATTCCCCTTATAATTTCAGTATTACTATAAATAGTAATGTCTTATTTTTAATAAAGTACTTTTTCAGCAAACTATATTAGTTATCTTATATTATTTAAGTTCTTATTTTATTCTAATGAACAAATTCTCATCTAACCTTGCATCTAAAGTAGCCCCTGTCCTCTCAGCTGACCATAGCCTCCTGCAGTCAGCTACCATATTATGTTTTCCAGCGTTAGCACCAGTGAGAACATCTAGCAGAAACCTGATAACTGCCTCTATTGAATTGCTTCAAGTTGACATAAATTACTACTCAATCTTGAGGCTCATGTTGACACTTGAATTATGATCCACTGATCATATGGTTTAATGGTCAGTTATACCAATTTCTTGACAGCCAGTCTTCTCATATTTAACACATCAATCTGGACAGCTGTGCCTGTGGCATTCTGTCTTGAGTTTTGGATGGTAAATCACCCAGAGTTCCAGGTCAGTTTTATCAATATTAGCATGCTCCATGACATTCACCACGTTTGTCACTTAAAATGCCACAATTACTTTAAAAGGACTCAATATGAGAGTGCAGAAAGTGGATCTTCACTGACATATTACAACCTAACTTATAGTATAACCTCAGAAGTTTGCAAATAGCTAATTTGTATTTCAGCTCTTCTTTTTTCCAAAAATTGTGAACAGCAGTTTTGAAGGCATCTCAGGCTGGATTCTTTTTCCTTCAATGGTTCTATTAAATATTTTATCACTAAACAGTTATTAAATTTTCAGGTCAGCAAAGACCCCCTCTTTGATTTTAGCATCACTGATAAATTTAAATCCTTGCATTTAGGTAATTAAAATGGTCCTTCTGAGTACTAAAAAAATGGTCCTTCTTGATTTATACCTTTCACTAAATTCTTCATGAGTCCTAGTTTTATGTGCAAAGATGATACATAACAAATAACAATATGGGTAAAGTAAATGTAGGGTAAGCATATGTCTCTTGTACTCATGAAAATAAAGCTTTGTGCTTGTTATGTAAATTTCAAATTTACCTTTGAAAACTGAATTTTCTAAGAGCTCTATATATAGCAATTCATGGAGTAATAAGATCAGATAGTGTATCCTAAGCACAACAAAAATTTTTATGTTAACTAAAAGGCTTTTCTAGGAACAAAATATAGTTTACTCAGTGTTACCAACCTGTATTTATAAAAAATTAAAAATTATTAAATCCTATATTTTTCCTATATCATAAAAATTCATAAGAATAAAATCTGGATTTCAAGAGAATGAGAGCATAATAAATATTTTAAATATGTTGTTCAATATTTCATGCTAAAATGAATAGGAATTAAAATGTTTGACTTAGAAAGATTTTGAATGTAGACCAATGTAATAAGTTAATGTATAGAAATATCTGTTTGTATAGGCTACAAGATCTAAATAGATATAGGAAGACTATATCAATGATAGTAAGTAACCAAGAGGGCAGTAAATTGTAAATATTGGTTCAACAGATTACATTTTTAATAATTTATATCAAAGTAAAAATATATCTAGATTTATAAATTGTTTATATGTTTCATAAATGGATTAATCTGTAGCAAATCATGGGAAGGCTGCTATCTATATATATATATAAATGAATGTCTGTCTGTCTGTGTGTATATATGTCCCAAATGCATTCCTATACCATTCATCCAATTGTGATAAAACTTTGGTGAGTTGTTGTGTGCATGCCTGAGAAGGTTTATAAATTTTAAAAAATATTATTTTAATAGTAAAATAAAAAGTTTTATATGTAACAAGTGAAAATCCTATATATACTTTGATAGTATTTGCTATATTGTTACAGCTGTCGGACATTCACCTTCTCAACTTAGGAGAAAGAATGTTGGAGGTATGAGTGCTCCTGAATCTACTACCATGATTGGCCCATCTCCTGCCCAACCTTCAAATAATATTGTGGTAATCAATGATATGAGTACCAATGGTGAAAAGACCTTGGTGGATTCTCGGTGGAATCCTGACTATCGGAGAAATAAGAATTATAACCGAAATTAGCTTAAAAAGGTAACAACTAATAATAGGATTACTCCGATGTCTCGGCCGAATTTGAGGAGTTCAATATCGCACGGATCTGAACCTCCATGAGGTGAGAAGATTTTACCATCAATGATTGGGTGTGAATTAACCAATCATTACCACCCGAATCTGACCACTGCTGAGGTGAAAAGATTTCACTCGCTGGTGATTGGATACAATTCATCAAATTGTTACCACATGGGTCAGTTTTGCCTCAAAAATTTTATCTTCAAACTGATAGGCTGAAAACCTATATTTTCTAATTTAGATAACTGAGCCTTACATTCTTTTGCCTCGAATATCGATGGTCTTGAAATCCAAACTAGTTTAAATAGGAAAAACTAGTATCGAGAAAAAGGACCTTTCTTGGGTTTGCCCTGCTAAAACAATAAAAACCATAAAAAACTATAACAAAGCACTATTTATTACTTTTATAAAAAGTAAATATTTTACTTTAATAATAAATTATTTGTGGCATCCATTGGCAGATCCCACAACAGCTGAGCAGTTTGATATTCAGCTAATTTGATATTTTAAATGGTTTTGTTAAGTGGTTAGTGGTCATTTTTTATACAATTTTCTTAAACTCATTGTCAATTCTGTCTGTCTGTAATCAAATCTTATAAGCTCTATTTCAGACACACATATATATATATATAAAAAGCAAATGTGTGTGCGTTTGTGTGTGTGCGATGCCCAGCCAAAACTAGAGCATGTAGAGCTCTGAAAATTTGGCTATAGGTGGACGGGAGGGGGTCCGTGTGCACCTCGAAGCCCGATTTTTAATTTTCATAGTAAAATAAAAAGTTTTATATGTAACAAGTTAAAATTTTATATGTTTTTAATGGAAATCGGTATATTGTTACGGCCGAGAAGTTTGATATTTGGTTGATTCGATAGTTTAAATGGTTTTGTCGAGCAGTTGGTGGTTTTGGATTGATTAAGCTTAACGGTTTTAATAGAGAAGTTAGTGATTGGTTGATTCGATAATTTAATTGGTTTTGGTAAGTGGTTGGTGATTTTGGTTGTTTCGATACATTTAGTTTTGGTTACGAAGCGGTTGGTGATTGGTTGATTTTTAATCTAACTATTTTAGCTAAGTGGTTTAGTAAAAGTATTTTATTCGAGGTGGGCCGACCTGGGAGGATACCGCACCGATTAAGGGAAATCAAATGTATGGGAAAGGAGGATAAAATCCGGAAAACCTCCATGCGCAGTGTATGATAGGCCAGGAACTCCATGGACCGCCTTTGCTATTCGCTATCCCGTTTCGGGGCTTTGGTGCGTCAAGTGGTTTAGTTGATTCGATAGGTTTAATTGGGTATGACTGAATGGTTGGTAATTTTATATTGATTCAATATAATTTGATTTTTTAATATTATCGATAAACATTACAAATATTAAAAAGAATTGATTAGGATCATCAGGTAAACTTAAAGCCCAAAAACAAATCTGTGCTAAACTGGGTATCAATAAGAATTAGCCAAGCTTTTCTTTACAAAACTATCATTCTGTTTATTTATTTATACCGGATGCATTATCTCGAGCAAATAACCAAAAAATCACCAAACATGGCACAGGTATTCTATAAAGTTTGGGAACGGAATGCTAATATGTAATTATTTAAAACAATCATATAAATTTAAATATCAGTTCTATTTAAGATCTAGAACATATATTTCAATATAATTATATAGCAATTTGGCTGGGTATTTTTTTAGTACTAGATGGTCCCAACAATTTGCCTGGGTATTTTCATATTCATTTAATTCAATTTTTTCATAGGTTTTTGATAAAGGGTTGGTAGTTTTTGGCTGTTGTAAGTTCCGTAATTGGTTTTTGCTGAGTAGTGGTTTATTTTTTGGTTGATTCGATAGGCTCAATAGTTTCAGGTAAGTGATTGATGGTTTAATTAGTTTGGCAGGCTTTATTGATTTTAGCTAAGGGGTTGGAGGTTTGAATTTTTAATAAGTTTAATGGTTTCTGAACTTATTGATAGCTATCTACCAATATAAAAACTAAAATAATTTAGAATTTGATTGATTTGATATATTGTTTTCCTTGGCCGAGGGGTTGATGGTTTTTGGTCGAATCGACAGGATACAATTTAGCTTTGGGGTTGATTAGTAATTGGTTGATTTGATAAGTTTAGTTAGTTTTAGCTAAGTGGTTGGTGGTTTTGGTTGCTTCGATTGAGCGTTTAGATTTGGCCGAGTAGTTTGCTTAACTATATATAAAATCTAAATTAATCAATTCGAATCACCTGAAATTCTATAGAAACCGTAGCGAAGCACGGGTAACTCCGCTAGTATTTATATAAATTAAAGTTAATCCAACCCTAAAAATTGACGGAAAAGGCCCAAACTACGCAAAAAGCTTAGTTTGTGTGAAGCTAATAAAAGCGCATTACCTTGCTAAGTGATCGAGGTTTAACCTTTGGGGTCAATTTAAATTGGGATCCAAAAATACAAGTTTGCTTTAGATTGCAATCTACAACCAGTACAGTTATATCGCTGTTGTCTTATTTGCAGCCTAATTTAACGTCTGCGATATTTTAATATGAGTGGCTTTGATGCGTCTTTCTGTGAATCTGAAGATGAGAACCCTTTTCAAAGAATAATAAAGGATCTTGATATACTTTTGCAAAAGAGGCCTCAGCCTTCCCCTTATGATTTTTCCCGCTAGGTCTGAAATCAATGAACTTGTACGGTGTCTTGATGCTATTGATGATCAAGCCTCTTTGTTCAGTCACCAATTAAATATTGATTTCAAAAGGCTAGAGAAGCAAAATAAATTACACGCCCGCTCCCAGGATAGTGGTCACTATTACCCTTCCTCTAGCTCAAGCACTTTAAACAGAAGTACGGCTAAAGCCCGCTCTCCAAACTCGGATTTTTCTAATCAGAGCCGAGAAAGGGTGAAGCAATAATGCTTTTACACCTATACCTCAAAACCCAAAAACGCCGTTGCGCCGTAAAAGTTCTAAAGTACCGACACTCCAAGGTAGTGATTATTTACTTCATAATTAATATTATAGACACTTTATCTGAGGAAGAAATTGATTACAGACCAGCAAAGTAAGTGCTTGACTTTTAAAGGCACCGTTTTTACTTACCTTGTTCTTAAGTAAAAAGAGGGCTCGTTCTTTTTATCAGAACGCGGAGAAACGGACTTTGTGTAAGTTGAATTCTGTTAGTTTGGTTAACAAGCTGTAGCGCGCCGAAAATGCACCGAAACTAGTCTACAAACGCCAGATTCCACTGTCGAGACGCCATCCCTAGGGTACACAACTCCCGTGAAACCGGTATCTATTTCAGATTATGAATGCTGATTAGTTTTAAGATCAATAATCGAGTGGCCGCTATAAAAGCCACACAAAATTCTCCCGAGTCCTTTATTTCTTCACCTCCGTCAACTAGCACTTTGGTTCATGATCCTAGTTCCACCTCAAATCTCGTCAAGGCCTTGTCACAGGAGCTTGGGATTGCCTTCAATGCTCCTCAATTCCACGATTCTAGGCCCAAGTTAGAGGTTAATCAGGACTTTAGCAAGGCAAAGGGGGCTTTCAGCGTTCAACTCCAAACATTTCAGACCTATTCTGAAGCTTATCTTCGCGCATTTAATCAAAACGATCTTAAAATCTTAGAACCGCACAATCTAGAATATGAGTATTTGGTTGTCCCTCCACCACAAGACGATTCAAAAGATTTGTGGAATGAGAATTCGAAGTCAAATGCTTTAAAAACTAGCGGAAAAGTTAAGAGTGCTGCTGCCTCAGATCCGGATTTCTTTACTCAAAGATTATTTTCAGCATTGTTGCCGACCATTCAAAATGACTTACATGAACCCAACATTGAAGATGAACAGATCGTTGTTGACGATATTCTTCCCGAAGAGACCCACGATAAAGTTACATCCTGCCTTTCCACTACCCCGTCTTTCGATACTCGCGTTAAATATGAATTGTCCCTGCTAGGACTAGTCCAAGAAGACACTTCTCCACAACCCCCGTTTGATGAGATAACAGCCGAACTCCTGCGGCTTCAGACTAAACTGCGGGATCTCAATCGCTACAATAACTCAAAGAAGATGCGGTTGCGAAAAATGACAACTGACCATCAGCTTATCAAGAGTACTCCCGCATTATGGATCTCTACGACAATAAGCTTGAAAGTGCCTTCCTGAAACGACAGGTGCGAGCCTCTATGACTTTGCTAACCGTCCTTAGAGCTCAGCCAAGAAATCCCGGAAAAAGCAAGCGGTTCCGTCCCGTGGTGTGCCGGAAGAGATTTTACCAATCTTGGAGCAGCGCAGCCGGTTTTGCACTACCGTCGGCAAGGTCTTTAAGCCCGAATGCTGCAATTACCGAAAACTTCGAGGTATGCAGACATCCCCTGCCCCCCTTCACTTTATGATATCTTCCCTCCGAAGGGCAAGCCTGCTTCCAATTAGGCTTGAATAGAAGCTTACTTAAGCTGCCTTTATTTTATACCTTACATTTTTACAAATTAAAGTTGTATTATTTTAAGTTAAAAGGCGTAATAACTGATGAATTATCTTGTTTATTACCCTGCTTATACATAAATTACGCTAAGTACATGGGGTGCAGTTTAATTTCTGGTATTCTTAGTTGATTCTATTGCTTTCCCAATTTTTGAGCCGGCATTAAAAGTATATTTGATTGGGCCTGCTTGCTGATATCAAATATGGGTTGCTTACTGGTGGTCTGGTTTCGTTAAGTTATGCAAAGGCGTTAAAGCGTCAAAGATGCCTGTTTAAGGGCTTATGTGTTCTTTGTGGAGAACCCTTAACCATCGCCCAAATCTATTAGGCTGGAGGTCCTTGAGCACGCCAATTAAGCCCAAAAGTTTATCGTTTTTGGTACTAGTGGGTCAAGGCTAAAATAATACCATAAATTTTAAAATCGGCTTTATTACTCTTAATATAATGAGGTAATATTAAGGTAAGATGAGCCATTTCTACTAAGTTGGTGTAAGATAATGCTGTGATTTAATTGATCAAAGACAATATGCGTTTGATAGCAGTTTTATGGGTTTGTAGGTCAGATCTATCTTTTATTTTCCGTAAGATTAATAACTTAGACTGATAAGCCAATTTTCTTTTTGCTACAAGCGTTGTTTGAATTGATATAAACACTATAGCCCTAGCTTTTTGCGCAAAAAGCATCTGTCTTTAATCTCTCTATAGCTTTGATCCCTTAGTTGATCAAGTCACTTTTGTCTGTTAATTTACAATTACTATTGCTGCTCCGCCATATCAAGTTTTGGATGTCAAAAGGTTTGATACCTGCTGTCCCCACGTGGGGTGGTGGTGCACCACCTCCTGGTGTTTTTTTGGCTGGTGCTGGAGTGCACCCAGGCTAGCTCTGCTAGCCCCCTAAATTCCATTGGTCACTTTGTCCCCCTTCAGGACCTAGCCCAACATCTTGAGCACTTCCAGTGGTGATTTGTAGCCCCTTGGTGCTCCCCTAGAGCAACCTGCACTCCAGCCTTTAGGTCAAGTATAAGAACCTCTTCCCTTACAAAAGTGCTGCCATCATCAAGATGGCTCAGGTGGTATTCAAACCTGCCAGATTTATCAATTTCCACCTCTTTAAGGGGTACTTTGACCTGCGATTTTCTAATAAAGCACAGCTATGGTCATGGTGACAATGTCACTAGTTTATAAAGTTATACCCATCCCACCACTCACACTTAGCTGCTGGTGGATGCCACTCTGGTGGTTCAGTTTGCCGGCCTGACCAACCATTTCTCCTTCAAGAAACTTTACCATGAGCTCTTTGAGGGTTTTGCCATTTATAGCACCACCACATTTTGCAGTTCTGGTTCCCAAGGGGTCAGCCACCTCACAGCCCTCACATCTTTGTGACAATTTTCCCCTTATACCAGAATATCCATATTGCTATTCCCAATCACACCATGTTCTGCTCTGCCCCTGGCCATCCTTTCTGTTACAATAGGGAAATAGCTATGATGTCCACCCTTTGAGCTTTAAACTTGACCATATAAAGTACAAATGTCCTTACAATACTGCCATCAAAGCCTCTGCTTTTCCTTCCTCCATCAATTGCCCTACTATCAATCTGGTAAAATTTTTATGAATAGGGCTTTACTTTCTCCCCCTCCCACCACTGTTGCAGGTGTAGTTCCCACTACACCACCAATAAAATCAATTCTCTCATAGTATTCCTGAGCAAGTTATTTCAGGCAACAATTGTACTGCTATGGGTTTTGGTTTAAGGGCCATCCACACATGTTCCCACCCAATCACTGCCTATTGCTGGCCCAGCTTTAGCCAATTCAAACCTATTCAATGCACTCAAAGTTCATGATGCTGGTTATTCCTAGTCCATTAAACCCAATTTTGATTGGCCAGAATTTTTAAATTGCCTCCTGATCCCAAACTCAGCATCATTTTATCCTTTTTAAGGCTTCTTCACATACAAGTCCCACTATCAGCTCACCATTAAAATTCTAAACCCTCACCAATACCATCCTTCATCAAACCCTCCATGTGGTCATAAAGCCGCTAATAAAAGTATTTAACTACTAATTTCCCACCCCACTTCCCTGAAAAACCAGAAATGAAATTAAAGAGCTTTTATTTGTTTCTTGTCAATTGTGTGTTATTGCCACCAAGTTGTTTCTGTTTGACCCCCGCTACCCACAAACCTACCAGAAATTTTTTCTTGTGTGCCAGAATACTCAAAATATATTGAAAGTCAGCTTCCCCTGTGTGTCAAGGCATTGCACACCATATGCATCCTTGAAGAGCTTAATTTGACTTTTTTCCACCTTCTACCCCATTCTTCCAATGGTCAGTTCCCATTTATACATTCTTGTACATGCTCTCAAGCCACACTGAACAAAAATTTTCCCTGGCCCTCTTCCCTATCTGATATGGCCACTTAAGATATCCACCTCAGTGCCATGTTGGAGTTTAAAACTCAGTTTTGTTCAGCACTAATAAATAAAATGCATGGCCGCTACCCTCTTGGGTTGGGCCCCACTAGTACTAAAAAGATTTGGCTGGGGTGAACACCTTACTCCTTTTTCAACATCTTTATCCTTTCCCAAACATCTAAATTACCTTAGGATAATGGAGTAGCATACCAGCAATACTCCCTGTAGTGAGCACCACTATTGTGTCAAGATTTGCAATAGTAAAGGCTTTGCTGGTGTGGCAGGCCAACAGTATGAAGATTGCTGACCCCTGCTTAGTCACCATGTTTGGATCACCTTCCACTGCAATTTCATGAGCAGAAACTCCCTCAACTTTGGTGTACTGATAACTTCACCATGGAGCAACCAGTGGTAACAGCAGGCCCAGAGACCTACATTCCAAAATTGCATTGGCGCACTGGAAAATTCCTTACTGATCCTAAGTTGCATGAGGTTGATCCTGAGTTATTCTTTATCAGCCACAATCAGTTTAACACTCCCAAAGAGGTTTCTTATGACTCTAGGTGTATGAGTCATTGGGCAAACCATTTGAGAAAAATTCAATCACCTGAGGATGACCTCATCCTGGAAAGTCCACTTTGCTACATTTAAATGGCTACTGTTGTAACAATAGGTGATTTAAAGATGGGTAAATGGAGATACTTATTTGAACTAAGGCAGACCTTAAATGGGGTGGCCAGAAATGATCAAAATATATACAAGAAAAATGGTGAGAGAATAGTAATTTGATTGATAATATCTGCTCAAAAATGACAGTGCAGAATGTTTGGTTGGAAACACAGCATAGAATTGTTCAAGGGGTATCTTCCTCTTGAAACATTCAGTTAGTTTTTGTATAATATAATCTATTTTAAATAAATGTTAAACTAGTAAGGTGTCAATGAAACATCTGCTTAATATATACCAATCAAATTACTTTTACCTTAGCGCAGAAATTGTTTTTCTCATTGGATCTCCCAATGTGGAAAAGGTGTTTTAATATAGTGACTTCAAAGCATCACCCAAATTCAAGACCCAAAAACAAACATTTTTCAAGGTGACTCAACCTCAGAAATATATTTTAGGCTCAACCTTAGCCAATGTTGCCCTTGAAAAGTAAAAGTTTTCTGACCAAACTCAAAAAATATATACAGCACCCCAAAGGTATGGTCAACTGTAGAAAAAAGGGTTTTATCTTTTAAGGGATAAAGTATTGCTATAGAATTTCATGATGGGGATCCATAGAACATAGCCTCAAACTGAAATAAAGCAAAAAAGATAAACATATATACATTTAGGCGCGATGAGCCTAACAGTAACCAGCGTCCCATCAACTCACCAGCCTTGTTGGCAAACTTATGTATAAGCAAAATATATAAATGCATATTACTCAGATATTTCCCAATAGTATTGCCTTTGATGTAAAATTTGATGAAACATTCTGATTATTACTGTAAATACAGAGGATTTCCAAATTTATAAAGTTATGAAAAATCAATTTTGATCATCAACTGTTAAAAAAGCATGTGATTAATAGCTATTCTTTCATACTGAATGTCACATAGATAACAAACAAATAATCAAAACACTTATGTAACAAGCCACCTTGAGCTAATCCCTATGCTTACTTATATATAGAAGTGTTCAAAATTATAAAGTCTAAAATTTTAAATTGCACTAGTTGTTGAAGTTTTGGCCTACTTCAATTGGGCTGGTTCTTCTTCTGAGATAAGTTGGAGTTTTGAGCACCTATTGTACAGAAACAATAGACCTGTCGTTGAGAATAGTCAAGATATAAACTCCTTGGAAATGGCACTTCAAGGCTGTATTCTTCTGTCATTTACTTGTACAATGGCTCGCTGCCCTGATCCTTCTGATCCCAAGTAATTCCTTAACTTAATACAACAAAAAGTATTAAATACAAAATGCTTGTATATTAGTGTATTAAGTGTGATAAAGGATTGTGTTTTACTAGTATGGAATTAGGGATAATTTATAGGGTTTGATACTAACAACATCTCATCTATGACACCTCATTTCTCATTGACCCTTACCAGTGGGATACAATAAAGATGTTTGAGGTTCTACAATCTATGGTGCTCTCTGTTTAACCACACGGCCTCAGGGTCAGTGTCTAACTGACAGTCATCTCAAAACAGCACTTCCTTTGATGCATCTGAAAATAGCTAAACCATCGCTCCTCTCAAGCAATTTGTAGCACATACCAAGGCGCTTTATACCATCCATTAATAATTAATTTGATCAAAAAGTTTATCATTAAAACTAATTTTGACAGACCAACAAAGCCCATGAGCCCAGGTCATTAAGTCAACTATTATTAAGTCTGAATTAACTAATTAAGCCCATGGGCCCATGTTATCTTGTCAAATATTATTAAGTGGAATTGCTAGGCCATGGATCCCAAGATTTGCATATACTTGGGATATTTCTGATCCATAATTACTAATATCTTCGATATAATCTATAATAAATTAGGCATAAGCTAATACTATTATGTCCAGTCAACTACTCAACACTTCCCCACCGCAACTGGATAAAAGTGGCAGGTACCCTTTTTTCTGGGTGCAGTGTCCAACTTCTTGCAATCTTTGAAATATGAGCGCTATGTCAATAGCCTTTCAGCCTCAGATAAATGAGTCTTCTTAAAATTGAGCATTTCAATGTGGCATGCTATGGTCAACTTGGGCATTTTGCCTTCAATCTTTCATGATGGTTCAACCAGTATGCTCAATGGTACCAAAAGTTGAACTTTGCATACTGCTACAACTTCAACAAATGTCAATGAGCCCAAACAAACCCCCTTGATTTTAATTCTGAACAACAAACTTAAATATAAGTTGAGCGTGATCCTCACTTGACCATCTCCTTAGCTCTTCATGCTCCTGAAACCAGTTAGCCCAAAGAAACCCTCATTTGTCATCAATTCACTTCATATGGGTATATCCTTCCTGACTACCTGTTCTCACTTTTTTAAGTCTTCCCTTCCTCCAGCCTTATCGCTTCCCTTTTCGTGGGCAGTATGGCTTTGTCAGGGTTTGAAACAATTTGATGGTGGAACTTGTGGAAGCCTAATTGTTGTCTTCGCTTTCCTGATTCTGAGCTTGCCTCATTTGATATTTTTGAGTCTATTAAAGCTCTTCTTTTTGCTAACTTGGTAGCTAGGCTTTGGTGAACTTCCATGGCAGTCCATACTGATATTCACATCCCGTTGGGCCTCAAAAGTTGGGTTTCAGAAAATTGGTGCATCCTAGTAATATACTGTGCCCTTTGCATAACCTTGGGAAAAGAGCTTCCTGAAAAATACATCCCTCAGATGGCTCTTCTGGGAGCATACATTTGCTTCCCTCCTTCCTCACTTTCCACTGATACTGTGCCTGACATGCTCAGGGTTTTAGACAAAACCTGTTAACAGATGTTTCTTGTGAAAGTGTTTTCCCCCAAATTACCCTTTTCTTGAAAAGCCTCTCACCAACTGTATCTTCCTTTCTGCGGCATTTTCTCCAGAGTCAAACCTCTCTCGCCTGTTCCAAGGTTACTTCCAATGGTCATTTCCTCTAGTTTGAAGGCCTTCCTAAGCCGACTAGGCCAGCGTGCCTGGTTCTGAGCCTTTTGGGTTTGGCGCATCTCCAACATGGTCTGGACAGTTAAGATTTGTATGAGATTCGCATTTCTCATATATGGCTACAGTCTTCCCCAGTTTGAACTCACTCTCCTCCCCCTCCCAAAGAAAGGTCATTTAGCCCCAGTGGCAATGAGGCCTCAGAAGTCATGAATTAGTAATTTATATTCTTAATTATTAAGACCTTCTTTTTTGTATACAATCTATTACTTTTCTGATTTTTTTCATTATTCTTTATTATATGGATGAAGGAACTTAGTGTGTACTCAATTTACAACACACCGCCTTGATCCTTAATGGTATATACGTCTTCAGAAGAATTCTCCAAAAGAATAAATGAACCTTTCCAAAATGAGGCAAGTTGTGCACGTGGCCTGATCTATGAGTGTAACATATACTACTTAGTCTCCTTCCTGGAACTTAGACACAGTATCTTGTTTAACATCGTCATAGCTCTTCTGACTACTTTTTTGACTAATCACATTCTGATAGGCTTCAGATTGCAACTTGACTAAGGTCTTCGCCAATTGCACAACATACCTTTTTGGGCCAATTGCCTCTGTTGAACTGAGTACTAAATATAATAACAGAGGTAGAGTGGGCTATCTACCATACAGAAGTCAAAAAGGAGAGTGGCCCATGCTGCTGTGGTGTCCAATATGTATGCAAATACAGTAGCACTAATGAAAGTATCCCATTGTGAAGGCGCCGCAGCTGCATTTTTGTGCAATTTGCTGACTAGAGTGCTATTCACTCGTTCTACTATACCATTAGTCACAGGATGTAATGGTGTTGACAACGCTCCCTTGATGGACATCAACTCATTCAATCTTTGCACCATCTGGGCAGTAAAATTTGTGACATTATCTGTCAAGATCTTCTGGGGCATCCATGCTTATAAATATACAGTCCATAATAAGCTTGTCAGTAGTCAAGGCCCTGACATCCCAAATTGATTTTTCTTCTACCCATTTTGTCAGATGGTCAATAGCAACAATTATGTATTTGTGCCTAGGCTACTCACTGTAAGTCTTGGGGACCAGCCCTTGCAACTGGATAGGGATCAGCACCCCTTCTGGATGAAAAGGGGCCCCAAGGCTCCAGTGGCCCCTCCGTCACAGCTGGGCGACCTAGCCCATGTGATAGATGAGCGCTGGGTGGTGGATTTCCCACCCAAAGACATCCCACTCCCACCTCTTCGCCCCTCTCTTCAATCCTGGTAAGTTTGATAGAGGGGGCCTGTAGGGAGATTACACACACACACACACACACACATCAGGGGGCATGGAGAGGCCCCTGGGACCATCCACCCCCCAGGTAAGCCATGTTTGAAATTTGGGAAATTGGCAATTCCCAACATCGGAGCCCAGATGGCAATATCAGATTGGGGGAGCCAGTTTAGACTGGTCTGCTTCAGAAGCCAGATTGGAACACAGCTTGGATCGCAAACCTGGCCCCAAAGAACTTGGATCATTGGCCCAACATTCTAAAATGGATCCATGGAGTTTGGATCGCACAAATAGCCTAATTGAGGGACCTGCTCAAATTGCAAGTAATCCAATCCATGGACCCCTGCCTCCTGGGATGATATGGACTGCCCAAGCCATGCAAATGGGATGACTTGAGTCACAAGAACCTGGATCAGTAGTATCGACTTGGCTTGGCCCCAAGAATTTGGAAAATCTTGCAAAATTTTTCTAAGATTTTGCCAGGGTGGGAGCTGCCTTCTATCCCCCTCCGAGCCAGCCAACCAAATCCCTTCCCCATCCCTGAATGTCCAATCCCTTGATACCTCCCCATGCCTATTACCAAGTTTAAAAGGCAAATGCCTCCACTGAGGGCAATTGTAAGTTCATTCTTTTGCCTTTCATCAAATAAAATCCAAAATATCCATCTAGTTTGCTGCGGCCTCCATGTGCCTTTAAAAAATTTATAAAAATTCCATCAATCGATCCAATGAAGCGCGCCATTGCCCAAATCCTTTGCTGATGTTCACCAACTGGATTATTCAGTCACTCAATCCTGCCACGTGGCAGCAGATCATAAACGCGATAATCCGCCCTGCCCCCAACAACAAACCCGCTGCTTTGTTCATTTTCACGCGTCCAATAAATGGAGACCCTTCCATCCATTCAGTCACTGAGTCCACCAAAACTGCTCCCCAGTTAGAGCAGCCCCGAGGCATCCCTGGCCCACTGCACGTGGGTTTGACTTCCATAGCTGCCCCTGCCGCTGTGGGTACAGCCCACCAGCAGGACCTAGAGCACCCCCTCTAAGGGAAGCTCGGTCTCAGCCCCTCTCATGGGGTTTACCATACCTCCATATATATTTCCAATAATGTAGCGGCCTCTGTGCCATCCCCTGCTGGTGCGCAAGCCCCACTATCTGAATCTGAAGGCCAGCAACCACGAACCCTGGAGGAGTCATCATCCTCCCTGCCTCTCCCGCCCTTGGGGGTTGCCCCCACAAGACTCACAGTTTCCCCCAACGCAACCATTTGGTTTGCCTTGGGGGCCTTCAGTACGTTACTGAACTTTTGCTTTCCTCACATCTCCCCTAGAACCCCACTTCTATTAGTCGCTCAGAATGCTATGCCTTTGGCATTCTGGGGCCTCCACTGGGTGCTCACGCACCCTGACTGGGAGCCCAGTCTAGTTCTGCTTAGCTGAATCCTTGACATAATGAACTGACCCATAATCTCAGCCTTCTCTGCCCTCCTCACTGGGATGGGCGATGCGCTGGCCTACGCCCTCACTCTGAGCGTGCTTTCCCTTTGTGACCTGGCCTTCTCCTGCTGGGCGGTGGCCTCGTTCATCTGGGCCTGACACCAGGCTCGGCTGAACTGGTCCCCACCCCTGCCAAGCACCAATGGAGAGCGCCACCCCATTAGTGAATGCAACAGAGTTGGGGGTTCCCCCTGTCCCTTTTGATGAGGTGGCTGATCAAATCCTGGGCGTCCTGTCAGAGATCCAGGTGCGCCTCACTGCTGATGATGGGAAGTCCCCTCTTCCCTCTGATGCACAGCAGAGCGTGGCCCTCCTCGACGCCCTGGTTGGGGATGCCCACTGTTGGGTAAGGGGAGTGCTCCGCTCTGCTGCCAAGCTGGGCAAACTCACCCCCTTGTTGTCATTGTCACCTCAGCGGTCCAGGTCCCTGAGTCAAGACTGGCGCATCTCCTCCGCTTGTTTACTTTGGGACAGACAGCCATGGACCTACCCTCCCTGATTGAGGCCTTTGTGGTCCTGGCTCCAATGGTCCTCATCCCTGTTGAAATTGCAGTCTCCGCATTCCACGCAGCCCTGGACCCCATTTTGGCGGCCCATACCACTTGGGATCCTCTTCATGGATCCTTAGAGGTTGTGTTTTATGTGGCCCATGCAATTGGGGCCAGGCCCTGGCACAACCCCGCATGTCCTGTTGCCACCCCAAGGCACCCCATACCACACCTCCCCCTGCCAGTGGGCGCGGCCAAGGGAAGCGTCCTCCTAGTCTAGCTGCCCTTTGCTCCCCCTTTGTGGCCACCTTGGTTAACTCCCCCAGGGGAACACTTGCTTATGTTACTGCTGGCCCCCAGCCCATATTAGGAGGCTGGATTATTGGGCCCCCAATGTTTGAAGTCTTCTCAGTGTGATGAGATCATCCCCTAGGGTGAACCCACCTCCCCTCTGAAGAGAGTGGAGCGGGTGTATATTACCCTCATCTACCCATGTGGGACAAGGAAGTGGTAGAGATCCCAGATCAGCCGCACCTCACCCCTGAAGTACCAGGCCAGTCTCTCCTGATGTTGGGTTATGGCCCCTCATTGGATGCCCTTTTGCTGGCTCATCTCATTAAAGAGGACCAAGCATACTTCTTGTTTCCCATTTCCTTTCCCTCGGAGTCAGGGCAAATCACAGTGCAAGCCCTTCTTGACACCAGAGCAGCAGGTAACTTTATCGACCTTGGTGTGGCACAGTCCTTAGACCTAACGATGGAGGAAGCTTCATCCATCCTGGGACGCCTCATCCGAGTCCATGATGTCCCACCGCATCTGACATCCATTGCACTTCTTAGTTCATGACTTTGGATTCACTGACCACTTTCTCAGAGGTACAGGACTTGCTCTACCCTGAATTTTGGGGGTGGGTTGGTGGCGCCGCCAACAAGTTTATATCAATCTTGCAACCAACTCCTTGTTGTTCAGAAACCTCAAGTTGAGTGGTGAGATTCCCTTGCTAAAGACCCTTCCCCAGGGCACATCCCTTGGTTCCATCGCCCCACCAGACCCCATCCTAGCTGACCTCCCTCCAGACTTTCCCTCCTGCCTAGCCCCATATAAGGCCATCTTTGACATGTCACTGGCATCCAAGCTCCCATCACACTCTAAGTATGACTTGACATTCCAGCTGACAGTTGACCTAGTCTAAGATCAACTGCCCCCTCTACCCCTATACAGAGGAAGAAGATAGGGCTCTCTGGCAGTTGGCTGGATGACATTCTAGAGAAGGGGTGGCTCATCAAGAAGTCTTCCCTGATTTCCCCCCATAGTTTTCGCCAGGAAAGCAGATGGGTCCCTGCGCCCCTGCGTCGACTATGGACACCTCAACAACATCATCACCATCCCTGACCTGTACCCCTCACCCTTAGAGCAGAGCATCGCACAGGCCATTGCCAAGTCTCACATCTTCTCAAAGTTGGACCTGGTGAACGCCTTCAATCAGGTGAGGGTGGCGAGGGGACAGGAGTGGCTCACAGCTATCCACACTCTGGGGGCTTTTCCAGTTCAGGTGATGCCATTTGGCTTGAAGAATGCGCCAGCCACCTTCCAACGCCTCATTGATGATGTGTTGGGGGACTTGCATTTCTCATGTGTGGTGGCCTATATTGACGACATTCTGGTCCATTCCCCACCCCTGAACAACAAGTCAGGGACCTTGAAGCGGTAGTGGCAGCCCTCCACAAGGCAGGGCTATTTGTTAAACCCTCCAAGTGCGAGTTCTTCAGGGATGAGGTTACCTTCCTAGGGAATCTTGTCCTGAAGGATGGGTATTCCGTCCCACCCTGCAAGCTGGAGGCCATTCAATCTTGGCCTACTCCAACCACTCAAAAACAGCTTTGCAGCTTTCTTGACACCGTCACCTTTTTGATATTTTTTTTTAATTTTGCCCAACTTGCAGCACCCTTGCACCCCCTCACGGGAAGAACGCTCCATTTGAATGGTCCCCCGAGTGCCAGAAGGCCTTTGAGGATATCAAGGAGGTGTTTGTCACAGCCCCTGTCCTGTGGCATGCCAACACGTCCTGGCCCTTCATAATAGCCTGCGATGCTTTATCAGTGGCAGTGGGTGCCGTGCTGTTGCAGGAGCATGAGGTAGTTGAGAACCTGATGGCCTATTACTCCCAGAAGTTTACTGCAACAGAGCAAGCGTGGACAATACATGATAAGGAGCTAACAGCGGTGGCGTGGTCACTCACCCACTGGTGATATCTCCTTCAGGGCGCCCTGCATGAAATTACTGTTTGGATGGGCCATAAGGCCCTGCTCTACTACCACAAACCTCAGAAGCTGGATCACCGGCAAACTTGCATGTATCAAGACCTCTGTGAGTTCCATTTTAAGTACAAATTCATCAAAGGCCCCATGAATGTCTTGCCGGATATGCTCAGCCATAATCACCCCCTGTTCCCCAACGGGGAGGAGGACCCATTAGACCTTATGATGGTGGTCCCCCCTCACAAATCCTCTCATTGGCCCCCCTACTGTATCCTTCACTGATGTAGACCCTGACACTCCACTCCTCCCACATGTCCTCACTTCCCAAACCTGCTGCCCCGAAGGAATTGAGCTCCTCGCTGACTTAGAGTCCATGCGCTGCAAGGGAACTCCATATACCTTGCAGGATGGAACAATCTGGTTCCGTGATTGGGTTTGGGTTCCTTTTTTCCTATGCAGCCATGTCATTGCGGAACACCACATCCCCCAGACTGTTGGCCACCCCAGTATCAAAAAATGTGCAGATCTCATAAAGAGAACCTATAATTGGCCTGGGTCCTCAAAGGAGATTCCAAATTGGATCTCTCGTTATGTCACCTGCGCCCAGGCAAAATTGGATCATTCTGGAAAGAAGGGGCTGTTACACCCCTTTCATCAGGCTGAGGGGCCATGGATCTCTGTCTCAAAGGAATTTATTGTGGAGCTCCCACCCTCCTGTGGCTCTGATGCAATAATGATAGTCGTGGACTGATTTACCAAGTTGACACTCTTCATCCCCTGCCTCTCTTCTATTACTGTTGTGAAGACCGCAAATTTATTTTTCAATCATGTCTTTGCCATGTTTGGTCTCCCCAAAAAGATACTGAGTGACAGGGGACCCCAGTTTGCAGCCCAGTTCTGGGAAGAGTTGTTGACCCTCCTTCATATCAAGCCCTGCAGATCCACTGCCTACCACCCCCAGTCCAATGGGCAGACTAAGCAGGTGAACCAGGTACTGGAGCAGTACTTGCACTGCTATGCGACGGCCTCACAAGATATCTAGGCCAAGGACCTACCACTAGCACAGTTTGAATACAACAACTCCCTCCATTACTCAATTAGCTTCTCTCCCTTTGAGGCCACTTTGGGGTATAACCCCTCTTTACAGATTAGTCCCTGTAGAATGGTTGACTGGATCTAAATCGTCGCTTATTATAAACCAAAGATATCCTAAGTATATCTGAACTTGAATTTGTGGCCTAGTGATTTCACTTAATTATATTTGACTATGATGACATGGGCTCAAGGGCTTTGTTGGTTAGGTCAAACGTGAATTTAAGTTTTGATTTAATGACTTGGGCATGTGGGCTTTGTTGGTCTATGTCAAAATTAGTTTTTAACGTTGGTCAAGATTTTGATTAGATTAATTACTAATTAGTGATACAAATCGCCTTGGTATGTGCTGCTGATTGCATGTGAAAGTGAATTTGGTTCAGCTATTTTGAAGACATGACGAAACGCCATCTCAAGGATGATGATGGTGTTTACACTGAACCTGAGGCTGAGCATGACGCCCTGAGTTGAAGTATTGTAGATGTTCTTACAAAGTTTTTTTGTTGCCAAATGCCACTGAAAGTAAGACGTCATGGGTAAGATTTGGTTAACATTGAACCCTATAAATAACCCTTAAGTTGACACTAATAAAATATTCAACTACTGGACTTGTTTATGACATAATTTATAAACTTTTTTGTGCTTAGTAATTTATTTTGTATTGATTGGTTTTTACTTGGGATCAGTAGGACCAGGGCGGCGTGCCATCGTCCAAATAAAAACAACAGGGTATACAAATTAAATACTTCCAAGAAGCTATAATTTATTGGGACCATCTAGTACTAAAAAAAGAAGCTATAATTTAAATTATAATCACCATCCTGTCTATTGTCCTCACACAATAGACGCTTGATACTCCATTATGAAACAAAGAAGAACCAGCCCCTGAAGCAAAACCCAAAAATTAAACAAATGGCGCTTATGGCTGGGACCGCAGATGGTGACCAGTATCAACATTTGAGTGACCAAATTTCGCAGATGGAGAGTGAATACACCAGACAAATCAATAACCTCAATGATGATATTAATGCTATTAAGGAGTCAAACAATAATCTCCATGGAGAATTGAACCAGTGCAAGAAGGCAATGAAAGAAAAGGACCAAGTGATTTCCACCTTGCAACTACAAGCTACTAGCCTAAATAAGGAAATAGCAAAATTTAAATTAAAAACCCAAAATCATGTCAATTGGAAAACAAAATTAATGAGCAAATTCAAACTCTGGATGACAGGCGTTGTCAGTGTGCTACAACCCACTCAACTAAAATTCTTCCAAATATTATGAGGATGAAGCTTCAGAAATAGCTACTGAAATGGACGCTGGGCCACGTCGACAACTGTCTATCAATATGATTGCTTTGGTCAACACTAACACCTCAAACTGGGATATGATGCCCCAACGCCCTAGTATGCCCGTTCTGGTCAACAAAATAATCATGATAACCAGGAATGGGGAAGAGATAATTTCAATCCAGCAAACCTGCCAGCCTTTTGACAAGAATGGAAGTATTACCACCTTCGTCAAACGCTTTGAAATGGCCATGCATGGGGCCAGTGACCATAACAAAGCAGCCATCATGATTAACTGCTTGGATGAGTGGAGCATTGAGTTGATTATGCCCCACATTAATGAAAATTTAACATATGCCAAAGTCAAGGAGGCCGTGCTTCATGAATTTGGAGGTTAGAACGGATGTTGGCCAGAAAATTTAAGTTTATGAACATCAGCTTTAAGAAAGATGAAGCAATTGATGAATTTGTGGATTGATTCTATCGTGAAGCTCAAGTTCTCTTAAGCATGTGGGCTATGGTCAATTTCGATGCCAAGATAGCACTAGAGAATGCAGTAGAACCTTACCCTAATCTATCAAACACTCTATACCTGCTTTCATGAAAAGCCTTGCAACATCTGAATTGGTTGACTATTTACATAGATGCTCAAAATTTTTGGCCCTCCTAATACTAGTTACAGATTGGGAACCTCTGCCTTTGCTGGAAGGTCCTCGAAACCAATAAGAAGATTAACACCTCACAGCCAGTGAGTGAAATTACTTGCTTTAATTGCAATTGTAAAGGTCACTATGCTTCCCAATGCCATCAGCGAAATGTCAATGTAGTCCTTCCCAAAACTGTGCAGGAGGAGGGAAAAGAACAAGCACAATAGATGCGGGACGCTCTATTGTGCCTGCAACACCAGTCCCACCCAATCAAAAAGCAGATGATGGCCACGGGGCCTTGCTTAACAATGAAATTGATTCTATTTTAGTATCAAATGAAGATTCCTCAAATGTACATGTGGTAACTCGCTCCCAGAGTAAGGTTGTCACACCTGAAGTTTATGAAGTAGTTGCTAAACCCTATGTGCAACAAATACTTGAGAATATTCCAGCTGTTGGGCATGGGGAATGACTAAATTCAAGGAAAGAGATTTAGTAGTATATTGTGACACTCATAGCGCAGGTCGCATGCACAAGCTAGCCTCACTTTGAAAGGATCCATATCCATATTGGAGAAATTGTCTGAAGATTTATATACCATTAAGGATCAAGGCAGCTGGGTTGTGAATTGAGTACACACTAAGTTCCTTCATCCATATCATAAAGAATAATAATATAAAAAACAATAATAAAAAGAAAAAGAAAAAGAAAATAAAATAATAATAAAGTTTAAAAAGTAAAAAGTAAAAAGTAAAAAATTAAAAAAGAAAAAATAATAATAATTGCAAGCCATAGAGTTTATTTCATAGATTTGATGCCTCGCTGGCATTAGAACTAGCTATCCCCTCTTTGGTAGGGGAGGAGAGCGCGACCAAATTGAAGAAGCCTGCAACGGAATTGGAGATGCGCCAAACCCAAGGAAGCTCAGCACCAGGCACGCTGGCCCTGTTGGCTTACAAAAGCTATCGAGATAACATTTGAACTTTGAGGAATGCAACCGCCGCTTATATCCAGTCAAGGTGGGGGAATTGTTAAATGGTTGACTGGATATAAGTCATCACTTATTATAAACTAAAGATATCTTAAGTATATCTGAACTTGAATTTGTGGCCTAGCAATTTCACTTAATTAAATTTGACTATGATGACACAGGCTCAAGGGCTTTGTTGGTTAGGTCAAACTTTTATTGGGGTTTTGATTTAATGACTCAGGCACGTGGGCTTTGTTGGTCTATGTCAAAATTAGTTTTAATGTTGGTTGAGTTTTTGATCAAATTAATTACTAATTAGTGATACGAATTGTAATGGTATGTGCTGCCAATTACATGTGAAAGTGAATTGGTTCAGCTATTTTGAAGACATGAAAAAACGCCATCTCAAGGATGATGATGGTGTTTACACTGAACCTGAGGCTGAGCATGACGCCCTGAGTTGAAGTATTGTAGACGTTCTTACAAAGTTTTTTTGTTGCCAAATGCCACTGAAAGTAAGACGTCATGGGTAAGATGTGCTTAACATTGAACCCTATATATAACCCTTAAGTTGACACTAATAAAATATATTCAACTACTGGACTTGTTTATAACATAATTTACAAACTTTTTTGTGTTTAGTACTTTTTTTTGTATCAATCAGTTTTTACTTGGGATCAGTAAGATCATGGTGGCGTGCCATTGTCCAAGTAAAAATGACAGGGTATACAAATTAAATACTACCAAGAAGCTATAATTTAAATTATAATTACCATTATGTTTATTGTCCTCACACAATAGACGCTCAACACTCCATTCCGCATCCAAAGAAAGAACCAGCCCCCTGAAGCAAAACCCAAGAATTCAACAGTCCCCAACTCTCCTCAGCAGTTCCTGTCACCAAGGACTGCATAAGCTCTCTCCATGAGATGCACAACTTGGTTTGCGAACACTTGACAAAGTCCATCAAGGACTACAAGATGTTCACTGATCAGAAGCGGCTTCTGGGGGCATGAGATCATGGTTGGGTCCCTTGTCATGTTAGATACCCGCAATCTTTTCCTGGAAAGCCCCCACCTGCAAGCTCACAGCCAAATACTAAGGACCCTTTGAGGTCAAGAAGGATTTAGGCAATGGAGCCTACCACCTGAGACTGCCCGCAAACTGGAAGCAGCACAATGTCTTCCACACCTCCCTTCTAACCCCCTTTAAGGGGAAAAGGCCAACATCCCCCAATCCAATCATCATTGGGGAATCCCAGGAAGCGGAGGTGGAGGCCATTGTAGCTTCCTGGAGGCCCCGCTGATCCATTCAGTACTTGGTCGCCTGGAAAGGTTACCACTCATATGAGAACATCTGGGTGAATGTGCGCGATTGTACAAACTGCAAGGACCTGAAGAGGAATTCCACACCTTCCACCTGACAGTGCCCCGCCCTCCCTAGAAGATTGCGGCCATTCTGGCCATAAAGTTACTGGAGCGCCACAAGAACTATGCTTTGGTCCATGCCCCCGGGGGTGGGATCATCCCAGTCAAAAAAGGAAATGGTAGTGTAAGTCTTGGGGATCAGCCCTTGCAACTGGATAGGGATCAGCACCCCTTCTAAACGAAAAGGGCCCCAAGGCTCCAGGGGCCCCTCTGTCACAGCTGGGCGACCTAAACCATGTGATAGATGAATGCTGGGTGATGGCTTTCCCACCAAAAGACATCCCACTCCCACCTCTTCCCCCCTCTTCAATACTAGTAAGTTTGATAGAAGGGGTCTGCAGGGAGAATGCACACATCAGGGGGCATGAAGAGGCCCCTGGGACCACCCACCCCCCAGGTAAACCATGTTTGAAATTTGGGAAATTGACAATTCCCAACATCGGAGCCTAGATGGCAATATCAGATTGGGGGAGCCAGTTTAGACTGGTCTTCTTTGGAAGCCAGATTGGAACACAGCTCAGATTGCGAACCTGGCCCCAGTACTTGGATCATCAGCCCCAACATTCTGAAACAGATCCAGGGATTTTGGATCACATGAATAGCCCAATCAAGGGACCAGCATAAATTGCAAGTAATCTGATCCATGGACCCCTGCCTCTCAGGATGAATCCAGACTGCCCAAGCCATGCAAATGGGCCAACTCAAGTCACCAGGACCTGGATTAGTAGTATCAACTTGGCTTGGCCCCAAGAATTTGGAAAATCTTGCAAAATTTTTCTAAGATTTTGCCAGAATTGGGAGCTGCCTTCTATCCCCCTCCGAGCCAGCCAACCAAATCCCTTCCCCATCCCTGAATGTCCAATCCCTTGATACCTCCCCATGCCTATTACCCAGTTTAAAGGCAACTGCCCCCACCAATGGCAGTTGTCAGTTCATTCTTTTGCCTTTCGTTGAATAAAATCCAAAATATCCGCCTAGTTTTCTGCAGCCTCCGTCTGCCTTTTAAAATTTATAAAAATTCTGTAGATAAATCCATGAATCGCGCCATTGCCCAAATCCTTTGCTGATGTTCACCAACTGGATTATCCAGTCACTCAATCCTGCCACGTGGCAGCAGATCATAAACGCGATAATCCGCCCTGCCCCCAACAACAAACCCGCTGCTTTGTTCATTTTCACGCGTCCAATAAATGGAGACCCTTCCATCCATTCAGTCACTGAGTCCACCAAAACTGATCCCCAGTTAGAGCAGCCTGAGGCATCCCTGGCCCACTGCACGTGGGTTTGACTTCCATAGCTGCCCCTGCCGCTGTGGGTACAGCCCACCAGCAGGACCTAGAGCACCCTCTCCAAGGGAAGCTCGGTCTCAGCCCCTCTCATGGGGTTTACCATACCTCCATATATATTTCCAATAACGTGGCGGCCTCTGTGCCATCCCTGCTGGCGCGCAAGCCCCACTATCTGAATCTGAAGGCCAGCAACCACGAACCCTGGAGGAGTTGTTATCCTACCTGCCTCTCCTGCCTTTGGGGGTTGCCCCGCAAGACTTGCAGAGCTGCCCCCAATGCAACCATCTGGTTTGCCTTGGGGGCCTTCAGTACGTTACTGAACTTTTGCTTTCCTCACATCTCCCCTAGAACCCCACTTCTATTAGTCGCTCAGAATGCTATGCCTTTGGCATTCTGGGGACTCCACTGGGTGCTCACGCATCCTGACTGGGAGCCCAGTCTAGTTCTTCTTAGCTGAATCCTTGACAATAACAGGCAAAGGCCTGACTACATCAATTAACGCAGTATGACAGGCCCAGTCGAGTTTGATCAATTTATAATTCACATCCAGCTTCATAGGCTTTGAAATTAGGCATGAATGGCATTTATTGAGTACGTCTTGGATATTAAATTCATGGAATCCCAACAGTAACTAGATCAAAATTAATTCTAGCGTTTTGATCAGTCCTCAGTCCCGATGGCCTTGTGGGATTGTGTAATTGCCATTTGGTCTGAAGGTTTTAGGAAAACTCCACGCTACCCCTCAGTCTTGAGCTTCTATAAAATTCCATTTCAATAATAGGTGTTGGTTAATGCTTTTTTGTTCACCTTTTCTACTTCAGGCGGCTCATCTTCATACTTTCAAGTAATCTTTTTTCATGAAGCTCATTGGCCAAACTGCTCAGGACAGCTACAATAGGAAGTCGTGATAATCCATCTGCATTTTGATGGGTGACTTCAGCTCTACAAATATTTTCATTGTAATACACCTGTAATTTCAGAGCCCAGCAGGCTAATCATCCCTCAGGCTCCTTGAGATTGTGGATCCAGCGTAATGAGCTGTGATCCATCACTACATGAAACTTGGTGCCATGAATGTACACCCAAATTTGTTTACAAGCTTAGATGACAGCCAAACACTCTCACTCAGTCAACGTATAATTATGCCTATTTTTATTCAGCATCCTGCTGTAATAAGCGACTGGATGCTCCTCACCATCATCATAAATCTGGGATAGCATACCATCAATAATGGTCAACGAGGCGTCAGTTTGTATGATAAAAGGCCTAATGAAATCTGGATATTGGAGGACAAGCGCCATGTTCACTGTGATTTTCAAAGCCTCAAAGGCTTTCTGGCACTCATCTTCCCAACAAAAACGAAATCCTCCTTTTAAATGGAATAGGGGCTCAGCAGTCCTCACAAACCCTTCTACAAATTTTTAATAATATCGTACCATGACTATGAATACTTGAACATCCCTCATACTTGTCACAGCTTTCATATTTTTAATCGCCTCCACCTTTTGAGGTTGAGGCCGCAAGCCCTTGGAATCAATGACAAACCCTAGGTATTCCAATTGTTCTTCAAAGAATTGTCATTTTCAAGGTTTTATTTTCAGATTGGTTCAACAGTCGTTCAATCACTTGTTCAAGGTGCTCCAGATGTTCGGAAAATGTTACCTAAAGACATTAATAGCATCCAGGTACACCAGTATGCAGGATAATTTAAGGCACCCCAAATTATGCCATTAAGCGCTGAAAGGTCTCTGGCACATTGAACAGCCCCTGTGGCTTGCTTTTCAGTTATAAAAGCCCTTGTGCTTCAATTATTATGCACTCTCCTGATCTTCTCAAAGTAGTTCAATTTTTCAGTATTCAGAGATAAGGTCCATTGTGGTAAAATACTTTGACCCTCCCATATATCCAGGGCATATAAATACTTGACAATGAGATATGAATACTTTTTTGTAATGGCATTGAGGCAACAATAATTGATTACAACTTGATTACTGCTATTTTCTTTTCTTCACGATCATAACTGGGTTGAATCATGGGCTTTTTTAGAATATAATCATTCAACTTTTCAGCAATTGTCTAACTCTTCTCTGACTACCTCGTTGCTAGACTGGGGGCGCCGGATTAACCTCATTCTAATAGTCGCATGATCTATGGTGTCAATGAAATGCTGCACTCCTTTTGCACAATATAAATCTTGGTCATCTTTGGCAAAGATTCGGATTATCATTCAAACAACTCCATCGCTTCATCCTTCTGTTGTTCTGATAATCCAGTAAATGACTCTCAAAGAATTACAGCATGTGTCCCAAGGCCCTCCGTTGGTAAATCAAACTCATAAAAATTGCCAGATTTGATAGCTGATTTTTAACTTGTCACTAGAAATGAGATGCACAAATTTGACTACTTGATATTTCTTGACCTTAATAATTCAGCTGGTCAAATTTGCTAATAGGACATCAATTTCCTTGTGCCCAGATATAAGTATTCCAGGCGATACACTAGGTTCCACCCAAGAACAATTCCAAGGGGTTATGACCTCCCCATATAGTCCTTCTGGAATATCTTGCGTAGTATCAGTCCTCATAACCAGTTGATGACTTGAAGCTATTGTCACATCCTTATTCACTTGTAGAGGTATTCCTCAATTTTCATTTATGGAGGTTGGCATGGGGCAGCTTTAATTTCCCCTCTGAATATATCCCACTGGTATTATCCCATTGGCATAAGATATATTAATAAATTTTTTGTGACAGCTAGTGGGCTTTGTATTGTCATAACAGTAATAAATTGGGAGGGATTGACCAAATATTGTCAAGATGTTTTCTTTAAAATGAACGAGATCCCATAGCCTTAGAAAAATAGTTCCAATTAATATGTCATAATTGGTGTTGGGAAGCACTATTGCAGGTGCAGCTATTACCAAAGCTCCAAATTGCAGCGGCACGCGCTGTAAACTCCTTCACTCTTAGTGCTGTTGGGGCCCACGGTCCCATATTCCCAATTGTGATCAATGTCCAGAGCAATTTTTAACTTCCTGACCAGCTTTGTGGAGACAATGTTTAAAGATGCTCCACTATCAACAATAGCTACAACTTTAGTCTTGTTGACCATTATATTCACGTAAGTGCACTTAGAGTAAATAAGAAACAATAGGGTTTACTAAGTAATTAGGGAAGAATCCAAAGAGTTAAGAGTGTGTCAAAGTATTTCTGATACTAGGACATTCATTGATGAATGTGTCAACTGGCATAGCTATATTCACTACCTTCAAGCTTGGGGTTTCTGCTGCATTTCTCAGCCCCTTGGCTGGAATATTCTCAAGTATCTGTTGCACATACAGCTTAGAGACTACTTCAGAGGCTTTAGGTATGACAACCTTACTCTGAGAGCGTGTTACCACATGTACATTCATAACTTCTTCATTTGATACTAAAATTAAATTTTTTAGCTGGTAATTGAGGCCTGTGGCCTGCGTACTCTTGTTGGTCAGGTGGGACTAGTAGTTTTATAACAATAAAGTGTCCCGCATCTATTGTACTTGTCCTTTCCCTCCTCCTGCGCGATGTCTGCAAGAGCTACATTGACATTATTCTCTCAGCATCTGGAAGCAAAGTGCCCTTTAAAATTGCAGTTGTAGCAAGTAATCTCATCTAAATGGGCGTGGGGCCCTTGAATTCTCAGTTTGCTCAGTTTTCTAAGGCGTATTACTGTCTATATTATTATTAGTTTCAAAGGGTTTTCTAACAGAGGTAGCAGGTCTTGATATGTAGCCAGTATTAGGAGGGCCATAATTTTGTGAACATCTGTGCAGATAATCACCAATTTGGATGTCGCAAGGTTTTGCACAAAAGCAGGCAATAAAGTATTTGACAATCTTGGTAAGGTTGTACTGCATGTTGTAATGCAATCTTAGCATCAAAATCGACCATAACCTTTGCGCCTAGGAGAGTTTGAGCTTTGCAATAGAATCAATAAGCAAATTTGTCAATTGGTTCATCTTTCTTAAAGCATATGTTCATGAACTTAAATACTCAAGTCAACATTTTTTCTGGACCTCCAAATTCATGAAGTACGTCCTCTTTGACTTTGGTGTAGGTTGGGATTTTGTCCATGTGAGGAATAATGTGAGGAATAATTGGCTCAATGACCGATTCATCAAAGCAGTTGATCATTGTGGCCGCTTTGTTGCATCTACTGGATCCATACATGGGCATTTCAAAGTGTTTGACAAATGTGAATACACTTCCGTTATTGTCAAAAACAGGCAGGTTTGATGGTTTTTAATTATCATCTTCCCGCTTATGGTTATCACGATCAATTCTTTGCTGGCTTGAGCCAGGCGTGCTAGGGCGCTGAGGCACTGTACCACGGTTTGGGGAATTGGGGTTGGCCAAAGCAATCATATTTCTAGGCACTTATTGACGTTGTCCAGCGTCCGTTTCATTAGCTATTTCTGAAGCTTTGTCCTCATAATATTCAGAAGTATTTCCAGTCAAACAGTTCATGGCACACTGGCAATGCCCATCATCCAAAGCTTGGATTTGAATGTTGATTTCTTTTCCCAATTGATATGGTTTTGATTTTTTAGTTTAATTCTCAATTTCCTCATTCAAGCTAGTAGTATGTAGTTGCAGGAAGTAAATTTCTTGGTCCTTTTCCTTAATTGACTTCTTGCAATGATTTACTTCTTCATAAAAAATATTGTTTGACTCATTAATAGAGATAACATCCTCATTAAGATTATCAATCTGCCAATTTAGCCAATCAATGGAGTCCTGAATTTTTATATTTTCCATGTTGAGTTTTAGGATTTTTCTGATGGCTGGTTCTTCATCAGGTGTGAAATGCAGTTTCAACCATCTATTGTGTGAAGAAAACAGACAAGATGATGATTAGAATATAAATTATAGCTTCATAATAGTATTTAATTTGTATACCCTGTCATTTTTACTTGGATGATGGCATGCCGCCCTGATCTTACTGATCCCAAGTAAAAGCTGACTAATACAAAAGAAATTACTAAACACAAAAAAGTTTATAAAAATAAATTATAAACAATTCTGGTAGTTGAATATATTTTATTAGTATCAACTTGATGGTTATTTATGGGGTTTGATGTTAACCAAATCTTACTCATGATGTCTCATTTTCAATGGCACTTGGCCACATAAAATGTTTGTAAAAACGTCTACAAATACTTCGACTCAGGGCATCATACTCAGCCTCAGGGTTGGAGTAAACACCATCATCATTCTTAAGATGGCATTTCATTTACATCTTCAAAATAGCTGAACCAATTCACTTTTGCATGCAATTGGCAGCACATACCAAGGTGATTCATATCACTTATTAGTAATTAATTTGATCAAAAACTCGACCAACATTAGAAACTAATTTTGAATAGACCAACAAAGCCCACATGCCTGAGTCATTAAATGAAACTTAAATTTAATTTTGACCTAACCAACAAAGCCCTTGAGCCTGTGTCATCATAGTCAAATATAATTGAGGGAAATCGCTAGGCTGCAATTCCCAAGTTTGATATACTTAGGATAAACCTGAACCATAGTCGCTGATATCTGATATGATCAAATATCTGACGATTAGGTCCAGTAAATTATTCAACACTTCCCCCACCTTAAACTGGATATAAGCGGTGGGTACCCTTCTTCCTGGGTCACAACGTCTAACTTTTTGCGTTCCTTGAAGTTCAAACGTTATCTTGATAGCCTTTCCTAAGCTGACAGGGCCAGCATGCTTAGTGCCGAGATTTCTTGGGTTTGGCACATCTCCATCAGGGTAGACTTCTCTGATTTGATTGCACTCTCCTCCCCCTACTGATGAAGGGGTACCTAGTTTTAATGCCAGCGAGGCATCAATTCTATGAAATAAACTCTATGGCTTGTAATTAACTTTTTATTTTTTTTATTTTATATATTTCTTTATTATATTATTTTTTATATTGTTATTCTTTATGATATGGATGAAGGAACTTAGCGTGTACTCAATTCACAACCCAGCTGCCTTGATCCTTAATGGTATATACATCTTCAGACAATTTCTCCAATATAATAGATGGACCCTTCCAAAGCGAGGCTAGCTTGTGTGTGCGGCCTGCGCTATGAGTTTCACAATATACTACTAAATCTCTTTCCTTGAACTTAGTCATTTACCATGCCCAATGGCTGGAATAGTCTCAAGTATTTGTTGCACATAGGGTTTAGTGACTACTTCAGAGGCTTCAGGTGTGACAAACTTACTCTGGGAGCGAGTTACCACATGTACATTTGAGGAATCTTCATTTGATACTAAAATAGAATCAATTTCATTGTTAAGCAAGGCCCTGTGGCCATCATTTGCTTTTTGATTGGGTGGGACTGGTGTTGCAGGCACAATAGAGCGTCCCACATCTATTGTGCTTGTTCTTTTCCCTCCTCCTGCACAGTTTTGGGAAGGACTACATTGACATTTCGCTGATGGCATTGGGAAGCATAGTGACCTTTACAATTGCAATTAAAGCAAGTAATTTCACTCACTGGCTGTGAGGTGTTAATCTTCTTATTGGTTTCGAGAACCTTCCAGCAAAGGCAGCGGTTCCTGATCTGTAACCAGTATTAGGAGGGCCATAATTTTTGAGCATCTATGTAAATAGTCAACCAATTCAGATGTTGCAAGGTTTTGCATGAAAGCAGGCAATAGAGTGTTTGATATATTAGGGCAAGGTTCTACTGCATGCTCTAGTGCAATCTTGGCAATAAAATTGATCATAGCCCATGCGCCTAAGAGAACTTGAGCTTCATGATAGAATCGATCTGCAAATTCATCAATTGCTTCATCTTTCTTAAAGCTGATGTTCATAAACTTAAATTTTCTGGACAACATCCGTTCTAACCTCCAAATTCATGAAGCACGGCCTCCTTGACTTTGGCATATGTTAAATTTTCATTAATGTGGGGCATAATCAACTCAATGCTCCACTCATCCAAGCAATTAATCATGGTGGCTGCTTTGTTACGATCACTGGCCCCATGCATGGCCATTTCAAAGTGTTTGATGGAGGTGGTAATACTTCCATTCTTGTCAAAAGGCTGGCAGGTTTGCTGGATTGAAATTATCTCTTCCCCATTCCTGGTTATCATGATTACTATTTTGTTGACCAGAACGGGCATACTAGAGCGTTGGGGCATCATATCTCAGTTTGAGGTGTTAGTGTTGACCAAAGCAATCTTATTGCTAGTCAGTTGTTGACGTGGCCCAGCGTCCATTTCAGTAGCTATTTTTGAAGCTTCATCCTCATAATAGTTGGAAGAAGTTCCAGTTGAGTGGGTTGTAGCACACTGACAACGCCTGTCAGCCAGAGTTCAAATTTGCTCGTTGATTTTGTTTTTCCAATTGACATGATTTTGGGTTTTTAATTTTAATTACGCTATTTCCTCATTCTGGCTAGTAGCTTGTATTTGCAAGGTGTACATCAATTGATCCTTTTCTTTCATTGCCTTCTTACACTGGTTCAATTCTCCATGGAGATTATTGTTTGACTCCTTAGTAGCATTAATATCATCATTGAGAATATTAATTTTTCTGGTGTATTTATTCTTAATCTGCGAAATTTGGTCACTCAAATGTTGATATTGGTCAAAAATCTGTGGTCCCAGCCATGAGCGCCATTTGTTGAGTTTTGAGTTTTGTCTGATGGCAGGTTCTTCGTCAGGTGTGAAATGCAGTTTTGAGCGTCTTTTGTGTGAAGACAACAGACAGGATGATGATTAGAATATAAATTATAGCTTCTTGGTAGTATTTAATTTGTATACCCTGTCATTTTTACTTAGATGATGGCACGCCGCCCTGATCTTACTGATCCCAAGTAAAACTGACTAATACAAAAGAAATTACCAAACACAAAAAAGTATATAAAGATAAATTATAATTAAGTCTGGTAGTTGAATGTATCTTATTATTATCAACTTGAGGGTTATTTATAGGGTTTGATGTTAACCACATCTTACTCATGACGTCTCATTTTCAATGGCACTTGGCCACATAAAATGTTTGTAAGAACGTCTACAAATACTTCGACTCAGGGCATCATACCCAGCCTCAGGGTTGTAGTAAATACCATCATCATTCTCAAGATGGCGTTTCAAACGCATCTCCAAAATAGCTGAACCAATTCGCTTTCACATGCAATCAGCAGCACATACCAAGGCGATTCATATCACTAATCAGTAATTAATTCAATCAAAAACTTGACTGACTTTAAAAACTAATTTTGACATAGACCAACAAAGCCCACGTGCCCAAGTCATTAAATCAAAACTTAAATTAAAGTTTGACCCAATTAACAAAGCCTCAAGCCTGTGTCATCATAGTCAAATATAACTAAGTGAAATTGCTAGGCCACAATTCCCAAGTTTGGATATACTTAGGATACACCTGAACCATAATTGCTGATATCTGATATGATTATATATCTGACTATTAGGTCCAGTCAATTACTCAATACTCCGCCTGTTGGCCTTTAAAATTTGTGTGTCAGTAGTTAATTTTCTCAGTTTAATCCTCCTTCATCTGCAAAATTTTAGGTGCTCATTTATCAATACTGGTCATGAAATTCATTGTTATGGTTTAATTATGCCATTTGTTCTTCATGGTTAAGCCTAATGAACTCCAAAGCATTAATGTAATGGATCAGGAGGCACTTGATCCGTGAATTGACTCAGATTGGGTGGAAGCCAATCTAAATGTGGCCCTGATTCAACGGGCATCAAATTAGTAAGTTTGGAGCTGGGCGAAATTGCCGTCCCAAATCCAAATCACCTCCACAAAATGATGATAGGCGTACACGGGGCGTGGATGGTGATCCACTGGGATGGCAATCCTTCACTAATGATGTGGTGGTCGGGGTTTGGAGGAGTTTAACAAAATGAAAATCTTATTTGATGTTTGCAACATATTATTTAAAAAAAGACGCTGCAGCCCTGAAGGGCAGTTGTGTCTCTATGAGGAACTTACAAATAAAAGATTTTGCTGAGCTCAAAATTTATTAAATTTATTTTAGTAAATAAGTTAGATCAGATCTAGGTCATGAGCTCTGCCAGTGAGCTTGGTGTGGCGTTGGCATTGTTCTCAGCCCTTTCCTGGTCCCAGACCCTGCTACTAATGTGTAGTGTAGTGGGAACATTGGTCCAAAAGTACGTGGTAGCAACGAGACATGGCAGTTAGGTTTAGGGATGGGCCTATGCTGGCCTGTACCTAGTATGATCAGTAACTTGGCTCTTACTGTCTAATTCAATCATTGCATATTGGCGCGAACCCTCCTGTTACATTAGACACAACTCTAATACTTTCTTGTTGGTTTTGTGGGGCCCCAAGAGGAGGAGGTGGTCCCAGGTGGGGAGGAATGGTACCGCCATGTGTTAATGGTGGTGTTGGTGAGCTTCTCACTTACATTTGTGATAAGAGAAGTGATCCGATTGTGTGGCTTGAGGCCCACAAGGAGGGAGGAATGTCAAGGGGACTTTATCCCCAAAAGGATGAGAAGCTTTGCCTATGGAGGCCTTAGAGAAGATTCATCAATTGGTGTCACAGATTCATTTCAGGCGCGATTAGCTCAAGCAACGGGTGGAGAGACCCCTTTCTTGATGCAGATCATGAAGATTATGGGTGCACTACCTCTGGAACTTTCCGGATAGGTGCAAGAGTTGGTTGAGGAGCAAGGACGCCTGCTGGGATCCATGGATGAGTGTGTGGACTGGATCAACTGGGCGGCTTGTCTGGATGAGGCGCAGGACGAGGCATGGTTAGCTCTGTTGACTGTAGGACAGGGTCAAGGTTTGATGGAGGAATATGGACAGATTTTCTGGCCATTGGCGAAAGCAGCAAGAGTCTCAGACTCGCAATCATTACAGATGTTCAGACAGGGGCTGCAGGCGGACATGTTGGCCACCATGGCGGCTTCTAAAGTTTAAGGTTCGTTGGCGGAGGAGATTGCTTTGGTGATGCAGGTGGAAAAGCAATTGGCGTTGGCATGGAACTGGAGAAAGGATTTAATGTCCCTAGGAAGGGTCCAGTCAATTATCATTGCTAACAGAGGACGAGGAGGATGGTGGGGTTCTCCACAGAATTTCAGGAATATCCATGGGTGATCCCATCAGGGTAGCAATGAGTAGTCAGGAAGAGCAGGTCTGGGACCCAGGAAGAGCTATAGTCCCCAACCTACTTTGCCCACAAATTTGCAAACCAAAAATTTTTCTAACATTAAACCTTCTTCTTCACTTTACCTCAGGTTATTTATTCCAGTTGAGCTATACTTGCATGGCTGGACCAAGAAGGTGTTGGACCTGGTGGATACAGGGGCCAAGGAGAATTATGTGGAGGTTGCCTTAGCAGAACATTTGCAGATGGAAATGAGAAGGGGGCCAGAGGTGGTGTTCACTGACATATCGAGAAGAGCCCCATTGTGGGTTCTGGAGCCCTTAATTGTCATTTGGCAGAATTCTTTTTGGTTGAAAGAGGGTTTCTGTGCAATTCAGAATCTGGCCCACCCCATGGTGCTGAGGATGCGATGGTGGCATCACTTCCAGCCACATATCGATGTGTTGCATAAAACAATTACCTTATCACCCCAGACAGGTCCTTGAATGACGTGGAAGATGTAGGTTGGGGGCGATGTCCTGGATGGATGCAGGAGCTTAGGGGGAATGCAGGAGGTAGAGCTCCCACCCAAATACAGTGACTTTGTGGATGTGTTCAGCCCCATTGAAAGTTCACCTTTTTTCCCTATGGGTTTGTTTGCATTCTCATTTCAGTTCAAGGAGGGTTTGGACCTCCCCAAGGGATGTCCAGTCTATCCCCTAAATGAATAGGCCAGGGAAGCTTTGGAGAGCCAAGTGGAGTCCATGCTAGACAAGGGTTTGATCGAGCCCTCCAGGTCTCCAGTGGTGTCTCCTGTGTTCTTAGTACCAAAGCCAAGTGGCGACTTACGCCCATGTGTGGATTTTTGAAATATAAACGCGGTCACAAAGCTTGATCCATATCCAATTCCACTTTTGGAGGATATTCTTCCGATGGTTAATGGATGCATGATGTTTACAAAGCTCGACCTGGTGGATGCGTTTAATCAGATTCTGGTGAGGCTGGAGCATCTGCAATATATGGCGTTCAAGTTCCACCTAGGGGAGTACCAATACCGTGTGATGCTATTCAGGCTGAGGAATGCTCCAGCAGTGTTCCAATGGATGATTAACCATGTCCTTGAGGGGATGATCAGACGTTGCTGTGCCACTTATATGGAAAATATCCTTGTGTTCTTGCGGTCCCAGGAAGAACACGTTCATGATGTTCAGGAAGTTTTGGGGGTGATAGGCCGAATGGGTTTGAAGTTGAAGCCCTCCAAGTGCGAGTTCAACTGGAGCTTGGTGACATTTCTTGGCAACCTGGTATTCCAGAATGGATTGGGGGTTTGTCTGGATAAGCTCTGAGCAATTCAATCATGGAAGGCTCCCACAGATCAGATGGGGGTGCAAAGTTTTCTGGGTACCTTGAACTTCCTTTGTCAGTTTGTGAAGAATCTTTCCCAAATGGTCTTACCACTCACACATTTGACCCGGGATGTTCCATTCATATGGGGAAAGGAGGAAGAGTGGGCGTTTGAGTTACTAAAGGGTAAGTTACTTATTGTCCCAGTGCTGGCCCATCCGGATCTGAGGAAACCTTTAATGATCAAGACAGATGCCTCGAATTATGCTGTGGGGTGGTATTGCTTCAGGATGGGGATGATGGGTTGGAGCATCCCATGTGCTACTACAGCCGTAAGCTGCTCCTCACGGAAATAAACTACCTGATATATGATAAATAACTGTTGGTGGTGATGGCAGCCTTGCGTAAATGGCAACATCACCTCCTCTATGCCTGGCATCCTTTTGTGATTCAAATGGACCAAAAA
The DNA here is from genome assembly GCA_022478985.1 of Massospora cicadina. Lineage (NCBI taxonomy): Eukaryota > Fungi > Entomophthoromycota > Entomophthoromycetes > Entomophthorales > Entomophthoraceae > Massospora > Massospora cicadina. Next base: position 107,429 of record JAKSZP010014540.1, read on the forward strand.
GCCTTAGAGTACTATCACCAACCCCGAAAGATGAACCAGCGATAAGCCAGATGTCATGTGGAGCTGGTCCACTATGATTTCTGGGTGGAGTACTGGACTGGAGCTTCAAAGTCCTAGCGTATTTGTTGAGCTGAGATGGAAATTTTGTGTATGAGAAGGGGGAATTGGAGAGTTCAACACCGTGACAATGCTCCATCTGGATCAGTTCACGATGCTCGAGGATGGGGTTGTGAGTTGGGGGAGGAAGTTCGCCAGAAGCAGAGGAGCGCGGAGTTTGCATGGAGGCTAAAATTCGAGATGACGGAGGGTTGGCCACATTGGTATCATGCAGATTTCATTAAGAGGGTTGGGTGCTATACCACAAGTCACATGCATGGGTACCCAACCCATCATTACGGTGGAAGGTAATCTGGGCTTCTCATGACCATCTGTAGGCGGGTCACCCGGGTGTGGGGAAGATGATGGAGTTGGTACAATGGGAGTATTCATGGCTGGGACTTCATTAGGATGTCCAGAAGTATGTTCGGGAGTGTCTGGTATGCATGAAGTCAAAACCATCAAGAAAAAAACCATCAGGTAAGTTGAATCTGTTGCCAATACCGCAGACCCCTTGGAGTTTGATCAGCATCGATTTCATAGTAGGACTTTCAAAGGTGCAGGAGAAGGACGTGATTATGGTGATCGTGGATAGACTTACCAAATACGCTGAATTCTTCCCATGCACTGGAAGTTTTTCAGCAAAGGATGAAGCAATGGATTTCTTTGATGAGGTGTTTTTCCATCATGTCTTACCTGAGGAGATTAATTCAGATCATGGCCCACAATTCATCTCAAAATTCTGGTTGAGTCTATTAGGAAGTTTGGAAATCAGAATGGTTGGTCCTTGGCGTACCATCCGCAATCTGATGGTCAAATGGAGAGGGTGAACCAGATACCTGAACAGTATCTGCGGTGTTATATGTCAAATAGACAGGATGACTGGGCATCATGGGTATGATGTCCCAGTTTGCGTACAATAACCACTTTCAATCCTCATCAGGAATGTCGCCATTTTTCACAAATCATGGACTCAACTCAAAGTCAAACGGGGGATCTATGGGTGACATATGTCAGGGGGCAGATGAAGCGATTTTTACCATGTTGGAAATCAGGAAGACACTACAGGGAACTTAGAGCAGGCGGTAGCTCAGCAGAAGCAGCAGGCCAATTGGTGAAGGGTGCCAGATCCATCGTTTGAGCCTGGGGACTGGGATCTGGTATCAGCCAAGAACTATGCCATCCCTGTAAGGAGTCATAAGCTGGGTCTAAAACGTCTGGGCCTGTACCAGATCATCAGAGCTATTAATTGGGTCACCTTTGAGTTGAGTTTACCAGTGGGTTCCAGAGCCCACCCAGTGATTCACGCTTCCCAGCTGCAGGCTTTCAGGGGTGAGGGGCCCAAGCACCCCTGTCTGTTGAATCCTAGAGAAGGGGAGATCCCAGAATCTGAGGTGGAACGGATACTGGATGCCAAGTGGGTGAGAGGCCAACAGCGGTTGTTGGTGAAGTGGAAGGGCTATCTAGTAGAGGAGTCAACATGGCAGATGATGGAGGACCGTGCGCGGTGCCCAAAGAAGGTCCAGGAATTATGGTCTTCACAGGGGGGTGATGTTATGGATCAGGAGGCACCTGATCTGTGAATTGACTCAGTTTGGGTGGAAGCCAATCCAAATGTGGCCCTGGTTCATCGGGCATCAAATTTAGTAAGTTTAGAGCTGGGAAAAATCGCCATCCCAAATCTAAATCACCTCCGCAAAATGATGATGGGCTTACACGGGGTGAGAATGGTGATCCAGTGGGATGGCAATTCTTTGTTAATGATGTTGTGGTCAGGGCTCAGAGGAGTTCAACAAAATGAAAAGCTTATTTGATGTTTGCAATGATTATTTAAAAAAGATGCTGCAGCCCTGAAGGGCAGTTTTGTCTTCTATAAGGACTTACAAATAAAAGATTTTGCTGAGCTCATAATTTAATATATATTTTTTGGTAATTAAGTCAGATCAGATTTAGGTCATGAGCTCTGCCAGTGAGCTCGGTATGGCGTTGGCGTCATTACTGGCCCTTTACTGGTCCCAAACCCTGCTACTAATGTGCAGTGTATTGGAAACAGTGGTCCAAGAGTACGTGGCAACAATGAGACATGACAGTAGGTTTGAGGATGGGCCTCTGCCGGCCTGTACCTAGTATGGTCAGTAGCTTGGATCTTATTGCCCAGTTCATTCATTGCATATTGGCGCGAACCTGCCCTTTACAATTAATGGAAGTCTGAGTGATATTGTTAAACAAGATTCAGTAACTCCTTTCCTCCAAGAAGTTGTCAAAGATAAGATGCAATTAGTTGTTTAGCTCTTACACTAATTCTGCTACCTGATCATTAGACCAAGTGGATAGATTATAGTTCGCCTCCAGAATAGGATGGACCTCAGTGAAGTCAGCTTCCAATCCCTCATTTGGGGTTTGGCCTGCCTGTTTGGAGTTGCATAAAAAGTTTACCAACTCAGTGATGGCAGGCAATTGTCATCTGAGAATTTCTGGAGGTAGTGTGTAAAAAATATAATTAAGTATTGGGTATTATTCTTTATATAATTAAAATCTTTTCTGATTTGATCTACACTCAATTAATGTTGAGCTAGATATTTCATCCATAACACATCTTGCAGTCATTGGTGATAAAATAATTGCTACTATTGTCTGTGGGCCCTTGTCCCATTTTGATACCCTCTTAACAACTTATGTTTAAGATGTTCTAGCTCCTCATGTAAAATAATTTTATTAGGGTAGGTAATGATGGGTACATTGTTACAATAATCTGGGACACAGTCATTTCAGCATTCTTATTGGGTCCAGTAATAGTTCTGAATAACTGATTGGGATTGCTTCCCTGTTTGGCGTGGTCACCATCTGCAGTCCCAGCCATGAGCACCACCTGTTGAAGTTTAGGCCTACTTCAATTGGGCTGGTTCTTCTTCTGAAATAAGTTGGAGCTTTGAGAACCTATTATATGGAGACAATAGACCAGACGTTGACAAAAGTCAAGATATAAACTCCTTGGAAATGACACTTCTATGCTTTATTCTTCAGTTGTTTACTTGTACAATGGCTCGCTGCCCTGATCCTTCTGATTAAAGTAATTCATTAACGTAATACAACAAAAAGTATTAAATACAAAAGGATTGTATATTAGTATATTAAGTGTGATAAAGGATTGTGTTTTACTAGTATGGAATTAGGGATAATTTATAGGGTTTGATACTAACAGCACCTCATCTATGACACCTCATTTCTCATTGACCCTTACCCAGTGGGGCACAATAAAGACGTCAGAGGGTCTATAATATAATGATACTCTCTGTTAAAACCACAAGGCCTCAGGGTCAGTGTCAAACTGACAAATATCAAGACAGCGTTTCCTTTGATGCATCTGAATATAGCTAACCCATTGCTCCTCTCAAGAAATTGGTAGCACATACCAGGGCGCTTTATACCATCCATTATTAATTAATTTGATCAAAAAGTTGATTATTAGAAACTAATTATGACATAGACCAACAAAGCCCATGAACCCAGGTCATTAAGTCAACTATCAAGTTCAATTTAACCAACAAAACCCCTGGGCCCGTGTTATCTTGTCAAATAATCAAGTGGAATTGCTAGGCCGTGGATCCCAAGCTTTGAATATACTTGGGATATTTCTGATCCATAATCACTGATATCTTTGATATAATCTATAATAAATTAGGCATAAGCTAATATTGTTATGTCCCTATTGAATTGCCCAACAATTAGGTCCAGTCAATTACTCAAAACTAGTTTTCTCATACTCTATAATTTAATCAAATACATAATATGGTGAGACAAAGTATATAATAATAATAAAATAATTAGTTACTTTTCTAGCTGGCAATTGATGTATAAGATTAAGAAAAGTTTGGTATATAATAGATATTTGAAATGAACATCTTTGCTCCTATACTATAGATAACTTTTAATTTGCATGTAATAAAATCACTTATAGACACTTACTAATACCCTTCATACTGTTCTCATTTTCTATATAGAATAAATACAATACCTATGCTTTTTGCCATAGACAGAACAAATGTAGATCAGTTTTTGTCAAGTAAACTGTTAACTGAGTTCATATCTTTTTTGTACTTGTATATGTAATATAAAGTTGAGCTACAATTTTCATTCTTAATGTAATACTAAACTCTTCCTACACAGCTATATATTCATGTTATCATCAATTTAGGGATAATAAAGCCTTTTCTTTACTCTAAATTTCACTTTCAAGTATATTATAAAAATGTTCGTTTTAACCAAACTGACAAACTAACATCTACCAGATATGACCTCAGATCCACTACCAGTTGCTCCAGTATAGGGTAGCAGTGAACCAATCCCAGCATTTTTTACCCTTTGGGAAAACGTTAAAGGACTAGATTTATTAGCTTAATGAGTTTCAGCCATTTTTATTTCACTCCAATGGACTTAGCGCTCCACCTCTCACGTGCCCACCCAATTTGCCCCTACACTCTCGCCCTACCTTAATCCAACAATTTTTTTGTCTCCATGTCAAATATGGGAGACATTACCATGTTCTGACAAAGCATTAGTTGATCTTGTCACCTCTGCTTTTGCGCAAGCAGGCTTCATTTAATTCCACCTTTTTAGGGACTATTTTGATGTTGATTTCCCCTCTGAAAAGGATGCTACAGCTTCAACAGAAATCTAACTTAGTTACAAAAATAATCTAATACCGACAACTCATACTTTCCTACCCACTAACACATTGATGGTGGTAAGTTTTGCAAACATCCCAACTCACCTCCCACACCAGGTGTTGTATAATGAGTTGAAGCAAGGGCTCTCAGCCTATGAATAAAATCTCATCCTCCACTTCACTGTCCCTAGTGGTGCTGAGCGCCTAGCAACTCTCCAAGCTAATGCTACTATCACCCCTTTGAATGCAGACATCACCCATAAAAAACCCCTCATGGTCCCATGTTGTATCCAGAACTGACAAATTCATCTGGGCGCGCATAGACTATGGTTACCAAATTTGCTCTATCTGTTTATCATTGCATTACTCCAAAAAAATGTTTGTATTCTACCACAAATGCTTATAATGCCAATTCTGACACCAAAACTACTCTAGCAGTATATACCTGAGGTACCATGTTTCGTGTACCCCCTCTTCTTATTCAGTTATTAGGCTGCCCAAAAAACCATCCTCCAGCAACCCCACCTGCCCACCCACCATCAGTTATCAGATAATTCTCTGGCTAATCATGAGAAAGCTTGGATCGCCATTTACTCTCAAGCATCTTCACAATCTCCCATTCAGCCTCACTCTTATGCTGGGGCACCAATTAAATTAAAACAAAATCCCTGAACCTTATTGATCTAGGTTACTAAATTGGGGCATCTCATTGAACCATCCGACTTTCATCTTAAAATTATTTAACACCAATTATAGCGCCTAATTTCCCCTCATTTTTATGCCCTGAAAACGAATGCCTTACTAATCAATATTAATCATTAGCCTGCTGTAAAAGCAGCTGGCTCAGCTTGCTTTCATCCTCTCTGCAAAGCTGAAACTAATTCTGTTGAAATATTTGCAGAGGGTCTCAATCCTAATGTCCCAGTAACCCTAATGCTGCAGGAAAGTGTAAAATCCTCAATTACCACAAGAAAGCCCACAAATCAATACTGAATGTCATGGCGGTGGCCTGTACCCTAAGTATAAGTGTAAGTCTGGGATAGCACCCTCATTGTTTGGATTGGGGGTTTTGTCTTTCCCATTCAAGAAGGGGCCAAGAAGGCTGGTGTCCCCCTCATTACCCAGGGCGACCTCGCTCATGTGGTGGACAAGCAGTGGGTGATGGAGTACCCTTTGAAGATTCCGCCTCCAACCCCAGTTCTTACATCCAAAGAGTTAATGGAGCAAATTAAGGGAGTCAGTAGAGAATTGCCAATGAATTGGTAACTGCTTGGGGAAAATGGCTGAGTACAATTAACAGTGGCAAATCTTTGATGTTAATAGTCAATAATTGCAAAATCTTAGCAACAAAGCCCGATGGGTGCACATTATTGGTAACCAAGACATCTAGTATCAAATCCTCAGAAAAACTCCCAATGGCATTGGCCCATTGGGAAATTTTGTTGCAGGTTCAAAGCCCACCCCAGAAATATTGGGAATAAAGCCTTAAAGACATGTAAATTCTATGAAGAATGCTCCTGATGTCAAATTGTCAGAGGAACTAGCCAATGGCATTGGGCCATTGGGAAACGTTGACGCCAGTTCAAACCATCCCCAGCAATATCAAAACCACCATCCTACAGTTCTTGTTTGGTCCAACAGATACCAGAGCGACCGTGTGCAGGTGGGTTAGTCATCCCAAACACATTCCTGACTTCATGGGACCGCCCTTAAGTGGGGTGGCCTTGAAAGGTTCCCGCTGCTCATCTAGTGAGACACCATCACTCTAGCCATTGAAACCAAAGAAAATAGGAAATTTGGGCATCCGTGGACAAATTGACAGCTACTCAACCTGCCACCAACAATTTCAAAATTGGTTTGAAATAATTGTTTTCCACCTCACTCAAAGTTTGCTAGGTTAAGCTGAATCTTGTGAGCCTCAATAATGAGCTTTTTAAGTTATTCCCGAAATCAATCATCTTTTTAAGCAGTCATAGCACACTGAGAAAATTGACGGTTGATTTTCTACTTTTAAATCCAATAATATCCCACCTCCCAAAGTCATTTTTTAATATGCTGAAATTTAAACCACTTAATCTGATCCCACTTTTCTTAGCACCCAAACCCGCGGACCCTGAGGCCACACTAGCCTTGTTCATTGCTGGATTGCTATTTGCTATTATGGCCTATTGGCGCTCACTGGTTAAATCTTTCACAGCATATTAAAACGTCTTATATGCAGCAGCGCCCCTGACATTTAGTCTTGCCATTTTGGGTATTTTGCATCCAGACTGGCAGGCCAGTCTAAACTTTATCTGCTGCCCTTGTGACAAAATTAGCCGTCCATTGCTTTCTTCCATTTTCGCCCTCCTCATTGAGATGGGTGGAATAGTGGTCATTTTCTACCAGATGAATGTGCAGTTGGTATACTGCCTTCTGTTATTTTGTCTGGCTAATTGCCAATACTGTATGCTTCTCCCAGAGGGTTGTGAAGGAGGTTTGGTATTCACTGCACTTCTCCAGTGCCTTCAGCTTTTTACATGGTACACTCTCAAATGGGATCTTCATACTTGAAGCCTCCAATGTGGTCTTGGTTTCTATCCCAGCTTGAATCTGTATCCATATTGATTCTAAAAGTCAAAACTGCCCCCGCGCCCATGTTAGTTTATTCTAGAACAATGGCTTAAAAAATTGTCGGTGGTCCAGCCTGGAGTTAAAATTATTCAACCCCTTTGCCACACCAGTTCTGCTCCTATCACAAACCTTGTTATTTCCCCAACCTACTTGCAATCTCTTCCTTATCAACAGACATAACCGTATCTGCCAGTAAACAAAATTCTTCCTACTTCTTATTACCAATATATATTTATATAGGGCACACCAGGTGTCTTTTAAGGTATTGGTTGACATGGGAGCAGCTGTAACTTCATGAGTATGGAGTTGGAACAGCAGCTTGATCTAGACTTGGATGTGGGGCAATTGGTGTTAGTTGCATCATTTGCCGCCCAACCATCCTTCAGAGTATGGCTCTGCATGCCTTTCTCAGTCCACCATTTAAGTTTTGTGATTGCTTCTCTGCAATGCCTGACCTTGTTTTCAAGATTCTGATATGACTAGATGATAAGCCTAAAATAGCTATAGCGGATTGATCATAATCTGATGACCATGATTTATAGTATGATTTTTTGAGCGCCTTGAGACAAGGCGATATTGGATCAGAAAGGGTAGCTATTGGATTACCTCCAAATCAGGCAATAAGGTGATGTTTATTTACAATAAATAATGAGATGCTGACGCACGACAAGTAATAAGTGGATTGACATTAAATAAAGACAATTTTGAATTTAATAAATGGTAAAATCAGCCAGAGCCAATGAGAATACGGCGGAATGAATAGTCTAAGCATAAGGTTCACTATCAAATAAAAGTTGCTGATATATAAGAAATACGAGAAGGTTGAAAAAGGAAGATTTTAGTAGAAGAGAGTGAATGGACCAGCAAGGATCCGCTGAAAATATTATATTATAAATAAAGAAGTGTCATTGGGGCAATTGCTCCTCAATTATTAAAAGTTTATTACGTTGCTTCAAGGACAACGATCTTCATATTGTCAGTCTTATTGCTCATTGGGCGTAACCCTGTGAATAATCTCTTCGGCATATGTCTGATATACCGCCAAAATCATAACAGTGGTGCTCACTGCAGGGGCCATTGATCAATCACAAAGAAATAACAATTCTCTAGACACTGGCCATATTGCATCTGGCTTGCTTTAACAGGGGATCTCCACAACATGCTATACCAGTCAAATACATGGAACTTCAACTTGCTTTGGATGCGGTGCTCAAAAGGCAGGATGAGCTTCTCCAAGAGGTTTTTAGTGATAAGCTGCCTCCATTCAATCGTGATGGATGTATTCATGGGTTCTTTAAGTGATTTGAGCTTGTTACAGAAGGAGCCTCAGATTGGCATAAAGCAAAGTTGTTAATATCCACCTTTGATGATGGAAGTGACGACCATGTCACCTGTTATCTTCAAAAAAGTTCTGTTACATACCAAAAAAGTGAAGGATACTGTGTTGCAGTTTATCAGGTGTACTGAAAAGTTGTTCAGTGGAAGGCTAAGTTATTGACCATAAAGTTCCAGCATAATGAGACCCTCACCACGTTTGCTGACTGATTTAAGTTGGAAGCTCACATGGTAATAAGGGCAGGGACTTTATCCGAATCTAATGCATGCATTGCTATGACCTCTGCAGTGAAGCCATACTGTGTGCTTTACAATGTCATGACCCCAATGTTAAAATATGATGTACCCCTGCTTAAATTTTTTTCAGTTTTTTGCACCGTCTATCCATAACCTTCCCTCCATCCAATACAGAGCGGAAATATACCACTACCATTGATGGACCTTTTTATTCAGGGGAATTTTCCCGACCAAATCAAATTCTGCTGTTTTACCCCCAGCCATTGAACTTCCACCACAGGCATGCTTATCTTCAACAGCCCAACTACTGAACTGAGCCTAATTATGCCAATTGCCCACAATCAAATTATCAGTGAGGCTCATCATATAATAATCAAGGATGAAGACCCTACGGGGTTAATTGTTTTGAATGCAGTCACCCTAGACACCTGGCATGAGGTTTCCCCAATCTTCAGGTACATCACGGACAGCAGGGACAGTACTTTCTTGGAAAAATCAGAGCGGAGTAGATATGGGACTCTCTACCTCTGCTACCCCAACCCCAAACGTCCAACCTGAACTTAATACTGTATATTAAGTGGAAGTCCCTCTGTATGATGATGAATTCCTATATTAGCAGCCAGTTGGAGGGGTAAATATATTGATGCAAGCACAAGCCAAAGCTTCAGCGGAAGAAGGATCTCATATGCAATCCAATCCATACGCTTGTCAAAAGTTTGACCAAGTTTCCACCTGACAAGTTGGAATCATTTGCAGATGCACCTTCCTCGCAAGGGGTAAACGTCGCCCTTCCAATCAACACTATTATCAAAGAATACCACAAAGCTGGGGAGGGGATTGCAAGTTTCATGAGGAATAGAGATTCATTATATCCATTCGTTAAAAAGTCAAGATTCCTTATATTCAGAATGTATGTACTGTGACAAAGTTGTAGCCAAAACCTGAGTCTGTGCTATAATAGATACGGGCTCTCCACTTAACATAATTTCCACTAAGTTGGTGGCAAAGTTGACAATAAAACCTATGTAGAACACCAATTGGTTATGGGACCGTGGGAGCAGATTGCACAGTTTCTGAGGGAGCGTACAGCGCGCTAGCTTTGCGGTTTGAGTCCATTGTTATTGTAGCTCTGGTGATAGTGCTATCAAGCAATAATTATGACCTACTAATTGGAACTGCTTTCCTGTGACATTTTAAGGATATTGTTGATATGATGGCGGAGACCTTTGAGATTTCGAGGCAGCAAATCCAGGTTTATTTTACCTCCAGCGGAGTGCCAAAAGACTTGGTGCACATGGGACATATCAACCTTACCTATAGTGATGGGGTGATTCTGGTTCGCTACCATCAACTTAAGAGCAAGACCAGGGCCTTTCCAAGCAGATATATGAATATCAAGGGCTTCCTATCAGAGCTTCCAGGCTTATATCAAACCCTCCATCCACCAAGTAATAGTGAACACCAATTAGTAGTTGAAGTGCAATATGGACTCTAAGGGGAAGTTATTGGTCCTTATCAGCAATCACAGCTTGAGCCTCATATGGCTCCAGGCAGTATACTACTGGGCCATGAGGATATCAAGATGCTATTAGCAAATCTACAAAACGAGCCAACACAAATCTGCTGACATCAAATATTGGCCTATTTACACTTGATCCCTGTTGAGGAGGTCCTTCAGGTTCACAAGTTTGGATCGCTAGATGAATTTATCTAACCATCCAGCTGCAACCCAGTGTGATGACAGTGGTATCACAGGAGAATTTATTAGGGTTATTGGAGGAACAAAAAGACCAAGTGATAGCTTTATTTCAAAATTTACAAGAAGATATTCGCCATCAATGGCCACAATTTAGGATGCGCTTGGGGGTGGTACATCATTGGATACTGGGGAAAATTCCCACATCAGACCTCATCTGATCCGCCAATCTAGGGCAGCCAAGGAAGTAGTAACCGAGGAGATTGATAAGCTGTTAGAGTAAGGGATGCTCAAACCATTGAAGAGTTGTGGGCTTCGCCCATCATGATTGTCAAAAAGGATGGTACCAACTGTGTATTAATAGACTACCAGAAGCTCAATACTATCACCAAGAAGGACTCATCCCCTTGCCATGGATTGATGATGCTTTGGATCAGTTAGGTGTAGCTCATTACTTCTTGGAAATGAACTTGATATTTGGGCTACTGGAAAATTGAGTTGCCTGCGGCAGAGCAGGAGAATTGCGCTGTAACACAGCAAAGGGGCTTTTCCAACCGACCTGTATGCCTTAAGGGCTATGTAATGCCCCAGCTATGTTACAGCGGGCCATGGATATCATTCTCAGAGACCTGAAGCTGTCATGTGTCCTTTTGTATCTCAATAACATCAATCTATTCTCCCGCACGTTTTCTGAGCACCTTGCCCATTTATAGGAGTTATTCTTCCAGCTGGCTGAAGCCAACATCAAGATCAAGCCTCAGAAATGCCACTTATTTAAGGATCAGCTGGAGTACTTTGGGTTTTTAGTAGATGTGACAGGGCTGAAACCTCAACCTGCCAAGGTGAAGGCTATTCGAAAGATGACTACGCCCACCAGTAAGCATGATATACAAGTATTTTTGGGGATGGTTGGTTACTATCGCCGGTTTATACAAAACTTCAGTTGTATTGAAGGTCCGCTTTTTAAGTTATTGAGGAAGGATGCCACTTTTAAATGGATGGAACGCCAACAATTCTCCTTTGACACACTTCAAATGGCGTTAACTGGTGCGCAAGTGATGCGCTACCCTAATTTTGATAAGGATTTTATCATCCAGATGGATGCATCCTTTTCCACAGTTGGTGCAGTATTATCCCAAAAAGATGACAAATGAGAGGAGCACCCAGTGGTATACCGAAGTAGAATCCTGAATTAACACAAATGAAATTATACTGTGATCAATTGGGAGTGCTTAGCGGTTTAATATGCTTATAAGAAATTTAGGTTGTATTTGCATGGGGTAAAGTTAAAGTCATAATGGACCATGCTTTGTTATGCTGGTTGCAGAACCTCAAGGAGCCTGAAAGGCGGCTAGCCCAATGGGCTCTCAAACTGCAGGATTTGGACTTTGAGATTCTCCATCAACCTGGAGAAAAACACCAGAACGTCAATTGCTTATCAATATTGCCAACCATTGCCATTATGGCAGATCTCAGTGATGTTTTTTATGACAAAATGCTTAACAGAAAAGATGATGATGAACCGCCCCAAGTCGTCAAAGTATTAGAATGATTTTGGGAAAATACGTTCCAGAAAAATTGGTGAATTGTACAAGCAGATATGGGACACTACTGTGAATATGCCAAGGTCTTCTACCCGACCTAATATTACTATGAGCGCACACTGTCAGGGAAACTGGAGCGCAGGAGGTCGCTGGAGGGAAAGATACAGGCCAAAGGTGACACAACAAGGCCAAGTGACCCAACAAAATGAAGAGACGTCCTAAACGATCAGTATTGTGTTTCCAAATAGATCTGTGGAACAAAACGCACACCAAACTGGTTACAAGCATCAGGGACATAAGGCCCTGGGAGCTGGGAAGGGTGGCGAAAAATCTAGGGCAAAAGGAAGTGAAATAGGAGGAGGTGGAGCCCGTGGCATAGGTGGCGGAGTAGGTGGCGGACTTCAGGTACAATAGGAGGGGCAAACCAGTTTAGAAAACGGACTTCAGCCATTGCAAAACTCTGCAGAGTAGTTTTTATGCGGAAAACCCAAGTACAGAAGATGTGCCAAAATCCTAAATTTTATTAAAAGGATCAGTTTATCTTGAGAAAAGCAAAGCCTTTCTCATCTTGGGACTAAATTTATAGGGGGTTTCTTCATGAAGATTCCAGTGGTTATTGGAATCTGATATGAGCTACAAATTCGTCGTTTTTCAACAAAATCAAAATTTTTTGAATTTGGCCAGATTCCAAAACCTCATATCTTGTGATTTTTTGGGTGTTGAGTTGAATTCCACATTAGCTTGTGTATCAAACAAGCCTTTTCCCTCAGCCCTGGCTGGCAAAGCCAAAACCCATTTTTTGTCAATGACCTTAGATAGGTCATTGGTGACCTTTAGGGGTTCTGGTCTCTGCCCCAAGGGCTTGTTGGATTTGGCTTTAGATGGGCGATTAATTCCAGGAAAAATGTCACTAGCTGTGACATCACCCTCCGCTCTTGGATGGGGTTCAACACCATCTGAGGGGATAATGGCCAAGGCAAAGTTCTTGTGGGGAGTGGGTAACTTCATGGCAGCTAGAGAGGCTTGGGAGGCAGGTCCTGCGGCATATGGGAATCTAGAGTGGAAGTCATGAATTAGGTCCTGAGCATTGGTCATGTCCAAATAAGATACCCAGCTGTTCTCTGTCTCATCATATCCTTTCCAGGACACCAAGTATTGCAGATGGTGCCGGGATAGGCGAGAAGCAAGAATGGCATCAATCTCATATTAGGGGTTCACCATCCACTATCACAGGATCTGGGTGAGGTGGCATGGGACCATTAAAGGGGGTCAGGAGGCATTCATGTAAGGTGCTGAACACTTTGATTGGGGGGTAAGTCAACCTGGTAAGCTGATGGGCCCACTTTCTTGAGGATCTTGAAGGGTCCAACACGCTTGGGACCTAACTTGCGGCAGGGTTGCTTCAGGTAGAGATTTTTGGCGTTGACCATGACCAAGTCACCAGGCTTATACTCAGGTCCTTCACAGCGCTTTCGATCAGCATATGCTTTGGAGATCCTCACAGCACCAACGAGATAGTCCTTCACTGCTTGATGTATGTCCCTGAGATCTTTAGCGCACTCATTGGTAGTGACAACGGTGGACTCAATCCGTAGACTTATGTTGAAACTGGGGTTGTAACCATATTTTGCAAAGAAAGGGAAGTGCCTGTAGAGGAATGGGTAAGGTTATTATAAGCAAATTGCGCCAGTGGGAGGTGAGAGGACCAATTGTCCTGTTCAGCATTGGAATAACTACGCAAGAATTGCTCCAAACCTTGGTTCACCCTCTCCGTCTGTCCATCTGACTGGGTGTGGAAGGCTGTGGAGCGGCAGGGGCGGATACTGAGGATGGTAAGCAGGGCTTCCCAGAACTGAGCGGTGAATTGTGAGCCCCGATCACTGATAATCTCCTTGGGGAGACCATGTAAGCAAAAGATGTGATCTACAAAGAGGAGGGCTGTCTTAACTGAAGTAATGGTGATGTTGCAGGGGATGAAGTGGTCCATCTTTGTGAAACGGTCCACCACAACCATTACTGCATCATAACCCTGGGACAAGGGAAGTTCCACAATAAAATCAACAGATACTGATGTCCAAGGGCCCTCAGCAGCTTGGAGGGGAACAAGCAATCCAGCACTCTTCAGGCAGCTTGGCTTTGACCGGTTGCACGTCAAGCAGGACTTTGTAAATTTTGCCACATCAGTGGCAATACCTTTCCAGCTGTAGGAGCGGAGGACTAACCCAAGCGTCTTGTCCTTGCCAGAATGGCCAGCAGTTGGAGGGCCATGAGCTTCACGGATCACTTCCTCACGCAGGGGTCCAGGAGTTACCCACCACTTGCCCTGATGGAGGATGACCTCATCCATCAGCTGGTAGCCTTTGTCCAAGGATTCGCCATTTCTATGGCAGGCCTGCTTAATCTTATCATACTCAGCTGACAGAGGTTGGGACAACCTAACACGGGAAGGGGTGTCAGCATCACCTTCCAAAGGTTCCATCATAAGCAGAGCGGGGGGTTGGACAGTGGACTCTCCTTAACCTGTTCCTGGCTTAATCAACACCTGGGTATTGTGGGTGTCAACTAGTGCTGGGTCAGGTGCTAGAGCAGGGTTCCGGGATAGAGCATCAGGTAACGTGTTCTGGGTTCCCTTAATGAAGTCATATTTGAAGTCAAACACTGACAGGATTTCTAACCACTGGGACTGGCGAGGGGATAGCTTCTGGGGGCGCGGTAGTACATCAATGCCTTGTGGTCAGTACGGACAGTAAATGGCCACTTAGACCCATGCAAATGGTGGCGCCAGTGTTGTACTGCCTCCACAACTGCAAGGAGTTCCTTATCATATATTGCATAGTTGAGCTGCGCCAGGGTCATTTTTTTAGAAAAGTAAGCAACAGGCCGCTCCACTCCATCCTCCCCCTCTTGTAACAGAGCAGCTCCCACCACAAAGTTGGAAGCATCAGTGGCGACAATGAAGGGGCGGCTGGGGTCTGCATGTACCAACACCGGGCTGGACAATAGTATGGACTTGACGGCGTGGAACGCCGCGTTGCATTCATTGGTACAGCTAAAAATCTTCTTCCCTGAAGCGGTGTAGAGAGGGGGCAGCAACTTCTGAAAGATGGGGGGTGAACTTCTTGAGGAAGTTACAAGTCCCAAGGAAGCTGCGTAACTCTGTGAGAGATGAGGGGGTAACCCAATCATGGATGGCTGCTTCCTTATCTGGGGCGATCATGTGACCATGGGAGAAGATAATGTTCCCTAAGAACTCGACCTTGGGTTGGAAGAACTCACACTTGCTAGCCTTAATTGTAAGGTTTGCCTGTGAAAGTCTCTCCATGACAGACACAAGATGGCGGGCATGAGATTCTGCATCTGGGGAAAATACCAGTATGTCGTCCATGTATGCAAGCGCATGTACCCATAAGGTCTCCCAAGACAGCATCAATGAGCCTCTGAAAGCAGGCGGGAGCGTTCTTCAAACCAAACGGCATAACCCTGAACTGGTAGATACCTTTCCGAGTGCAAAAAGCGGTCAACCACTCCTGGCCTTCTTTAATGCGGATCTGGTTGAAAGCGTTGAGACAGTCAAGCTTGCTGAACACCCTAGCCTTCTCCACTTAGCGGGCAATCTGTTGCTCCAAAGGGAGCGGATGGGGGTCAGGCACTGTTACATTGTTCAGATTGCCATAATCAACACAGGGACGAAGTGAGCCATCAGACTTCTCTACAAACAGGAGGGGGAGCACACAGGTGAGGATTTCTTAAAGATTTGACCCTTAGAGAGCATGTCTTCTACCCAAGCGTCCAAGGCAGCCTCCTCCCTCAGGGATAAGGGGTAAATTGGGGAGGATATCTTGACAAGATCCACAGTCAACTTAAACTCAAAGTCGAACTTGGTGTGCTCAGGGAGTGGGCGGGCCTTTGTGGGATCAAACAGATCAGCATATCCACGGATGCATTCTGGTAGAGTAAGTGTTGGGGTCAGGGCATCAGTAGGTTGAATAGAGGCTAGGCCCACCTTAGGAGAGGGGCCCCACCTTCTGGGGAGCACCATGGCGCTCTCATCTAAGCAAGGGATGATAACCGTGACTCCACCAGGAAATTGTGCATGCATGGTAGAGTCTAGGAGGTTAGTGGCAATATCAAATCGGCGCCACCAGCCAACCCCTAAAATAACAGGGTATAGGAGGTTCTTTATCGAGGAGAAGCTTTCAACAAAGTAACCATCACCGGCAATAAAAGGGACAGGTGTTAACACACGGTAACTTGGAATGGTTTGAGATGCACCACCCTTCACAAACTGACCAACTCCCAGGGGTAGCTCCAGGGCCTCTGCCAACTCTTGGCGGATGAAGTTCTCAGTTGCACCAGTGTCCACCAAAGTGAGTGCTTGAAATCTCTTCCCTTGAAGAAGAAAAGGTAGCCATGAACAAGAAGTAAGCAGAGGAGGGTTTATTTCCCTCAGAGCCAAGGGATGACAGGATGGCTCCAAGCCCAGAAGGCGGCGTATAATGTGGAGTATCCCTAAAAGAGTTTTTTCCATATGACTTCATATTGCCATAAAGTTGTCCACGGGACTTAAATGGTGTGGGGTAACTTAATGCTCTATGTTCGGCGGGAGGAAGGTCTTTATCACATGATACTACACCAGTCAGGACAGCCAAGCTTTTGGTGGGGTCAGCCATGGTTATCTCTTCTTAGATCATTCTCTCATGGATCTCTACTCGTTTCTGAATGGAGTCTGCCACAAGAGGTGACTCTGGAGTGATAGGAAAGAGTTGTTCAACTGGGCCAACTGGGATGACAGGTTGGGAAGGGGGCATAGGTTCTAAAATGGCAACGGCAGGTCCATACCCTGGAGGAAGTGAACGCTCTGAATCAAATGGGTTAGACTTACTAACCCCCTCTACTTTTGAGGACAAAAGTGAGGGGTACTCCGTGGAGCGCGGCGGTGCAGGGACAGTGGCGAGAGGACCCCCACCTAGGATGGAGGTTTCAGTATCACCTTCCAGCGAGCTCACTGCTGGTTCCAAGTGGTACTGGGAGATTACGGAAGTAGGGCCTTCTAGGATCAGGTTGGAAGTGTCCATAACGGCCAGTGTCTCAGCTGGATATGTCACCACTGGATCAGAAGCATGTTGGTGCCCCACAGTGATGGAGTCATCAAGTTCTAGGATCTGGAGTTCAGCGGTACAGTTTGGCTTAGTGGCACAGAGGCTGATAGACAACAGGGATGCAAGGATGGAGCATGTCCCAGATAAGGAGGGGGTGGGTTATCCCATATGCTAAGGGAAGCACCAGTATTATCTAGGGACTTGCGGAGAAGGGCCATCTTCAACTGTTTAAGAGATTTCAACCTTGATGCTCGCTCTTGAAACAGGTGCAAGTATTGAGCTGTAGTGAGGTCTCCTTGGGACAAGTATACAAAGGAGTTATAGTCCTCAAAAGTAGCAGGGGGATACTCGCAGGGTTTGACAAAGGTTTCCAACGCTGGAAGAGATTCCAGGAGGGATCTATTATTCTCGCCCATGGAGAGTAACCATTGGTGAGCTCCCTAAGAAATTTCACGGAGCAGCAGCTGGAGGAGGAGGACGTCGGCTAAGTCCTTGCCTTGAGACTTCAGGCGGGCCCTAAGGCAGGACAACGTGTTATAGATCTCATTTTTAAATTTGGAATCCCATGAAAAGTGGAGAGTGAGACTGGTAGTGGCAGGTACTGCACACTTTATGAGCGTCTTGAGTGAGGGGAGCCGCGCAATACCCTCAGCACACCCTTTGAGTAAGGTAACAACCAAGGCCAGAAGGGATACAAAAGTACCAGCCCAGTGGACCGCTTTAATGGGTGACAACTCTGAGAGGATTGGGCTGGCTCTAGCCACCCAACAGTAGAAGAAACTCACAAAATAATTTAGGCTTTTCTCAGATAATTTCAGGGAAACTGGAGCGCAGGAGGTCGCTGGAGGGAAAGATACAGGCCAAAGGTGACACAACAAGGCCAAGTGACCCAAGAAAATGAAGAGACGTCCTAAACGATCAGTATTGTGTTTTCAAATAGATCTGTGGAACAAAACGCACACCAAACTGGTTACAAGCATCAGGGACATAAGGCCCTGGGAGCTGGGAAGGGTGGCGAAAAATCTAGGGCAAAAGGCAGTGAATTAGGAGGAGGTGGAGCCCGTGGCATAGGTGGCGGAGTAGGTGGCGGACTTGGGTACAACAGGAGGGGCAATCGAGTTTAGAAAACTGACTTCAGCCATTGCAAAACTCTGCAGAGTAGTTTTTATGCGAAAAACCCAAGTACAGAAGATGTGCTAAAATCCTAAATTTTATTAAAAGGGTCAGTTTATCTTAGAAAAGCAAAGCCTTTCTCATCTTGGGACTAAATTTATAGGGGGTTTCTTCATGAAGATTCCAGTGGTTATTGGAATCTGATATGAGCTACAAATTCGTCGTTTTTCAACAAAATCAAAATTTTTTGAATTTGGCCAGATTCCAAAACCTCATATCTTGTGATTTTTTAGGTGTGGAGTTCGATTGCCGCATTAGCTTGTGTATCAAACAAGCCTTTTCCCTCATCCCTGGCTGGCAAAGCCAAAACCCATTTTTTGTCAATGACCTTAGATAGGTCATTGGTGACCCTTAGGGGTTCTGGTCTCTGCCCCAAGGGCTTGTTGGATTTGGCTTTAGATGGGCGATTAATTCCAGGAAAAATGTCACTAGCTGTGACACACAACAAACAGTTGGACATCGTGGAGTGCGTAATGCCCTGAGATTGTTGCAACCTCAGTATTATTAGATGAGCATGAACTTTGACGTGCTCAAAACCATTTCCTGCTGCCACCAGTGCCAATTGGAAAAGCCGTTCCGCTAGAAGACCTTGTACCACTTAGTGAAACTCCATTTTCCTTGGCATACGGTTTCCCTTGATGTTGTTGGCCCTCTGCCAACAGGAGATAACCGGTCTTAGATCATTCTGGTGGTGATTGATAACTTGACCAAGTGGGTTGAAGCAAGAATAATACAAGATTTGGGGGTGGTCACAGTGGCCAAGTTCATGAAGGAATGTACTATACAGCAACATGGCTGCCCTCAGTTCAATTTAACTAACAATGGAAAAAACTTCACTTCACACATCCTTCAAAAAGTTAAATGAACTGATGGGCATCCGCGGGGTTCTGATGACTCCATACCATCCTGAGTCCAATGGGATGGTCAAATGCGTTAATGGGATCTTGGTGAACATACTTTGGAAATTGGTAATGGATTGACCTTCATATTGGAGTTACTTCCTTTCCACCACCATCTTTGCCTATAACAATAGCTACTATTCTGCCATGGGGAAGAGCCCCTTTCAATTACTATATGGACGACTTCTACTCTTCTGGCACTGCTTTATGCTTTTGTAGAAGATACCAGTGAAATTGATCCCCACTGATATTTGACTAACCCAGTTGACACGTTGATAAAATTGCAAACTGAAGCGTACTCCTTCAGTTTGGCCAAGAATATAAATAATCAGGTGGCTGATCAGGTATGGCGTAGCAGCCTAGCCAAGTTCAAAGATGGGGACATAATTATATTCCACGGCCAACATGGGTTAGGGCAGAGGCACAAATTAGCCAACATCTGGATTGTTCCGTTTAAGATCATCAAGAAAATGGGTGTTGACGCCTACACTATCAAGGACCCTGCGAGTGGTCATATCATTACTGAGTGCAAAGCTCTTATGGGCATATAAACAATAGGAACCTTATTATCCAGTTAAGGGGGGGGGGGGGTAATTAGTGATTCTGATATGACTGGACAATAAGCCCAAAATAGCTATGGCTGATTAACCATAATTTGACGAAAATGATCTATAGTACAATTATTTGAGCGCCTTGAGACAAGGCAATATTAGGTCAAAAGGGTAGTTATTGGATCACCTCCAAATCGAGCAATAAAGGATGTTAAAATACAATGTATAATGAGATGTTGATGCATAATTAATAATGAGTAGATTACCTCTAAACTAAGGTAATCATAAATTTAATAATTAGAAACTCAGCCAGAATTAATGAGAGTATGGCGGAATGATTTGTCTAAGCATAAGGGTCATCATCAACCAAAGTTGCTAATATATATGAAATACTAGAAGACTGAATAAGGAGGATTCTTAGTAGAAGAGAGTGAGAAGACCAGCAAGGATACGCTGAAAATATTATATTATAAATAAAGAAGTGTCATTGGAGCAATTGCTCCATATTTATTAAAAGTTTATTACGTTGCTTCAAGGACAACGATCTTCATATTGTCAGTCTTATTGCTCAGTGGGCGTAACCCTGTGAATAATCTCTTCGGCATATGTCTGATATACCGCCAAAATCATAACACTTGTGTTCCCAGTAATTTTAGGTGTGGGTTGGTAGCATTGGCAGCATGTGAGAATCCACTTGGAGACAAACATGCTGTCCTTCTCCAACAATCAGATGAAGGGCGAGTTTCCATTAATGAATACCCTCACTAAAGCTTGTGGCCGTGGTTCTATTACAACCCTTGTTTCCCCCATAGATTTCCTCCAAATTTTATCTCTTGTGTTGATGTGCTATCGGAGAATATTTGCACTGACAAGGCTAACCGCCTTCCCCTCATACAGAATTCAATTTGAATTTTTGGACAATGGTGCAAGTGGTGAATATAAACTGTCCACTGTACCCATGTACAGCGGAGGAGGATATGGCCCTCAATGCATGGTTGGATGACATGCTCAAGAAGGATTGGATGTTCAAGTATACATCTCCAGTTGCCTCCCCATTGGATTTACCAAAAATGCAGATGGGCTACTTCATCCCTGCGTGGATTACGTCCATCTCAATAAGATAACGTTTTATGATCCCTACCCACTTCCATTTGAGCAGACCATTGACCAGGCTTGCTGAGTTTCGCATGTTCTCAAAACTTGATCTTAATGCCTTTAATCAAATTTAGGTGACGGAAGGCCAGAAATGACTTTACCTCTATCTAGACAAAACAAGGCATATTCCAATTTTGAGTGATGACCTTTGGGTTGAAGAACGCGCCAAAACATTCCAGAGAATGATCAATAGCGTGATAGGGGATCTAAGACTCTCCTGCGCAGTTGCATATATTAATGATATTCTGGTACATTCCCCCTCCCCTGAAAAACATGCAAAGGACCTGGAGGCGGTAGTGGCTGTCCTGCATAAAGCTGGCTTGTTTGTCAAGCTGTCAAAATGTGAATTTTATTGGGAAGAAGTCACCTTCTTGGCTAATATTGTCTTGAAAATTGGCTATGCCATCCCACCCAGAAAATTGGATGCCATCTGCGAGTGGCCAACTCCAACAACCCAGAAGAAATTAAAAGCTTCTTTGGAACCATTATCTTTTTGAAGAAATTCTCTCCAGCACTCTTACAGTTGGCCGCACCACTGCATTCACTTACAGGCAAAAAAGCACCTTTCTGAAGGACACCTGGGTGCCATCAGGCATTTTATTATATTAAAGAGGTGTTCTTGTCACCACCAATCTTTAAGCATGTGGATCATTTCAAACCCTTTTTTGTAGCGTGTGATGCGTCTTCTTCTGTGGTAGGGGCTTTATTGCTCTAGGAACACAATGTATTGGAACACCCGGTTGATTACTAAAACCACAAGTTTTTTTTCAAATAAACTCCTGGCCATCTACGAAAAGGAGTTGGCAGCCGTGGCGTAGGCTTTGGCCACTGATGATATCTCTTAAAGGGGCTCATCACAAGTTGACTGTGCAGAATGACCACCAAGATCTACTATATTTCTGCAAACCACAGAAGTTGGTGCACGTCAGGCCCAAACCTACCAGGACTTGCGCTTCTTTAACTTCAGATATGAGTTTGTGAAGTAGACCTGAATGTCATGGATTGAGAATGACATTATAATGTGAACAAATAACAAGGATAAGGCTGCATGTCAGGAGGCCAAAAGGGTAAAGTTGGCAGGCCTCCCTGACCTCAAAATTACCTTGGATCAACGCTAGTTAAGATAAGGTATGCCCAGGTTGGTCCTGGGGATGTTAGAGAAGTTTGGCCCTGTATTACAGAAGATGCATTAAAATGAACCAGCTTTTCAATTAAAAATGACGCTTCACTTTGATTTTTGGTGAACGGGGTCTCAAAACCCGTTTGGTTTTTTGATTTCCAGCTCAGGTCAGCCTTACCTACAAATGATAAACCATGTTCAGTCGATTACCAAGTATAGTACACTGCCTTATGGAAGCGTGCATTTATTGGTGTACCTTAAATTAGCAACACTTCAATTAATCAATTATTCCCCCGAATTTCCTTAGATCTGTTCACTCAAGGCCAATCTCTCTCATTGGTCAACTTCCTCATATTAAAGAACCCTTCTTTAATTATACATCTTTCTTTAAGTTAACTTGTACAAACCTGTGCATAGACCTCTTTGAGGAAGTCTCATGCAATGTTAACATTTGATTTTCACAACCTTAACTCTCTTATTGGGTGCACCTTTGGGCCGCCTTTTCACTCCAGCCCAGTGAATTTCTTGGGTATGGGCCCTACTTTGGGGTTCACTCCAGACTTGGTGCTAGTCTACATTTTGTTATTTTAAATATTGTTAATCACCATCATCCTAAGTTACTTCTGCTCCAGAACCCTCTAAGAGGCTCTTTTACTTTATTACTGACGACTAGTTCCCTGGCTTTGGACCTTTGCACCGTGCACCACCCCACTGGGAACAGGAGAGTTATAGACACTCTCATAACACTAAATGTCTTTACCAGTTTTCTCAGTTGCAATCCCACACTTTGCCCAATGGATTCAGATGAAGCAGATCTCATCACATTCATTTCCGCCACTCCAATACTGACAATTGTACCTCCCATGATTTTTAACAGCAATTTTAGCTCATGACGCTCATTTGATGTTGCAGGTCTTAGATGCTCAGTTGGCATGTGCAGAGGGGGTGGAACTTATGAATTGGTTGTCCCTCCAAGCCTCCAAGCATTTCTTATATTTGTTGGCCGAGGGGCTCATCCAGTTTAGGCTGCAGGTGTGGGTTCCTCCCCTCCTCCATACTGAAGTCATTCAAGCTCATCATAATCCCCCCACAGTCAGTCACCCAGGGAATAAGATAAACATCGATATAGTGAAGCATACCTTCAACTGGCCTGACTTGTTGAAGGACGTTCCCACCTGGATTGCAGACAGTGTGATGTGTGTGCAGTCCAAGTCAGACCGGTCTGGTAGTAAAGGTCTTCTTCACCCACTTGCAGCAGTCAGAGGGCCTATGGACATCAGTGTCCATGGACTTTATTGTTGAGCTACACAGCTCCCAAGGGTTCACATCAGTTATGGTAGTAATAGACCACTTCAATAATTTCTCGCTGTTCTCCTGTGCTCCTTTACTATTACCTCCAAAAAAAACGACCTCCTGTTTGTGCGCCATGTGTTTTTCAATGTTTGGGCATATGCAAAAAATTATCAGCGACCGTGGGCCCAATTTATGGCGCGGTTTTGGAATGAGCTCTTGTTAATCTTGAAGATTATGCCCTGCCGCTCCACTGTGTACAATCCACAGTCTGATGGTCAAACTGAACAAGTAGATTAGAGCTTGGAACAGTACCTTTGGTGCTATGCTTCAGCAGCTCAGGATACCTGGGCGGACGACCTACCCTTGGCCAGTTTGCGTACAATAATGTAACGCATGTGTCCACTGGCTTCTCCTTGTATAAAAAAAAACTTGGGGTATAATCCCTCATTCTTGTTGGCATGTTCCTTCATCCAGAGGTACCAGTTGCAGCTGATCACGCTCATCATATTTGGGACACACAGTCCCTGGTTCAGGAGCATTTAGCTAGAGCCATAAGTGATTACAAACAGTTTGAAAATTAAAAGCGGCTCCCAGCTCACATGGTAAAGGTGGGGTCATACATCATGCTCGACATGCATCACTTGCAGATGCAGGTGCCAACGCACATGTTTGAAAGTAAACACTTGGGTCCCCATTTGGTGGAAAAAGACTTAGGGAATGGCGTATTCTATCTGAAGTTGCCACCCCACTGGAAGCAACATCCAGTGCTCCATGTCTCTCAGCTGTCCCCATTTAAGGAAGAAATTCCAGTAGACCCAGAGCCCATTGTAATTGAGGGCGTGGAGAAAAATAATGTTGAAGGCATCCTGTCTTCCGGATAATCATACAGGTCAATCCTGTATTTAGTCACGTGTAAAGGCTTTCTGGCCTACAAGAATAACTGGGTTGGCACATGGGACTGCACTTTCTGCTTGGAACTCGTCAAGGCTTTCCTTGCCACCCACCCAGATGCTCCCTGTCTTCCACCTAAGATTGTTATGCTAATGTCGATTAAGTTGCCCAAGGCCCATGTGAATGTGGCTTTTGCTCATTTCCCCATAGTTGACTCCCTCCATTTGGCAAAAGGGAAAAGTAATGTAAGTCTGGGGGAGATTTTTATCCATTTGGATCAGGGGGTGTTCCATTTCCCATTCAAAAAGGGGCCAAGAAGGCTGGTGGTCCCCTCGTCACCCAGGGTGATCTCGCTTAAGTAGTGGATGAGCAGTGGGTGATGGCGTACTGTTGAAGATTCTTCCCCCAACCCAGATCTTACATCTGAAGAATTAATGGGGTGAGTTAAGGGAATCTATAGTGAGTTGGCAATGAACCAGCACCCGCTTGGGGTAAAAAGGGCTGAGTATGATTAACAGCGTTGAATCTTTGATGTTAATAGTTGACACTTGCAAAACCTTAGAAGCAAAGATTGATGGGTGAGCATTTTTGGTAACCAAAGCATCTAATGTCAAATCCTCAGAAAACCTCGCCAATGGCATTGGGAAATTGTGAAATGTTGTTGCAGGTTTAAAACCCACCCTAGACATATTAGGAATAAAGCCTAACGGGCATGTACATTCTATGAAAAATGCTCCTAATGTCAAATCGTCAAAGGAACTTGCCAATGGCATTGGCCATTTTGAAATGTTGAAGACAGATTCAAAACTCCCAATCAGTACCAAAACGCCCCGTTCAACAGTTCTTGTTTGGTCCAACGGATGCTGGAGCAACTGGGTGTGGGCGTCCCAAACCCATCTCTGAACTCATGGGACTTCCTCAAAGTGGGGCGTCCTTGGGAGGTTCCTGCTGCCTGTTAGGCGAGATGCTGTCGCTCTAGCCATAAAAGCCAAGGATAATTGGTAATTCATGCATCCATGGACAAACCAGCAGCAACTCTGTTCACTGGTGACAATTTCAAAGTCAGTTCAAAATAATTAGTTTCTCATAACTTGAAGTTCACTGGGTTAGGCAAATCTTGAGGGCCCCAATCCCAAGCTTTTCAAAGCTATTCCCAAATCAATCATCTATTTATAGCAGTTGTAACACACTGAGAAAAGTGACAGTTGATTTTTACTTTTAAGTCCAATTAAATATCCATATCCCAAATTCATTTTTTTGTTATGATAAAATTAAAACCACAAACTCTCTTTCCGCTTGGCGTAACTTTCCAAGAAAAATTACACGAACTTAGAAAACAAATCAAATTTGCCCATAGTAGATTTGCTCCAATGTCCTCGGATTCTCTGCTGGCTGCTCCAACATGGGGCAGTGGCGAAACTCCCCCAGCTGTTTTCCGTCCAGCAGGAAAACGCGCTAGGACTGGTTCACCCAGTCATTCCAAACCTATGGGCCGATTCATTCCACCCAAAGACCTAGATGCCCACCTTGCTCATACCCAGGCAGTACCACGCTGCCCCCTAGTGCTCCCCTGAAGCAACATGTGCTACAGCCTAAGGGTTGAATATAAGAAGCTATTCCCATACCATGACCAAGCCTTTATTGAAATGGCACAGGCGGTGATGATACCAACCAGCTTCATTGATTTCCGCCCTACAAGGGGTATTTTGACCTCAGCTTCACCTGCAAAGCCAACACTGCCACTGCAGCAACTGTGCCTTAGGTATTCCAGGGCACCCCTCCCCACAACTTGGACTTGGCTCCCAGCGGACACCACTTTGGTGGTCCAGTTTGCTGGCCTTCCCACCCACTTCCCCCTAAAGTGCTCCACCAGGAGCTGATGGACGATTTGGCAGCCTATGGCTCCAACCCCATCTTATAATTTGTGGTCCCAAATGGGGCCACACGACTTGCTGGGCCTCAAGCATATGCCACAATAAGCCCTGAATTTAATAAAATTGCGGTGGCAATTCTGCTGCGCACCATTATTCCCTCAGAGCCTGCCCATCCGTTTTGGGCCCATGTTGAGGGCGGGCGGATGATCTGTCCATCATGTTTTGAGTTAGACCACTTGAAACACAAGTGCCCCTTCTCAACCACTTCAGGTGGATTGGACGATTCATCCACTGACCTCCAATCCACTGCCCACCCTGTACAATTTCTGGCATGGGGCACAATCCTACCTCCTCCACCCCCAAAGCCTGTTGCTGCAGCTGCACCTGCAGCCACCAATTAGCCTCCTCCTCACCCCAATGCCATAAATAATTCCTCAAATCAAGCATCAAATTGGATCCCAGTTCAATCCCATACTTCCTCAAATGAATCAAACAAACCTCAACCATACACTGATTCCCCAATCTAATTCAACTAAAACCCATGGGAATTATTGGCTGAAATTGACGAATCAGGTAAGTTCATTGAAGAACCATCTCTGCAAATTGAGCGGTTCGTTAATGCAGAATGGGACGCCAAATACCCTTCAACTTTATACCCCACAGCCAAACACCGAATCATTTTGCAGTGATCATTAGGTTGCAGTTAAAGCTGCAGCACCAGATTGTCATCCCCTGCATAAAGATGTCACTAAATCAGTAGCAATACTCAAAGGAGGAATTCTACCTCATGTTATCCCTACAACCTTAACTCAAAAAGCAAAATATTGGTGAACAAGTATTACAAAACATAATGATGCTATCAAGAACGTGGCAACTATAGCACGGAATCCAAAAGAAAAAATAACCTGAACCAACATTGCCACGTTCGTTCAACTCCCAGATGCCCAATTTAAAGCTGAAAAAGCTTTAACCGAATATCTCAGTGCCATATACCTAGCTGGCAATTTCCATGAATTCCATTTATTAGAGATATTGAGCCACATACCGCAGATGCCCCAACGCCATTACTGATGGCCATGACACGCACTCACTATGGGAGGAAGAAGATGCTGCCAAAGAGGCTGCTGAAGATGAGCCCCTGACCCCCCTCCTCTTCCGCCATGGAGGGATAAGCGATTTCCTCTGCCCACCTGGTTGGTCAGTTTTTAAAGCGTTTCACTCAATCCGCTCATTAGGGTGTTTTGTTTGAACCAAGTAGTTATGTTAGTTTTTAGTATATTTTTTGTTTTGGTAATGTCTGTCCCCTGATCAGCTTGCCTCAAATAAATAATAAAATTAAAACCACACAATCTTATCCTAATTTTCCCAGCACCCAAACCCGCGGGCCCTGGGTCTGCAACAGCCTGGTTTGTTGCAAGATTTCTAATTGCTATTATGGACTATTAGTGCTCGCTGGTTAAATCTTTCCCAGCACATTTAACCGTCATATATGCAGCAGCGCCCCTGACATTTGGGCTTGCCTTTTAGGTGTTTTTGCATCCAGACTGGCAGGCCGGTCTAAACTTTATTTGCCGCCCTCATGACAATAAGCTTACCCATACAAACATTGCATTTTATGTCAAGCTCCCAATGTCCATATCTAAGCTGGACATTATCTAGCATATTATATTGATGCCTACATTGTGTCGCAACATCTCTTTCTTGCATCCTCCTTAGGCAACATTAACCTCATATGGCAGATGCTCCCACACCCTTACTTTCTGCCTTGTGACACACTTTGCTTCATGAAGAGGCAGCTGAAGAAGCGCCTCATCATTCTCTTTGCCCATCCACCATGGTCAGCTAGCAGTTTTTGTTGTTGCCTGTTTGGTTTAGTGAAGTATTGTTCTGGTGCCATTTTGCTCACTTGAGTATTTTGGTCTGATTTATTTTTAAATTTATTTTCTTTTAGAAATTTCCATCCCCTGGTCAGCTCACCTTTGATAAACAAAAATATATACTAAAGTTTATACAATAAGATTTAATTATGTTGAATTTGTACTTTTAAATTAGCTATTTATCACTTATACTATATTTATCTAATATCCAAATTAATGTGAAGGTCATATTTTGCTTTTTAAAATTAATTTTATAAATTTACAAATAAGCCTTAAAAGTTGCCAATTAAAAAGTTTATGGTGATATGTTAGTTGTGATTAGCTTTATGGTGCATTCATACATGTGTCAAACAATTACAAGTCCAATACTGTAATAAGATTGTTTTAGGTTTTTTTTTTTAGTACTAGATGGTCCCATATAAAATTATTCGAGGTGGGTTGACCTTGGGACAAATATACCACACCTAGAATGTTTTCTAGCCAGTACAGGTTTCAAACTTAAAACCTGCACTAGGGGTGGAAGCAGTTTTACCCGCTCGGCTAACCACCCCTTAAGATTGTTTTAGGTTTAATTATGGATAATATTGGCAAAAAAGCTTGGTCAATTCTTGGTGGAACCTCTCAAATCAGTGTGATACAATATCCCCCACTCCTCAGCCAAAAGGTCTACAAATAGTCTCAGAATTATGCCAAATTGGTGGCATTATCAGGGGAGCCATTCTGAGGTCCCACCAGGTCAAAATATTTCCTGCCTTTGGATTGGTCTAAATATTAAATCCCTGCATCACAGGTTCATCTTTCTAACTATCAACACACCATATGCCCTCACAATGAAGCGAGGCGAGTCTCAAGAGATCTGATAGGTTGAAGGCCCATATCACCTAATTTGGATTCACCCATCTTATAATGAATTTCTCGTTCTACTCACTTTGGGCTTTGATACACTTTAAATACTAAGCATCCCAATATCAAGGAGGTTTGCTTCTTACCCCCTCAAGTTTTATATAATAAAAATCATAAAAGTCCAATATTTTACTATTGCTCCAAGTCTATTATTTTAAAATATATAAGTTTAAAAAACTCCTCCAAAATTTATCCTAGCAGTTGAAATTAACACTTCTTGCAAACATAATTTTGAGATCTAGGGCTGAAAAGCAACTGCAAGCATAAAATGACCTAGATTCCAACAACCTGTAAGTCATCAATCCTAAAGTGTACTTTGTAATTAGCTCTAGAACTATAACCTTGAATAAGATATACATATGTTTAATCAAGGGTATCACAGCTATTTAATAGTTCCAGGAGTCCAACAGAGGGTATCTCCATATGTGTAAGTATTATTAATTGTAGACAGTATTTAGGCACTTGATTAGGGTAAGTTGCATATAATCTATAAGAGGTGGCATAACTTGTTTTAGATCACTGTTGGGCTTTGCCTCATATGGGTGAAGATTTGATTTATGTTTTCAACTTGGTTAAATTTTACTCCAAATATTTCTTATTATCTTATCAATATGTGATACAGTATTTGGCCCCTTTTGTATATGATCTGAAATGATTATTGAATTAAAAAATTATAATATTTTAACTTATGGTAAAAATCAAAAGAGCATGTATATGTCTTAGCTGGGTACCTTTCATAACCTTCTGTAAAAGTTCATTTATTATAATGCTGTGATATCATAATTGTGTTTTAATATATAACTTTTAAAGAAGACAACTGGATTATTTAGATTAATAAGTTATTAGTTAGATTGGCCTATATTAAAACTGTGACAACATTAATCAGATAATTGATAGAGATAGAATTAAGGTATATCTGAATTAATTGAAATTAGTCAGCATTTAATTAAAAAGTGATTTAAAAGATCATCTTATAAATAAAATTTTGTTTATATATGATTTTATTCCATAATTTCCCTAAACAAAAAAACCAAAAATAACTGAATTTATTACAAAAGTTTTATGAATCAGGAGAACCAACTCATACTGTTTTTATAAATCATAAGAATTCAATAAATTTGGGACCATCTAGTACTAAAAAAAGAATTCAATAAATAGTTATATAAAAGGTATAAAAATGGTATATAAGGCTCTAATATATACACTATATATTCTGTCTAAGTGGTTTGACATTTGGTTAATTTAATAAGCACAATGATTTAGTGTAAGACGTTGATGGGTTTTTTTTAAATTAATTGGTCCGATTATATATCTAAATTAACAATGGCCAGTTTGCAATACTTTATCTAACCTATTTTACTAGTTGAATTGATGGATCAATCTCATACTAAAACTAACAATGACCATCTAAAATACTTATATTCTATTTATTTAACTGATTTGATTGATGCAGACACTTAATAAATTTACTAATGACCATATACAATCTTGATTTAATCTATTTATTAAATTGGTTCTATTAGTATTAATTAATACTAAAACTTATTGCTGGCATCTACACTAATTAATGTAGTCTACTTACTTAGTTGATTTTATAGGTCCAATTAATACCAAACTTACTAATCATCTACTATATTTCAATTTTATCTATTTATTTCATTAATTTGGTTGGCTTGATTACTATATACTGAAATTTACTAAAGGCCACCTTCAATAAATCATTTAATCTATTTAGTTGATTTATTTATGACCTATGCCTCCCAAGTCCAATCCTGGTAGATGAACTTTGGGTAGAGGACAATTTTGACTGTGTTGGCATTGCGCACCAATGCCCCAAACTGAGATAGCAACTAGCAAGGCAGTCCATGGAGTTCCTGGCCTATCATACACCATGCGTGGAGGTTTTGCAGATTTTATCCTCCTTTCCAATTAATTCAAATTTTCTTCATTGGCTCAGTATTATCCCCAGATCAGCCAACCACAGTAATGATTTTAAAATTTTAGTTTATTTAACTGTTTTAATACATTATCATCATATTAACCAGCATATAAATTAGTTCATTTAATCTATGAGGGTAAGACAAAAAGTAAAAGGCAAATTTTTAATAAGGAACTTTTTATTGTGAAAACAAGATGACAAGTAACATCATTTCTCTACATAATCTCCCTCAATTTCTATGCACTTGGTCCATCTCTTGACAAGCTTTGTAATTCTGTCCTAGAAGATTTGTGGCATTGTGCACAGCCACTCGCACACCACCTCCACAACCTCATCATCTGACAAAAATTTGGATTCATGAAGGTGCTCCTTCATCAGACCAAAAAGGTGAAAATCACTTGGAGCTAGGTCAGGACTGTATGGCGGATGCTCCAGCAGCTCAAAACCAAAACCTTGAATGCACTGGATAGTTTTCCCCGCAGTATGAGGATGGGCATTGTCCTGAAGCAAAAGCACACCTTATGAAAGTTTTCCTCGCCTCTTTGTTTTGATTTTGGGTTTCAGAACTCGCAGTTGCTCACAGTAGCTGACACTATTCACTGTTTGACCTTTAGGAGTGTAATGAATTAGAAGTGGATCTTTCATATTACAAAACACTGTCATCATCAACTTTCCTGCAAAAACTTGTCTTTTGAACTTTTTTGCCGTAGGCAAGGATGGATGTTTCCACACCATACTCTGCCGCTTACTCTGTGGTTTGAAGTGATGGACCCACATCTCATCAATGGTTACTATGTGACTGAGAAACTCTTCTCCTTCCTCTTCTAAACGCCTTAAATGTGATTTCAAAATTTCCAAACGTTTCTGTTTGTGCTGGTCTATCAGTTGATGTGGTACCCAACAAGCACACACTTTGTGATAAAATAGTGATTCATGGATGATTGCAACAGCTGAACCATGGCTAATGTTCAACGCATGTGCAATATCATCAATTTTAACATGACAATCATCATGAATCATTCTCTCAACTGTCTCGATGTTCTTGTCCATTTTTGAAGTGGATGGCCTACCTGAACGCTCTTCATTGCAGATAGATACATTACCATTTTTAAAGCGATTTATCCACTCATAAATTTTTCATTCACTAAGACAGCTCTCACCATTCTGCTGCTGCATTCTGCAAATAATCTCTGCAGGTTTAGTCCCTTCAGAGTGCAGAAAATGTACCACTACCCTCATTTCTTCCTTGGTGCACATGGACAATGGGGCACTCATAATAAAATGCCCTGAAATCACTACAAATGGAGTTGAGCACAGAAACAACACAGCTAAAGAACAAAAAAAACTTTGAGGTTATGATATGTCATTGTTCAGTCAGTGCTGCCATCTATTGCAGCAAGGAAAATTAAAATTTGCCTTTACTTTTTGACTTACCCTCATATATTATTTAGTTGATTTAGTTGAGTCTAAATATTAAATATTAAATCACTAATTGCCATTTGCAATAGTATAAGCTCATCACATTATGACATCATCTAATATCTCAGATTCTGAACTTATCCCCAACCATAATACATATACATTTCAAAAAAACAATTCATATCTACTATACTGGATTTATGATCCAACATTCCATAACAAAAGGGAATATGATACTTTCCGCTAGTGATCTACATATGGGATTGCAAGCTTGCCACATAACTTGGTTAAATTTTTATCATCACATGAGCTAACTGATCTTCGCTTCATGTAACTTTAAGGCGAGATTTTCTTATTTTTACTTTTAATACAAAATCTCAACCCCAACAAGGGTTGCACTTATTATTTACTATACTATTAACCATCCCTAATTATATACCTGTTTTCCTAGTACTTTATATAGTACCAATAATTTAACTAATAATCTTCTTTTTTGCTCAATCTCACTTTTGAGTGAATTTTAATAAATAAAATTTTTATTTTATTACCGCTATCTGGCCACACTCATTTCCTATTAATGTCCGCATATCCACCGCCTGCTGCTCCAATGTGGGGTAGTGGCGCTCCACCATCTAGCATTTTCTGCCTAGCGGGCAAACACATTTGCATGGGGTCAAATAGACTGCCATCTTCCTCCAGCCGTTTTGTCCCCCCATTGGATCTAGCATCCACCTTGCACGCATCCACCCTTCTTGCCCCCATCCTCTCGCCCTCCCTCATTCCACTATCCAATCTTGCCTGAGTTGACTACATGCACTTATTCCTGTATTCTGGCAAAACAATTATCATTTTGGCCATTGCTACATTTGCACTGGCTGGCTTTATCAATTTCCACCTGTTTAAGGGCTATTTTGAAATAGGCTTCCAGATGGAGGAAGTTGCTGCAGCAGTGGCTTTAACTACCCTTATTTATAAAAATACTCCCATCCCTACTACCCATACAGGCCTCCCTTCAGACACACACTAGTGGTATCGTTTGCATCCCTTCCTTTCCACCTCCCACCCCAGATTTTATATGATTAATTGATAGCGGGGATTCTAAATTTGGGACACAGCTAACCTTGTCTTCACCGTTCCATCTGGTGCAGAGTGGCTTGCTGCACCTCGCGCCACTGCCACCATAATCCCACACCACCCTGCCATAGCCCAACAAATCCTCCATGCTCATATTGCAGCAGCGCCTGAGCATTTCTTTTATGTCACATGTGGATAATGGTTGCCAAATTTTTCCCCTCTGTTTTGGATTTAACGATTCAAAAAAATCATGCCCCCAAGCCACTTCCTCTGATGTGGCTTCTGCAACCTTTTTAGTGGATTCTGAATGGGGCGTTTTGCTGCCCCCCTCCCACTCAACATTCTTACTTTAAAGGGGAATAGTTGTAATTTGGCTCTCACCAAAACAATCCACAATTTACCACCCATATTCATACCCTCCAATCAGAGTCTTGCTTACCCCACCATTTGCACCCAAGCAACCCACTTGACTAATACCCATCCAAAATCTACATCCACTATTCTTGTGAACCAGAATCATTGGGACCTATTGGCTGAGGTTGACGAATCAGGTAAAGTTGTCATGAATATTGAAACAGGTGAACCTCTTGGCCTGATGGATTACAAATGTACCAAATGTTTCAATTCTGATTTTCGATGAAACCCTATCCCCCAAACGATTTGCTCCTCAACCCAATGCCATCACCTACCATAGTGACTACCGGCTCACCATAGCAGCAGTGGCCTCATCCCATTGTTCAACCCTCTGAAAAGTGATGGCCCAGTCAGTGGCTCAATTCCATGAAGGGCTGAACAAACTCGCCTTCCCCCTAATTTCCCTGAAGCAGCACAGGCTGAAATCAAGAGATTGTTTAAAGATTCAAAACAGCTGTTGTACATTTGGCAGAACTTGCAGTTTTGACCTATCTGCTAAAATCACCTGGCACAACATATCCAATTTTTTTCAACTCCCTGATGCCCATCTTCAAGCTGAACATCATCTAGCAGAATTGATTGAAGCTGTCTTTCAAGCAGAACTTGAAGATGATAGCACATTTTTCACTGATCATACCCCCACCACTCTGATGCCACAACGCCCTGACTCTCTGCTTTTGTTCGCTTCAAAAACCACAAGACTGATATGGAAAATAAAATTGTATAAGAGCTGTCCGGACTCCCTCACCCTCTGCCATGGTGGGTTAAAGGTTTTCTGCTCCCTGCCTAGTTGGGGTTTTGTTTTTGGCTTATTGTTCCATTTGTTCATTTATTTTGTTTGTTTGCTCAATGATTATCAGTAAGGTCCATCCCCATTTGGCATACCTCAAATTGATTCTAAAAATATAAAAATAATTTAACTAATAAAAAGAAGATTAAATCTACACTTTAGGGCTTTTTAGGAATGTTTTTCCTAAACTTTAAACCAACTAGCAGAAGACATCTACATAATAAATACATTTTTGAAACCTCAAGCAATCTATCTAGCCAAGTTTAAATTAATTCTTTTTTATAACCTCTTGCTGTATCTAGGCAAGCTCCCACTATCTTTGTAAATTTTCTGAACCTCTAAATAGGTTAAACCTCTCTTCATTGTACAACCTTGCAAGCTTAAAAGAACTGGCCTTCAAACGTTCTCTTAAAAGTCCAACAATCACATCCATATAAACTTTATAAAAGTAAATTACAAAATATGCTTATGGTTAATGAAGGAAGATGTCCTTAAGAAGAAGGAGACATTATATAATAGATTACAAAATATCAGTTTTCAAATGATGTACATAATGTACTGGTTATAAGATCAAAGTATCAATAGAAACTTTAAGATAGCTTAAAGAGTTGTAATTTTTACTGCATTTTATTTTATTTATGTTGTTAAAGTAGCCTGATCGCTCAAGGGGGTTGTTAAAATATGGGCCGCTTATATGATAGCTCGCTTATGCTCCCTGATTTCAATTGCACAGTTTCTTAAATATTTGCGTTGATTGATTGAAAATAGATAAACTGGGAAATAATAGTATGAAGACTATTATTAAGGTTGTTTGTCCAAAAAGCCACGTTGAATAAAGGGTCCAACGTTAAACAGGTGCTTCTTATTCTTGAAGATATGTTGTTACTGGTAAGTAACACTTTCACTATTCTCTTCACGCAGATCCAAGCGGAGACTTAATAATAACAACCCAAGGATATCTGATCCTTGAACTCTTATACCAAGAGTAATGCTATACAAACAATGTATAAATAACTAAGTTATAATCAGGGTAAAATCTAATTTTATTAGAAAATATTTGGGGAGGGTTTATAGTATAATTGTTGCACAACTTTTCAGCTGTTTGCTGGGAATCAATTATTTGTTCCCCTAAATTGGATTGACTCTTAAGATTTAGGCACCAAATATTGTTAGGTATCATTGCCTTGATTTAATTAGGTAATAAAATACTTGGTGTTTGGTGATAAACTTAATGGTGTCCAGAACTAGATACCAATTGATTTGTTGTGTTGGTTGATGATTATTCTACTTTTTGTCACAAGCATTAGAACGCTTAGGCAGTTTCCAATGAAACCCTATCCATTTGTTATGAAAAATTATCCATAATAATTTGACTATTGGGTGTTGTTACCTCATTGAATTCTTGCTTATTATCATCAGGGATGATTCCTTACAAAAATAAACTAACGATTTAGTTGGCAACCATCACAATAAGATATGATTGTAAACACCAATTGTCAAAATTCATTAATCATTCAATAGCTTGGATAATGTGGTCAACTAAAATTTAACAGGAGTGCTAATAAAAGGGGTTGAGGCTATTGCAATAAATCATTTGTTTATTAATAGGGTGAGACATCAGGTTAATGGGAGTGTCTTGTTCTTCTGCAGGCGAGACATTTTCTAATGGTTATTAGCTCGTCCATTTGTTAAAGCCTTAGAATTAAGTCTAATAGGTCTGTTCTTGAGCACACTAGACCTCTTTTAACTTTTGTTTTTAAATTTTATTCGAGGGGGGCCAACCTGGGATGATACCGCACTGATTAGGGAAGTGAAGAAAATGGGAAAGGAGGATAAAACCCGGAAAACCTCCATGCGCGGCGTATGATAGGCCAGGAACTCCATGGACTGCCTTTGCTATTTGCTATCTCGGTTTGGGGCATTGGTGCACAAAACCAACGCAGTCAAAATCGTCCCCTACCCAAAGTCCATTACCAGGATCAAACTTGGGAGGCAGTGGTAGAGGGTCCATACTCTAACACTCTTTTAACTTTTGTTAATAACAAGAGAGCTAATTCTAAAACTTATAACATTATTACTATATTTGGCGTTATTGGCACCAAAAATTACAAAAATAAAGGCAGGTTTAGTGAAAGACGTTACTTTATTGATATGACAATGGAAAGTATATGATATCTAAGAATTAAAGGCGAATGAAGTAGCACTAATTCTAAAAGACAGGTTTTCCTCATAAAGCAATTGTGCATTTGCTGCTTAGTTTCAAGACAAGCGAAGTCAAATTCTTAATTCAATGGGATCTAAATTTTTCTTAAATTATATGGAATTCTGGCTTGCTTTTGAATGCATCCATGCTTCTCTGAGTTCTCCTATTGTTCTCATGACCTTTGTGAATCTTGAGTCTGCATGAACATCAGTATTCTCTATTAATAAAGTTTTTGAAATTAATTTACTTATTTTTGGTAATATTCACATCGCTAAGCCTATAAACAAATGGGGAAACTATCTTCAAATAGGTTTTGGTAATCCTATCATCTTTGGAAGTTAAGCAAGAATATAAAAAAGGTTCCTCTGAGGCATCATCTGTGACGTTGTGTGCATAGTCAATAGTACAACTATTTATACTTGAGTTTTTTTTTGAAGTTATGCTAACCAGATGTCAAATTAATTTAGCGGTTAAGGGGTATATAATGGCCTCTGTCATTAGAAATAATTTACATTTTGAAGCCTAAAAAAGACAATTTTTAAAAAACATTTTTATTGCTGGTCGTTTTTATTTTGGACTAAAATTTTTCTTCTGTTCAGCTATTTCAGTAGTGTTGTCTAATATTTATATTAGAATGGGAATTTTAAAGGGATTTCTGCAATAGTTCAATGAATTAGTCCCTATAGTTGAATATTTCTAACACTTATATAGAATAAGGTTTGTCTGTAAATTATGAAAATCATATATCATTAAGCATTATAGAAAAATATTAGTGTGATGTAGATATATCTAATAATGGACCTCAAATGTGAAGATTCAGTATCTCCAAGAATGCTCTCTGATCCAAAATGCCAATTTTTTATAGCTATAGTTGTAAGCTTTAGATTAAAATATGACATGGTGTATATTTGACATGAATCTTTGTTGTTTTAAAATTTTAATTTTATTAATTCTTTATTGATAAATAGAACGGATATACTAAAATAGTCACCTATAACCTATTTACTTAATTACTATGAAAGCTAATGATTAGCATCCGTTACCACACTGGTAACAACTAAACTAACTACTTTAGCTATAGATTTTTACATTATTACCTCTGGCTAATGATTCATTATAGAACTAGCTCTACAATGTAGCAAAAGAGTCCTCTGTAATAATACTATGTAACTTGAGCCATGACAATAATACCATCAAAAAACTTAGAATGGGTGGGACACCTTTAGAACCACTAAGAGATGTTATTGTTTTGACTAGGATCCAAGTCAGGATCAAGAGAAGACGCATAGGCCATCACTAATCCTTGTGGCTATAAAACCAATTAGATTATCCCTGAAAGGATAAATTGCCTTTTGAGGAAATGCAGAGACCTTATGGCGTTCCTTAATATAATGTTGTAAAAAACAGTTTAGATGGGTCAAGTAGAAATATATTAGGTTTTATCTTACAACTGAGATTAAAAAATAACAAAGATCATAAGGCTTATATTTTTCTGGGATCAAAATTGAGATTTCTGTAAGTTTAGAACCAGAGCAAATTAATAATGAGCACTAGATACTATTTCCTTTTGCTTTAATCAATTGAAAATCATAATACAAATTCTAGTTAATATTGACAATCCCCTTTACTGTCGCTCCTTATCAAGCTTTTATGTTTATGAGTTTAATGCCTGATGCCCCATGTGGAGTGGTGGTGCGCTGCCTCCTTGCGTTGTTTGGCCGTGCTAAAGCATATTCAGGATGGCTCTTCTAGACTCCCAAATTCCACTGGGCGCTTTGACCTTTAGATTGAGTATGGAAATTTCCCCTACATAAATGCAATCATATTTGAGACAGATCATTTGGTGTTTAAACCCGCCAGTAGTTAGATCTCCGCCACTTCAAGTGGTACTTTGCTCTTTCTTCTCTTGTAAATCCCATACCATAGTTGCAGTAACAATGTTTCTAATATATAAAAATACACCCATACCCACTACTCACACTCAGCTTCTAGAGAATGTCACTATGGTGGTTCATTTTTCTGGATTTCCCAACCATCTTTTCTTTTAAATCTCTAACATGAGCTCCTGGAGGGTTTATCCACATATTTTACTGACCCCGCCCTGAAGTTTGTAGTTCTTAAAGGGGATAGCCACCTCTCAGGACCTCACGTCTTTGAAAGAATATTTTTTCCACCAAGATATCACATTGCAATTCCCCATGCACCATGATCCACAATTCATTTACCCATCCATTATAGGCCCTCATGGAGAATGGACACACTATCTGCTCATTGTTCTTTGGCTTTGGCTTTAAAATGCGTATGTGCCCTTCTTTTCCCACCATAGCAGCCACTGACCCTTATCACTCCAGTGATTACCCCTATTCCACCTTAGCAGAAATTTTCATGTGGGGCTCAATCCTCCATCCCACTCCCTCAACTGCTACTGGCGCTGCTCATCCTGCACATCCAATCAAAACTAAACTTCTTGTACTATTCCTGAAAAAATTGCTTCTAATGCACATATAATATTCCTATAATAGTTGGTTTTTGGGACACCCTCCCCAGCTCCCACTAATCCATGCCCTTTGCTGACCCAGAATTTTGCTTATTTCAACCCATTTGAATATCTTGAGTGGATGGATGGTGTTAATTGTTCCTACAACCTAAAGTCAGATTTTGATTGTCCAGAATTTTTCAATCTGCTTACTGACTTTTATCCCTGAAACCACTTCTTCCCTCATAAGGACTTCCCCACGCATAAGTCCCACCATCAATTAGGAATCAAAGCGCGTCTGCCCCAAGCAATGCTCTTGTGTTCCAAGCCCTCTACGTGGCCATGAATGCACTTTGCAATGAAATTCCCTATCCAAATTTCCCAAATGACTTCCTGATGAGTTCAAAGATAAAATATTAGAGCTTGCATTTGCTGCAAGTTGCTCATGTATTGATGCAGCCAAATCATTGCTGTTTAACCCCACTACCTACAAACTTACTAGAAAATCATTAGTTTTTCTTGTTTTCTGTTGTTTTATTTTATAATGAGAATTCACTATCTTTGTATTTCAAGTGCTGAACATCCTTACATCTAAACCATTTTTGACATTATCACATCTTCTGATCCATTCCACCAATGCAACAACTCCCATTTTCTTGCTCTCACACATGTTCTCAGATCTGCGTCAGATGAAGTTTCTTAAACAACCTTTCTATTGATATATGTCTGCTTAGGCTTGCCGTTGTAGCACCATGTTGTGTTTTTTTCTTCTCATTTATATCTGTCACCTGCATTAAAAACGCGTGGACGTCCTCCCTTGGGCTTAACCTCACTAGTGATTAAAAATTGATTTTAGTACAATTCTGGAATTCTCTTTTATAAATGGTCCTTTTATTAGTTACTTTATAAATTGTATTTCTTGAGCTTAAAATTACCAGCTTTGCAGACTTTTTATAGACTGTTACCCTTTAAATGACAACTCCAGATCAACTAATCAGGTGAATCTGTAAAAAATTCAAATTGTTGATTAATTAAGTAGGAGTTCATTCCAACTCATGGGCGCAAATATGAGTTTTTTAATTTATAAAATAAAATAACCTGGAATTACCTGTATCATCACATGTATTTGGTCAAATGATAAACATGATGGCTTTTATCTTAAAGTTTTTTAAAACATTTAAAGGAAGAGTTGGGACATAATTCCTCATGGGATAGACTCTCTACCTTAAGGTAGGATAATTACCTAATCAGGGCTAAACATCTTTACCATAAAAAATGAAAAGCATTATTGAAAAACTCCAATAAGATTTTATCTGAATTAGTTTGTCAAATTAAAGAAATGTTGAAGCATTTCAACCTATATCACAAGGTGATATAAGGTTATCATAACTCCAAACGCAACCTTGTATTTGGGATGTATTGAGAGTATCTTAAGTTATAACACCATTATTTTAGTCATTATATCAAGTATTTCTTACCAAGTTTGGTGTAAGATGATGTATGATCTCATTTGGACTTTTAGATTGTATAGCTAGCATATATACATCAAATTTAATTTGCATTATTATTATTCAAAGTTATTACTCACTTATTATTTTTATACTATTGACTTCCTTTATACCTGGAATTACTTTCCAAGAACGTTTATCAAAAAGTAAAGCAAAATAGAGCTTTGACCTCCCTCCACCAGTTCATACTTATAGTCATTAGATCCCCCGCTGGCTGCTCCAGTGTAAAGCAGTGTCAAAACCCCCAGCATTTTCCATTTGGTTGGAAAACGCGCTCAAATGGATTGTCAAGTCTCAGGAAATCCTTGGGACAATTTGTTCCTCACAAGGATCTAGACCTCCATCTTTCACTTTCACAAGTGGTGCCTTGCAGCCCACTGGTGCTCCCCTGGAGCAACATGTGTTTTGGCCTTCAGTTAAAAAATGGGAAATTTTTTTCTTTTTTTAGCACTAGGTGGCCCCAACCTAAAGGGGGATACACCAATCTTTATTTAATTACGCCTGAGCTCCTAAGAGCTTGAGGCGAAGGCATGGGTAAGCGGAGATGTCAAGAAAGTGTGGGGGAAAACTTTGCCAGAGCCCAATGTCCACTTGAACTGACCTATTGGCCCATGGCGACATGGTAAATACTCTCAGAGACATCTCAAAATGAACCTGAAAGTGATTGATCATATGGGGCAGCGTCCACAGAGTGGAGTCAAAAGCGGCACAAAGATATGAATTATGATTAGTCCATATCACTGCACCAAATGCCAGGACCCTTAATGATTGGGAGCAATTGGGGAGTGAGAGTTTGAACATGAGTTCCTGAACTGGGTGCGCTACCCAGGGTTCTGCTCGCAGGAGTTCAGACCTTGCTCCAGAAAGAGGCTATGAGGGGGCAAGTAAAGAAGCGGTGGAGGTGGGTGTCTGTCAGCTCTGCACATCGTGGGCAACCCTTGTGCTGGAAGGTGGGACCAGTTCGATCCCCTGTCCTGTATGAGCAGTGTAGAACACGCCACAGTGTATTTGACACTTTTGCTTATAGAACAGGATGGGTAACTTCCTTCCAGATCTCCTTGAGATCACATTCCACAATGGGGGGTAAAAATTCCAGGAGATGAGACCGCATAGGGGGTCTGTCCAAAGGGTGGAGATGGGAGATAACAATCACACATTGTGGACCAGGGCGTGATGCCGGGTCTGATCCAAGGTCTACTCCTTTTATAAGGGAAGGCGTGGTACACCCGTACTCCTGCCCTCTTAAGTGCAAGTAGAGCCTGATTCCAGTAAAAACTTGATGAAGGTTTGAGGCGGTGGCCTGGATGGTTTGTTAGCCACTCTCCCACAGCTTTAGGTGAGGTTTGTGGAAGCCCTAGAGAGGCTTCTAAACCTTGGCGTAAGGCTGGAGCCCATTGCGGCATTGGAGCCATATCCCAGCAAATGATGGGCTTGAGGAACCCCGTCATGATTGAAGTGGCATGAGACCTAGTGTCCAAAAGACCTAGGCCCCCCTTACTGCGGGGTCAGGATTTTGTGGTCAGAGCAGTGGGTGGGTGGTTGGATCACCATATCCAACAGCGAAGTATCACATTCAACCTCATGTAGAAACTGTCCATAAAGGAGCAGACATGAGCGAGAAACCATAGCATTGATAGAGGAAAAATTCGCCATTAGGGCGCGTCCCTGGGGAGTGATACGCCGGCAGCTCCAGCTAGCTACACAAGAGTTTATTACATTAAGCAAGCGGTCCTCATTATCTTTGATTGCAACCCCTTGTGGTGTGATAAGGACATCTAGATGCCGAAAGGTGTCCCAGGTAGGTTCCAAACCAAAAGGCGGAGGAAAAATGGGGTACCAACTTTCACTATAACGGTTTAGAAGTATTAACTTTTGCATTGGACGCCTTGGAGTAGCAAGCCAGGGCCTCCATGGTCAGGTCTAGGTCCTTCTTACATCCAACTGCCACTGCTGTGTCATCAGCAAAGGCTATGGTGCGGGTGGTAGGTTTCCCAGGAACCTAGATACCCACCAGTTGTTCCTGGAGTAGGGCCAGAAGAGGATCCAAAGCTATGTTGAACAAGATTGGGCTCAGTGGATCCCCTTGCCGGAGACCCTGTTCAACCATAACTGCTGCTGTAAAGCCTTTTGAGGACAGTACCTTAGTGTGAAGCTGGGCGTAAAGAGCTGATAGCCATGTACTAGCTTGTGGTGGGATGTGGAGGCGGGTTATGGAGGCGTCCAGATACTTCCAATTTACTCGACAATATGCTTTTTCCATATCTAGAAGCGCCACAAAGCCATGTGTTTGAGATGAGTTAGCTGACAAGGTTGCCAAAAGCTCATTGTAATTGTTCCAAAGCGTCCTCCCTAGGATAAAGCCATGTTGAGCTGGGTTGAGACGTGGTGCTTCCCACTTAGTCATGCAGTTTGCTTGAAGCTTAGTAATTAGTTTGTGGTCCATGTTCAATAGTGATATTAGCCGCCAGTTTGCGAGGTCCTCTCGGCTTGCTTTCTTATGGATAAGGGTCATAATTGATCCTCTAGAGTCAGGAAGTACTCCCCCTTCTGCTAAGATGATCAAGAAGAGGGACTGGAGGGCCTTTATAACTGTGACGGGATCCACTAGATACACCTCAAACGGGATACCATCTGGGCCTGGGCCTTCAGATGTGGGCTGTGAAGTAGAATGTCCATTACTTCCTTCTGCGCAATTGGTGCAAGAAGTTCTTCATCCGCCGAGAAATTAACCATTGGTTCCGGAGCCCCATCAACGAATTCATGAACATCTGCTGGTCTGACCCAGGAAGCCTTTAAGAGGGCTGAATAGTAACAGTGGATCTCGTTGGTGATCTCCTCCTTATTTGTGGTGACAGTGGTCCCCACCCTTAGGGTTGCAATCTCCTAATTCTTTGAGCGGGCTTTCTGCAGCTGGTAAAAGAAACAGGTGGGCCGTTCCTACTGGGTGTAGTAACGTGATGAGGTGAAGTTTGCTGCACGTTCTTCTTGCTCAGTAAGGTCCTGCTGGTATGTCTCGTGGGCCAATTCCCAAGCCTCCAACCATTGAGAGGAAGGAACTGGGTGGCAATTCCTTTCAAGGTGTCTTATTATAGCTTCAGCACGTCTGAATTTAGCCTGGGCCGCTGTCATTCGAGCATTAGCACATTTGTAGGCTACCTTTAGGATCCTTGATTTTGTATCAGCCCATGTTTCTTGTAAAGTTCGCAAATGAGGTGAGGCCAAGTGCTCTGGCTCACAAATGGCTGCATTTATCTTCTCTCTTGAAAACTGTTTGTTCAAGAGCCTTGTAGCAATCCTTAGCCAAAATCTTCTTGATGGTCTGAGGATTGTTGTCAGGATCACCGTGAGGGATCTGTGATCACTTATAGTGTTATCTCAGGTTATGGGAGAGGACACATGACCAACCAGCAATGGGACCACTA
This sequence comes from Massospora cicadina, assembly GCA_022478985.1. Classification (NCBI taxonomy): domain Eukaryota; kingdom Fungi; phylum Entomophthoromycota; class Entomophthoromycetes; order Entomophthorales; family Entomophthoraceae; genus Massospora; species Massospora cicadina. The sequence continues at coordinate 151,696 of JAKSZP010014540.1, forward strand.
GGGCCATATAAATTCGTGAAGCTGATGTGAATCTCCAGCCTGCACCTTGGATCTGAGACATACAGCCAAGTCCAGATGCTGAGGGGGGAGGGCATCCATGAAACCACTTGACCTGAGGAAATTTTGAAGCTGAGCTGTACCTCGTCTGTCTTGTGTGGCAGGAGGAAAGGTGTCACGCAACTGACTTAAAATTGTGTTGAAATCCCCCATCAGCACTGTATTGCCTGGGAGCTGTAGTAGAGCAAGTTCTTTCAAAAGACAGTCCTGCTCTTGACCTGCATTTGGAAGGTATATACTTGCAACAAAGAAGGAGAACTCAGGGGTTTATAATTTATATAATATAAGGCGATCATCAAGGTGTTTCAAAAATTGGTGGGTTTTCACCCGGGGGTTGAGGCTAATAAGGGACACATAGTGTGTCCAACAGGAGTTACCTCCAAATTGGTCATTCCATGCTACAAAATCAGAGGGGGGACAAGGGCTCCTGGATGGCTGCAATATCCATGTGAGTCGACCTGAAGTTTTGGGGGAGGCGGGCTCTCCACTTGTAATCCTGCAGCCCATTAGAGTTATGAACTGCAGGGTCAGGGTGCCCCTTTGGGGCTTCATAGCTGTCCCCCTCCGTATCCCAGGGGGTTACCGGAGCTTATACATGAATCCTTAAGGCTGCTCATTTTTAGTCTGTGAGCTTGACTCTTTGCAGCAATCCATGCTGATCGATGAGGAGGAGGATTATACTGAGTTGATGGGCTGAGGAGCCTGTAAGCCAGCCCAAGATACTTCCCCCGCTGCTTTGCACAGGAGTATCTTGAGGGTGCTCCATAGACTCCCCCATTTGTGCATCATCTGATGTATAAGAATCCAAAGTCACCTCCTTCAGTACTGAGAATGGCGTCTGAGTTGCAATACCCATGGATGGTGGGGGCGGCAATGACTTGGTGCCTCCACCCTGACTTGGGGTACTCCATACCTGTTCCACCCTTGGGGTATTCTGTATTACTGAATTCGTTTTAGATGCCACCCTTGGGCTGGCTTCCTCTGTGTTAGCTTGATGAGAAGCAGATTTGCGCTTATTTTGGGCTGGTGAAGGGTCTGGCAATTTAGAAGGGGTTCCCATAGGGAGAGGGTTTTCCGCACTAAGGGAATAAAGTTGTGCTACTGGCTGTGCCTTCTCAACTGCTACACGAAGGGCAGAGGGGGTGAGATCCTGTACGGGCACCCAGTGGGTTGGTTGTGGGATTGCCGCTGCTGCTGTATGGGAGCGTTTCTTACCTGTCGCAGGGACTTGGCTACTAGATGAGAGAGCTTGTTTACGAGCAGTACAACTATTATATAGGTGGCCCAAAGCATTACACCATGAGCAATGTGGTCGTGCCTGGTCTGGATCAACAAAGAAGATTTCAGAACAGGATATAATGACTGCAACACGTGGGATAACCTCCATGTTGCGGGCCACCATTGGGTTGGGGATAAATGATGCCCTAGCAATATGAGCCCTCTGGGTTGGGGCATAATAGGCTGGTGCGCACAGGTCTACTGATAGAACTGACCCAAATTCCATCAATCCTCGATGAAGCGCAAGCTTAAGGGATTTTGGGTCCACTGTAGTTGGAAGATTTGAGAAAGTTACTCAGGAAATTTTCTCAAAGTTAGATCTAGTTCTCAGCACACGAAGAGAGACATGCGGAATCTCAATTATAACTGAGGCTGCCCGATCTGCATCTGCTGCAGTTGTAAACCCTACATCAATATAGTGGCTTTCCACCACTTCATAAATAGTGGTGTTAACTGGAAAAGCTCTTGCTATGGCTTCAAAATAACTAAAATAATCCCATGCATAAAACTCAACAGGATTATGCCCATAGTAGACTCTAACTGCATGAGCAAGAGTGGACCTAGGGAGTGCACGTTGTGAGCGAGTTTCTGCCCATCTTTTCCTCACTTCAGCCACAAAAGCAGCTTCACAAGGGTCAATGGTTGTGTGGTGCAGGCACTAGTTTTTTCTGCCATGCGCCTGAGGCATCCTTCACTCGCTTATTTTTGTTCACATTTAAATTAAAATTTAAATGTAATTTAGTGGATTCCCCATGGGGGGAATACCAGACGGAGGCGCTGGCATTCCTCTGGATTTACGCGCTGGCCCCTGCTGGGCCTTCCCAGTAGGTACTTGATTTTTTGCAGGTTGGGTAGGCTTACCTGGTTTGGGTTTATTCCCTGCCAATTGATTGGGTAATTCTGGCTCATCATCAAACCAATCTATTACTCCCGCCTTCATCCGACCATCAGCAGATACTGGTAGGGATTTTTCAGCTGGTTAATTGGCTATTTGGCTAGTCCCATTTGAATTTTGATGTTGATGTTGATTTTGATTTTGATGAACATTACGGCTAACTGATTCACCACTCAGTGTTGATTCAGTTGATGCGCGTTGGTTGCCTTCCAAACCATTAAAACGACAACCAACTGATTCATTAAATACTGTAGATTCAGTTTGGCCGCTTTGGGTAATGTTTGAAGTGAAAAAATGATGACCAACTGATGCAACACTTTCTGACGATTCAGTTTGGGCGCCCAGGCTGATTTCTGAAGTGGAGGCAGTTGGCAAAGCCATAAAAACCCCATGTGAGGTATTGGGAGCTGCAATACTCCCTACTACTATGGGTAAAACCTTAGATGTGCCTCCAGGGTGGGGCGCACTAATTGGGTGACCCTCAGTCAACACAGAGTTGACTGGGGTAGGCTGTACAGTGGTGGTATCATTTGTGATACCACCATGGTTTAATAAAAGTTTGTCTGGTTCTGCTTTTGCAGCTGAAGTTTGGGAGCGGGTTGTACAGGTTGACGCACAAGTTGGCAACTGAGGGTTCTGTGATTCGGGGTGAGTTTGAGTGAATTCTGAAGCATCAGAGGTGCGTTCAGTGGACTTTACCACCATTATTCATTAGATTTGTTAAGCTAAATTTCTGGATGATTGTAATATTCAAATTTTGAAATTTAGCGGTGAAAGAAAGGTAATGGGAACTTTTTTCCATACATAGATAAAGCTATTAACAATTAGCGCAAGTAGAGATGGAACCCGCCAGCTTTATTGACTTTTGTACATATAAAGAGTACTTTTATCATGGCTTTATTTTCAAAGATGATGTCATCATGGCAGCAACCGTGCACCTGATTTTAGCCCCTCTACCAAACCACTTATTCCTGGCTACTAGAAAACAGCACTATATGCGTTTCAGTTTTCTGGCTTTCCCACCCACCTTTTCCCTATGTGCTCTATAAGGAGCTGATGGTTGGTTTGGTCGCATATGGCTTGTTGAGATTTTTCCCCACATTACCCAGTTTCACTGATAATGTTTAGTCTGCTTGTCCACTAGGGGATTCATCCCGCTAATGGATGTGAGCGTTATCAATAGCATATAGGATAACTATTGTTGAGAAAAAAATTCCCAGTAAATATTTATTGATCTACCAGTTTACAATCTGATGGATTGATTAGTGGTTCTTAAGCGATGATACTCAACAATAAACAAGTGATTAAATTGTCGGCTTCATTATTGATAACTTAATTTATTTGTAGGAGTCAATTGGGTATAGTTGACAATTGACTAAGGGTTTATAAATTGCTGGCAAGTAATGCCGCCTAAGATAGAGCAACTTTTGAGTTAATCTTTCTAGATCACAATCTGCTTTTTATGGTAAGAGTCCCATTACAAAAGCAGGTTGTTACCAATTAAGGGTTTAATATGTTGGGATTTGAGTGAGAAGTTGGGACACGTACTTTGTTTCAACTCAGAAGAGGTCATGGTTGAGTAAAGAAGATAATATGATTAATTTGATGAAGAAGATCACTGTTTTGAGCAAACCTAAAGGGTAATTCATTGGCGACAGTCACCATTCTCAATTGGGGCGCCAACTGAAGAGTTATGCGCCAAAATCCCCTTTAATTCCCCTTGAGTTCTTATAATAAAGCAGACGAGATCAGATTAAATTCAGATAAAATAATAATCAATTAAGCTTTATAATCAGACTGTTTCTCTTGTGACTAGACTAGGAAGGACAAGAAGATCCTTTGTCTATATTTTTGTCAATCTCCGCAGGCTCTGAATGATGAGAAGGAAAAAGACTCTCTGAACCTTATCCTAGGTTAGGTTTTACCAGATGAAATAGGGAAGAATTCCCTGAAATTCAGACGAATTTAATATTAGGACAAGAACCAGGTTGTCTTTGGACCTAATTACTATTTTGCTATCTGCTAATCTAGAATAGTAGTATTCATACTGCTACTGCCCATTATATTTTCATCATTATCAACAAGTTGAACAACGCATATATAAGGAACTTTAGTAGTTGAATCAAAGAGCTTAAGTGAGTAAGATTCAGAAAGAGGAAACAAATCCCAAACTTTATCAATTGGTGCTCAATTGAGCCAATACCAGCTCTTAAGTTTCTAACAATTGGTGCTGACTACAGGAGTGGTTGAGTTTAACTGAATTTAATAAGAAGATCATATCAAATATGTCTTAAAATAAAGAACTATGCAAGCTTTGGACAGAGCTTGAAGCTATCAACAAGAACGCGCTTAACTTGGCGTCACAGGACAACTTTACTGCATTAGAAGAATTGGTGACAAAGGCTGAGGAAGAGGTCGAACAAATGAGAAAAAGCAACAACTTCTGTGGAAAAGTCAACTCCTTGAAGCGCAAGGAGGGTGAACTAATTAAAGAAGTATTGTTTCAGAAGACCGAGCGAGAGGCAGACCTAGAAAGCATTTGATGACTTAATAAAGAGATAGTGTGATAATTAAAAGAAATAGAAAAATTGGAGATCTATACATGTGATTGTGCACAAATGGATGCAGAAAAATCTGACAATGAGACTCCTGAAACTCCAGTGTTTAAAAGGCTTACCCAGAATATTCCTGGGTTATTTGTTGTATTTTTGGAGTTGACCACTGAAGTTGGTCAAATGATCAATAGAGTCATTGGACAGGAATCACCTGTTAGTGGATCCATGAATGAGTTATAAACCACACTAAATTTACCCCTGTTCCATTATGATAAACCCATGCGTTTTTCAATTTTCAAGATGGCAATATTTGGTTTCAGTGGCTGACAAAAGACACTGACCATCATGAAATGCCTGAACGCCAATTGTCAGAATCTAGAGTTACATCATTTAAATGAGGACAAATGGTTTAATCAGGATGCCAAGAAGTCATCATGATAGAATTTGAAAGTCCTATGCGGACTTAAACGGCATGAAAGAATTTTTAGGGATTCAATTCTAAAAAGCTGATACCTTAGTAGATTTTGCAGACCAAATCTACCAGAAATCACAGATCCAGGTTGGTGCAAAAGTGCTAGCTAATTTTGATGCCTGAATCAAGATGCAAGCGGAATTACAGCTCTATAGTGATTTGAACTAAACAATGGATTCAGCATTAGTAACACAAATGTCCATATCTCAAATGGTGGATCATTTGAGATGTTGGGAGACACTTTTGAAGACCCATTTATAGCATTCAAAGTGATCCAGACTTGAGCTCAAAATACTGTCAAATTCTCTGAGAAAAGAAATGAGCAACTCAATTGAGTCATGTTGTAGAACAAACCCAAAGTACAAAAACAAGCAGATTGAGATGTAAATCCGCTGCCACTAGTGTGGTAAACCTGGAAACGTAGCCGCCCAATGTTGAAGCAAGAAGCACATGAAACAGGTTACCTTAGTCCAGGCGAAGGAGAAGGAAAGCAGTCAGGACTCAGGAAAAGGTACCACAGTCAGGAGATGGAACAATCCGGCACTGTGGTTAAAACTGTTCCCCCCAATATTATGAACAACAATATAGACATTTCCAATCTCTTTGTAGATGATAAAACAACTGATACACTATAACAGGTTGTTAACATCTATGTAAATGCTATTAGTCAAGCCAAAATGAAGTGAATTGACCCCAAGATTGTTAAGGAAGAGGATAACTATATGCTCAACAGCTAGTGAACAGGATTGGATCTGCCGAGAACCAGAAGTAGTTACTTAAGAAAAGTCTAGATGAAGCAAGCATATAGATTCCAATTAGCACAATCAAAAAAGCTTTCCATGATCTATCTACAAGACTAATTTATTCTTCAATTCAGCAAATAATGTAGCTATTCACTCATTGAATACTTACTACAATATTCTGAGTGTACCAAGGGTGGTTATCCTGGCAGGTAAAGCTGCTTCCACCCTAGTGCAGTTTTTGAGTTTGAAAACTGTACTGGCTAAAAAATTCTCAATGTGGTATATTTGTCCCAAAGTTGACCCACCTTGAATATTTACTTACCTCAGTTAAATAAAAGATTCTAAATGTACCTATGTGGACATCATAGTTAATCAGGTGAGAGTGAGGGCAAATATTAACATTGGAGCGCCTATAAACATCGTTAAAATAAATTGGTGAAACAAATGAAGATTTCCCTGGACCTAGAACACCGGATGGAATATGGAAATGGCTGGACCAGATATGATAATATCCTGTGGAGCCTACAATGTACTGCCACTCCATTTTGGTTCACTTGTGGTCTCAGCTCCTGAAATTGTGTTGGAAAAACAGAATTATGATATTCTTATTGGTCCAGAGTTCCTGAGAAAATATGGAGTGAAGGTAAGTTTGAAGAAAATACCCTGACCATTTTGTGGCAGACCCTGCCTTTGGTACATTAGCTGGAAGGAGAACTGACACTGACTAAGAAAAGATTAATTTTGTAAAATTAATTTACAATGACAGCATTACTTTACTCCACTACAAGTTAGTTGGGCATAAATGGAGAGAAATGTCAAAGGAGATCCTGGGAACCCATGGGATTCCCTTGAGAATGAAAACGATATACACTATACTTACTGGGACACAAAATAATTGTTAACACAGGGTTAACGCTTGAAATCGTGGAGCAACTATATGAAAAATTCATTGGCCCATGAAGGAAATCAAGAACCAAGCCATAGGTAGTGCAAGGATAACTATGCCAGGACATGGAGAAATCAATGTGCGGCTTGCTAATCTAGAAAAGAAATCAATGAAGATAGCAAAAAATCAAGTCTTATATCTCTATATTTAACCCCATTGGCAGAAATTAGCAAATTCCATAATTTTGAATGCTAAATGAAATGGGATTGAAGCAGAAACTGCCAAAAGTGTCAATGTCTTAGTAGATCAGGTGCAGTAGGCTTATTTAAATGAACAGCAACAAGAAGATGTGCTCTGACTATTTGAGAAGTATTGGGAGATATTTGCCCAAGATGACTACAATTTGGGATGCGCAAAGAACGTGATCCACAAGGTCAATATGGGGAATATTCATCAATAAAAATGAGTTTTGTTCAAAGTTCTAGAGCTGCTGAAGCTTTGGTCATCAGAATAATCAGAAAGCAAGTTGATCATGGGCTCCTTGTTCCATTATTAAGTCCATGGTAAAGTCTGATCCTTAAAGTAAAAAGTAAGGTCAGATCAAATTGAGAAGTGATTGATTATTGCCAATTGGACAAAATCACTAAGAAGGATTCTTATCCTTTGCTGAGCATTGATGATGCACTCAATTGCCTAGGGAATACTAAATACTTTTCTGCGATGGACTTAATTTCAGGATGTTGTCAAATCAATTTGCCAAAGGAGAACCAACAAATTGTGCGATCATTACTGCACAGGGACTTTACTAGCTTACCCAAATGCCTCAGTGATTGTTTAACATGCGGCCACCTTCCAAAGCAATGGACTTTATCCTTAGTGATCTTAATCTATCTGTATCTTAGTATATCTGGACGATATAAATGTATTTAACAGTATCTTCATAGAGCCTTTGGAGCGCTTAGAAGAAGTGCTCAAGCGCCTGGAGACAGTGAATTTGAAAAATAAAAATGAAGAAGTGTCACTTCTTCAAGAAAAACCTTAGTAATTGTGGTTTGTTACCAACTCCAACAGGATGCAACCCCAATAGCAAAAATTACAACAATCAAACAGATGTCATTTCCAAAGAGCGTTTGGGAAGACCAGTATTTCTTGGGATGATCGTTATTGGAATTTTTGCCCATATTCCCAGCCTGCTAGATTACCAGGAATCACTAGGGGATAATCCCTAATGCGAGGTGAATTGGAAATTGGTTGACCCTGATTTCAAAGTAACTATGTATGGGGGATTTTAGGATATTCGCATGGTCATATCCATTGAGGATCAATCCAGATGAATGCTTAAGATATCGTCAGGTGGAGTTGCTGACAAAATAGGGGCATCTGATAGTGATTAACTATCAGGTGTCCAATGGGTTCACTCAGTTTCATCACTGACTGATTTAGAAATGTAAGTAGTAAGTTGCAAGGCGAGTGATGCCACCTGCAACTAGCAAATCAATCAGTTGGTTCGTGACCTGCCTTAATGGGTAACAAGTATAATTACCTAAGCAGGTCACTAGCCAAATATGGTTGGTTTTCTTGGATTGAGAGGAAAATGCAGGGACACGTTTTCCAACTCTTTCCATTTAGGTCTTGAGGATGTCCAATGATGGAATCCTAGCCAGGATGGGGAAGACCATCGCTGCTGAGACAAGGATGGGTGATTCAACTGCAAAGGCTGCCATTTCATCAAAGAGGTGTCAAACTGAGGGTTGGGCGCCAAATCCACCACTATAAAACCCTTAGAATCCACCAATAATAAAAATAGGTTTTTCATCCGGTATATAGTTTTAAGTAGAAAACTTTATCAGCTTTCAATTGTTCTATTCTTTCTCAGGGATATTAATGCTGTGTGCAATAATTGGGAGACTCTTTAAGGAAAAGAGTAAGAATCTGATCGGGGATCCAGAGAAGAAGCGGAAACAAATTTGGGATTGCTACCAACTGTGTGTCAAACTGGAGAAACTGTCACCAGGGAATCTCAGAGAAGATTGGGTTGTACAGTATGAGGGAACAAATCCCTATTTTGAGATATCTCAAGTATTTTGAGCAGAAATACTGGTTGAGCGTTGGGCCAATATCCAAGAATTCCATTCAACTATGGATAATAGTTATCATACTATTATCAGATGATTATATCAACAACAGTACAACGGGGATGAATTTCACAAGAACTAAACCTGTGCAAGTAATAAGTCTATAGGGGTTATTGGCTGAATAATAACCAGACCTAATAAATTTTTACAAATTGGTGCTCACTACAGGGGTGTAGTTGAGTAGAAGAACTTAGAAGGATGTCATATAATGATAAGTTTTGAAAAATATGGACAGAGTTAGCCATTATAAATCAGAACACCCCCATTACCAATTGCAAACTTTTCTTTCTCGTTGCAATCACTATTGCAACCTATTCAATTCAAGACTGAATCTAGTTTGATAATCTCACAGAAGAGATTAGTCTGCGCTCATGTCAGGGAGCAGTTGGGCAAGCAAGGTAAGAGGAGCAGGTGGAAGGCCCGCGGCCTCCAACGTTCAAAAACACCCTGGAGAATCCGGCGGAATTGACAAAAATACTAAGAAACTGGCGGTCACTATTTCCCCGGAGATACTTTATGGCAAGCACGATGCAACCAGTACATCAACACGCCACACTCCCAGCCACTTTCATCGGTGGAATTCAGAGTCCGCGTGTTTCTGGACATCCAAAAAACGGCCTTATGGGAAAAATTTTGTGAAGATGTACACACAATTTTCCCAACTGTGGTGTACGTTGCACCTCACTCCATGTCACGCGGTTGGCTGGACCTAGGTTTTGAAAGCAAAACGGCAGCAGATGAGGCTGCAGCGGTGCGCGTAGTGGTCGACCTCCCTGAAGGGCAATGGGTCGTCAAAACTAAACGCACCAGATGGACAAAATCAAACCAAATTTTCCTCACGTTCGACTTTTTGCCTACTACAGTAAAACGTGACAATTTGGAACAACACCTGAAAGATGGTCTCGCCATATATGGCAAAATACAATCTTTCAAAATGCAACGCTTCACGCTGATGCCACACCTGTGCACCGGCAAAGCCATCGCAGTTCTGACCCCAACTGAGGAGATCGTGAAGGACCTAACCCAGATCCCACACTCCACTTTTATTGATATTACAGGACATACCACCCACCCATTCTGGGTGACTGTGGACAGCGCGCCCCCCATTTGCACCCACTGTGACGCGTTCAGCCATAAGGCGCACGCATGCCCCATCAAGGAGGGCGTCACATTCCAAGAGCACCCCTCGGTGGCCATGGCCAGCGGAGAGGCACACTATGAACCAACTGCAAGCACCAAGGAGGCCTTCCCGTGGGGAGCATAAGGCTGCTACCTACTGGTAAAGCCTATCTCCCCACAAGAGTGGAAGAAGGCCAAGAAGGCACATAGGGCTGTGGCCAAGGAAGCGGCCAAAGCCACCACCGCTATCCCACACTCACAACGCCAGGAGGACATGGAGACCTTCATGGCAGAAGCAACTCGGGAATCCATCAACCAATCAGATTGGGAAGCCCATGCTGAGCGGGCCACTCAATCCAAGGATCCAATGGGAGATTTGATCTCACCCAATCGTTGCACCCAAGCTCCAATTGAAACTGACTTGGGACCCATCCCAACTGAAATTTTTTTGACCCGCTCAACAGTGCACCAAACCTACCCACACCACAAAAAATTCATCTGACATCGGGAAAACAAAAAGCGAAGGCTAAAGCCAATGCAACTCTTTCCACAAAAATCAACAAAAACTCTGATAGCGTTGCTGCTAACACCCGCGCTGCTGTGAAGGCCCGCGGGGATCTAGAAGAGGATGGTGGGCCGGGTGCCCACCCCCTCACACCTAAGGTGCAAAGGGGGAAACCTTCACCATAGGGATGTTGAATACCGCCAGACTCAAGGCCTCCCTGTCCCAGGCTAGGAAACTGAGTTTTTTACAACATAATTTACCCGTGGATATCCTGGCCATCCAGGAGTCCCACTGTCCACGAGGTTCCAAGGAAGCTTGGAAAACAATGCTTCTCCCATCCCTATCCTTTTGGTTGATGCACTGTGGGGTGCTAATCCGGAAAAATAATTTTTTCAAATTTTTATCCTCAGAAACATTCCTAAATGGCTGAGTGCTTGTTGTCACCTTCTCGTGGGCCAACGTAGCACATGCAATCGTCAACATCTATGCCCCAAACAGTGCACACGAGCATCAGGAATTTTTCTTGTTGGTCAAATCCCTCCCACTACCCCCAGACTCATTCATAGTTGGCGACATGAACTGTTGGCTAAACACACCAATGGACTGGTGGCCTTCCTCACCCCACGCCCCCCAGGGTCACATAGAACTACGCGTTCCTGAGGCCACCCTTGGGCTAATGGATGCACTGCCGCGGCATGCCCTGCTGCTCGAAACATGACATGGCCCCATGTCCACAATGGCCAATTAAGGTCCATGACCCACATTGACATTATTCTAACACCGGAGAAATTCCAACCCCACTTTTCCCACTTCAAGACAACAAAATTGAAATTCTCCAACCATTGACTGGTCTCGCTAACCTACCACCTACCTGTCACGGCTGCTAAAGCCCCACATTGGTAAAAAATACGCCCCCCGAGCTCGCATCACCAGGATTTTCCACGTGGGTAGAAGAGGCAACTATGGAAAAAAAAGTTTGTTGTACCATTTTGCGTGGACCCCATTTCCACATGGGCAACAATTAAAGATGACACCATCCGCCACTCTCGCCATCTCTCCTCCAGACGCTCATGAACCACATCAGCGGTTATCTCGCGCGCTCTGGCAGAATTGGCACACTTAGAGTCCAACATCCCAGTTACAGGATACAGCTCTGCATGGAGATGGAAGTGGGCGGAGGCAGCTGCCCACCTCAACGCACTCAAAAGACAACAAAAACTTGGGTTTGTGTTCAGTACAGGGCCACACGCATCACAAAAGGTGACAAGTACACCGCACATTTCTTTAAAAAAATTTTGCACCACGCCAGAGCATGGCCTGCACACAGGTGAAAAGATCGGATAATTCCATTGTGGATATACTGGCCAAAGTGGCAATCAAAATGCAACAGTATTACTCTGAGTTATACCGATCCAACCCAATTCAGCCAGCTGAAGTGTCAGAAATTCTTGACTGAGCCCACATCCGCTCCATTTTCCAATACCCAGAAATAATGAATTTGATTACTCCGAATGAATTATGGACAGCCATTCGCGGTGCACCAAACCAAAAATGCCCAGGTCCAGATGGCATTCCATATGAGTTCTACAAAAAGTATTTCAAATATTTATCCCCTTGCTGCTCGCCTCACTTAATCAAATCCTGATGGAAACGCGCCTCCTACCAGGAGGACATGAGGCCTTCACTGTCACACTCTTCAAGAAAGGGGATAAGCTTGACTTAGCCAACTGGCGCCCCATTTATCTAACAAACACAGACACAAAAATTTTAACAAAAATCATGGCTAACTGTTTAGGGACTGTAGCATCTGCCACCATCTCCCCAGAACAATTCGGTTTCATCTCCAGAAGGTCGATTTGGGATAACGTGCACTCTGTGGCTAATGTGTGTCAGTCCACAGCCTCTGGGGCACTTGTATTCTTGGACCAACAAAAGGCCTATGATAGAGTAAACTGGGAATACCTCAGGGCCTGCCTCCATCATTTCTGCCTACCCCTCGCTTCATCAACTGGGTAATGCTGCTCACGGAATCTGCAACAATGGCAGTGCGTGGCCCTGGCTTCCTAACAGAAGTAGTCCGCCCTCAAAGGGGCTTGCAACAAGGGGACCCCCTCAGCCCACTCTTATACAACTTCGCCTTGACCCACTACTGCGAAATGTGAATGCCCAACTCACTGGGGTCCACGTGCCAGGCCAAGCCCCAGTCAAGATAATGGCATTCGCAGATGATTGTGTGGTTGGGGTGTCTAATAATCAAGATGCACGCGCGCTTGAAGCTCTCATCCAGGAGTATTCCCGGGTAAGCAACGCGGCACTGAACGCTTCCAAAACTGAAATCATCCTCCTTGGTCAATTTCAGAACTGCTGGACCCCCAGCAATTAGTTCCCAACCCGGCCCATCTGCTTGCCCACATCCTCGCCCTACTAATCTAAAACACACTGCCCCACTGGTGCTCCCCTTCGTGCCAAGTCCTACCATAGGACCAGTACGGCATCTGGGCGTGTGGATGGAGGCAGGCGGATATGCGTCAGCAGTAATGGAGTGCCGTATTCTGGATAATGTGACAAAGCGAATCGCCTCTCTCAGAGCCCACCCTTCTTCCCTTACTGGCAGGGTTGTTTTAGCCAACTCTATGCTCCTCTCCAAAGTCTGGTTTGGAGCCCATGCCATCTCCTTCTCCCCAAGACTCTACAAATCCTTATACGCCTTGCTGCAAGGATGGCTTTGGTCAGGCCGCCCTCCACCAGTGCGGCTAGAGGTCATGTTTGGCCCTCAACATCATGGTGGCATGGGTCTGCTTGACTTCAAAGCCCATGCCGCCAAGATCCTGGGCACCTGGATTGCAGCCGTCACCACCCCTACACTCCCCCTCCCAACACTGGTCCCGCGCAGCCCCGCTCCAACTTCTCCCGCGCCTTGGGCCTCAACAATCCATCGAACCCCCACTCCCTGATGAAATACCTCGCTTCACACACATCAGCCACAGGTCCTCACGGGACTGAAACCCACTACAAACGAATCTTCCTCTCCATGCGGAGCGCTGAGTGGAGAATTCGTATTAGCGGACATACAACCCAAAGAGGCCGCCCCTCTCCTCAGTTCACACAAAAAGTACAGGGGCTACCCATCCATGATGGCGTGATCCCCATTCGACCCCATGTCCTATCCAGGGTGGACTACCTGGACATGATGGACATCCCTTACTCCATTGAGACCCAAAAAATATCTGGAAATATGTACACCATCCTCTGTTGCAACCTCAAGTCCGCTCCCATGTGTGGCGCTGCCTGAGGCGGGTGTACCATACACCTGAGCGCTCTAACGCTCTACACTCATCCTGTGTCGTGTGTGGCCAGTATGGAACGCTGTTTCACCGCCTGGAGAAGTGCCCTACCTCTAAAGTGATATGGCGCGAAGTCTAACGTCTTCTGGGCCAGGATCAAACTCATCTCTTCAGTTTGTCAAGAGATATGTTCGCTCTATCAATGGCCTCTCCCCTCCTGCCCTCCCTTCATGCTTTGGTGATTGCAATCGCCATGAGGACCATCCACACGATTGTCTTAGATGCCATCGCAGGCTCCACCCCCACCCTCCCAGAAGCGGTACACAGATTCCGGTCCCATTTGGTGGACCACTTTCAAGCATGGATGTTTGGATACCTCCCACTGCGTCGCTGACAGCTGGTCTCTTCCTGGTTCCCAGTCTGGTTCATCAAATCAAACCCCTTCCTCCACACGTGCTCAATTGTGGCTATGGCCCCTTCACACGTTTCCTCCCCCTCCCCATAAGTGGCGTTCCCGCTGGCAACAAGAGATAGCATCGCTTCTCTGGGGTGCCTCCCCTGGTACTAAGTTTTGTCTCCTCTGATTCATATTCGGAAGTGTCTGTCCCATGGTTGGCCTTCCCCACAATAAATTTAAATTTAAATTTAAATAAATCAGAGCACCCTAAAATCAGCAGATCATTAAGAATTTGCACCTTGGAAGTGTAGGAATCCAGCTCAGTTATGCTCGTTTGGTGCTACGCCACTGGATACCACAAAGGATTTAATAAAATAAAATATAAATAAATATAAAAATTGGTTTCTTATAATTTTTAATAGAAGTGCAGGGGTCAAAATGAGAAGCGGTAACTTTCTTTTTAGTAATTAATATTTATACTATTTTTGAAGGTTAAAGGGATTTGGGGATAGGTTTGGAATAGCTTTGGAGCTTTCCAATTTGGGCAATATGGGTGTCAATCCTATCAGATCGTTGAGGAAAGTTTGGTAATTTTTGGGAAATGGATTGGGGATTTTGGGGCAGAATATACCCATGCGGCAGGGTTTTGATGTACCCCAACCAATCACCATTTGTTAATTTTCTCACCTCAGGGGCCTGCCACCGCGCCTTTAAAGGGGGTGGCACCTGCGCAGGTGTGGTGAAGGACACAGTGCTGGTTTGGGGAGTACCTTCCGCAGGTTTCCCAAGAGTCTGCTGTGCAATCAGAAAATCCAATTATTAGATTTTACTAAATGTGCCGTGTGGGTTTCAAACTGGTGTTACCCCAATTTATGGGTTCCACTGAGAATTGTCAAGGGTCTTTTGGCTGTTCTATCAACATTTTCACTAGAATTGCTCATAATGGCATTGGGGAATCGCAAATGGGCAACATTTCCCTTTTTTGGTGGAACTTGGATTAAGACATTCTTATTTTTAAGCTGTAAAGGCAAATGTATGACATCACCCCCCTCAAGAATGTTGGGGAGCGAGTAGGGCTGGAGGAAACGGCCATGAACGCGATTAGTTGTGATACCAGTAGCTAGATTTTTGATAGAGTACTCGTTTCCTTTTCTTGTAGATGATGGTGAAAGGACCCTCCAAAATTGATCCAAGTTTACCGCATCTAGGGGTGATTTAGTTATGTTAGTACAACACCAAGTTGGATACTTAAAAAGTGGGTAAGGGGGTTTGGAACTCATTTGCAGCCTGCCCATCTTTTGTTATTGGTTTGGCTAAATTGGTCATAGCTTCGGATTGGAGTTATATTATATGATGAGCCAATCTCCTCATAACTTTCTCCGGTTCCTCAACTCTAGAAGAGAATACATCCTTAGCTAAGAGGGCAGGTATGCCTGGTTCCCGCCCACAAAAGACACAGAATGGAGAAATTTTCAAAATCTGGTGATAGCTAATCCGGTATGCCATAAGAGCACTAGGTAATTATTGATCTCAGTGAAGAGGATCAGATGAAGCCAGTTTTTGAAGAATGGAAACCAAGGTTCCATTTGCTCTTTCCACGGTCCCATTTGTGGATGGGTTATACGGAGCTGAGAAGAGTTGTTGTGCTCCCATAGAAGGGGCCAGAAATTTTGACTACTCTGGAGGTGAAGTTCTTGCCATTATCACAGAGTAGTACTTGAGGGCAACCATGATGAATGAAGATGTGTTGATGTAAAAAGGTGGCGGTGGCCTTAGCTGTTTGAGCAGGAAGAGCCATGGCTTCAACCCACTTAGTGAGGTGGTCAATAGCTACTAGGATAAATATGTTTCCACTAGTAGACAGAGGAAGGGGAACTATTACATCTAAGTTGATGGTGTGGAACGGTTGTTGTGGGGTAGTTGGTTGATATTGTTACCTAGACTTGAAGCCAGATTGCTTCTTACAAGTAAGGCAGGCTTCCAAAACATCAACTATAGATTCCATCATTCCATCCAAAATAGAACCGATCTCTAATCCATTCATAGGTTTTCCTGCCCCTCCATGACCTAGGGTAGCTTGTGCTTCTAAGATAGCAGGTACGCGTTCCTGAGGGTCGAAGGTAAGGTAGCCATTTTGTCCCCACCTGCTTATACAACTTCCCATCTTCAACTTTAGTGTTAGGGAGTGCTAGGCTAACATCTTTTGAACAGGCTCATCCTCATCCTCCCATTCACTAAGGGTCATTAAAAGGTCATGTAACCTCTCTGCCTCACTATTATCCAAGTGAAGGACTGGTAGTCAAGTCAACCCATCAACATTCAAGTGACAGGTTCCAGTATGGTGTTCAATCTTCATGTCATAAGGCAGGAGCTTTAGAGCCCAGCGAGCTAGCCGCCCAGTAGGATCCTTCGTGTTCTGTAACCACTTAAGAGATGCGTGGTCAGTAACTACAGTGAAGGTAATTCCATAGTGAAAAGGGCGGTAGTGCTTTACAGCCAACAAAACAGCAAGGCACTCCTTCTCAGTTACGCTGTAGTTGCGTTCCACTTTTGACAGAATCTTACTAAAATAGGATACATGATGTTCTACACCATTGTCAGATTCTGGTGGTTGACTTGAAAATAAGCCTTCAACAACCATCAGATCAGGCATATTATCCTTTCAAATTTTGTACTAATGCCTATTGCAATTATACAGCTTGGGCTGATTATCTCAATGATGATTGGATCGAGTAATTTATCAGGCGCTCGGCCTAAAAACACTTGCATATTATGACCAATTCTGATGCATCAAATCTAGGCGATTGGTCCCAATTATCAAAACACAAGCCAATCAATTGTATACGAAAATAATTTGGGGACGACCCAAAGTTACATTTAAAAGTCCCATGAACAATTAAACGAATGAACAACGTTACAATTTTCTTCCTGAGGGCGAAATTTGTATGTCAATATGCGTAATCAGCATGATAGCACTTACTTGGACCACCTGAAGGGGGTTACTAAGGCTACCAAGGAAGAGGCCTGACGACATCCCAATTAAGGGTGCATCATTTTCTTCAATTGAGGCCAAAATTTCACAGAAGGTGTGTCTTGTCAGCAGTATGACGAAACTGAAATCCTGAAGAGCTTAAGACAACTTTGCATGCTTTTATCACGATTTTTGTACCTGAAATCCTCCCGATTTTGGGAGTATTTTGCCACCAATGAACCTAAGAAAAGGTTTCAGTCGTAGGCCAAACTGAGTGGCAAAATAGCTGTTGAAATTTTGTGCTGGATGTGGCCAGGAGATGCCCTAGAGTATAAATACTGACGCCTGGCCTAATAACCATTATCAAATAAATAGCTTAAATAAAAGTTACAATTATTTTATCCCTTTCCTGGTTTTTATCCTGAATCCAACCTAGGAGAAGTGTCAACAAAATGGAAGGACAAATCCCCAGTTTGTATATAATACTTCCTCAGATGAAGTTCCTGATTACAAAGGAAAAATTATGCTCAAAATTGGCCAGAAAAGTTGAGGCGAATTTAATAGGCCTAGTGAGTTGCTAGATGGGTTGAATCCCGTAAACCACAGGCATTATTGAGGATCAACCATCGGAACTTCAGCCCAAATAGAAATGCAGGATACCAATTTACAAGCAAGCAATCCTCAGATTTTGACAGCTGGTGCTCACTCAAAACAGATGACACTCTCTAATATGGATTCTATTAACAAATTCCTGGCAGATTTGGCCAGAAGAAACAGTGACGTTGAGATGGAAACTAAAGTCAAGGCCATCTCAAATTATTTTACCAGTCAACACAAATCTGCAACTGATACCTCCTACACCCGTAATCTTGTCAATGTATGGGAGCTCATGAAGCAAAACCAATTGTCCTGAATAGGGATGAGGATGATGCCTTGAACAACAAGGAGTTTTCAAAAATTTGGACGGTTGTGTTGAGATTACAGGCCAGAAACACAGAACTTACTCAGAATATCTGGGAACTCAGAATGCAATTATCAACTGCAAATTCCCGAGTAGATAGTATAGGGAAAGACAATAAGAGCATAGCATCTAATCAAGCTTTATTCAAAGAAAATCCTAACAACCTCAAGAAACAAAGCAGCCAATACTCATTCAGCTTTGACAAAAGAAAAGTAGGAAAAAACACTGTCCATTCAGCCTAAAAACAGATTAAAAAACTAAGGGCCAAATTCAGGCATCAGAATTTAGTAGTTCAGAGCAATATTATCAAACTGATTCATTGGAAATGATACCAATGCAGAAACTGATCTCTCAACATATGTTCTATGCCTAGAGTACTGGCAGCAATCCTGACTCCAGACACATCCCAATGGGAAAGAGGGCCGATTATGAGTGACCTTATTCTAAGACGCTCAAGAAGAAGTACAACCCCTGTGGCCAAAACAGGGCGAGATGACTTCAAACCATTTAATCTACCCAAGATTGATAAGGATGGAAACGTTCACTCTTTCCTTAAGTTATTTGAAAAAGCAATGAGAGGACCATCAGAACATTCAAAAGGATTGGCACTGATTAACGCACTCGATGCCCATAGCTGTGACCTTGTTGTGCCCTATTTGGGAGATGATTGGTCCTATATGGATGCCAAAATTTCAATAACAAAACGGTTTGGAGGGCCTGAGAAACTAAAAACCCAAAAAAAGAGCTTCGTTATATTATATCAATCAGAAAGAGACTATTAAGGACTTTGCGGATAGACACTTCCATGAGGCACAAGTTCTGCATGGGTGCAATGCAATAGATAAGTTTGACGCTAAGATTGCATTGGTTCACGCAATTATGCCCTTCTGTGAACTGCACAATGTCATGTTACCTGCATTAAATGGAAGCTTGGAAATCCAAGACCTCACCAATTACTTTAGAATCTGTTCCCGTAATTTCAACAAACCTAATTAGGCCAAGGATCAGCAAAAATCTCAATTTTTGGGCCCAAAAACAAAATGATGTCCGACAAGGGGAAAAATTTCCAAAATATGAACCAAAAATTTGAGCAATAACAGCAAACAGGGCAGATTACATGCTACAAATGTGGTCAAATAGGGCACTTTGGTAGCCAATGATACAGAAGGTCCAAAAAAAAGTCTGGGGTCACCTTTGCTCTAGAAATTAACATTGACAGTGAGGCGGGAAAAGAGAAGGTGGAGTAGAGGCATAATGCTATAACTCCACCGATTTTCAAACCATTCCACCTGACCCTGATAAGCTCTTTAAGGCCAAAGATGTTGCTGAAAATAACCTCAACCATATTGGGGCTAATAATGTCATGATGGTCTCTACTTAGGCCACCGCAAAAGCAACTAAACCCTTGAAAATAACTAAAGAAGCCCAAGCAGAGGTATCAAATCTTACGAAAACAAATTATTGATCAGGATTTTGATCTGCAATCCACATGTTCAGCCGATTTACCTAAGCTTAAAAATGTTCAAGTGGATATTCCCATGAAGACCTTAGCAGATAACTTCCCAGATATCTGCTCAAGCCTGAAAGCAAACTTGGAATCGGGCAATAGCCACCGCATTCACACAATAAATACCTCTGAAAATACTCTGAATGTAATTATGTAGATATGGCAGTAAACAAGGTGAAAGTTAGGGCCATTGTTGATAGTGGCGCTCCTATCAATATAGTCAGTACAAAATTGGTTAAAAAACTGAAAATTGCGCCTTATGTTGCCCACTGTCAAGAATATGGAACAGCTGGAGCACATACAACTAAATAGCTGGGTGCATATAGTACCCTACCACTCAGATTTGGAGCCATTGTAGTAACAGCACCTTCCATAGTGTTGCCAAATACAAACTATGATATCCTAATCGCGACTGAAGACCTAAGAAGATATGGAGTTGTTACCAATCATAAGGACGATACTCTCACCATTCTGGGACAGGCTATTTCACTTTATAAAACTGTAATAAGGCAGTTGAAAAAAAGAAAACCAGCCTATTCATAAATCTGGCCTAAAAAGATGGAGTCATCCCAATTGAGTATTCCAAAGCTTGATTAAAGATAAAACTACTTCTTACTCAGATTGATGATCCAAATGGCATTCCTTTTCAATCAAATCAGACCATCATTATACCATCCAGAGAACAAATAATCATCCTGACGGGACTAAAAATTAATATCCTGGAAGGCCTTTATGGTGAAACATATCAATCATGGTCTAAATCTCGATTAAACCAAACATTGCCCCTAGTATTATCATTCTGGGCCACGCAGAGATACATATCTTATGTGCAAACCTGAAAAATCAGCCCATTTCCATTAGGCGACATCAAACAATCACTTTACTGCATCTGTTCCCTACCAAGGAAACTCACTCATTCCGTGAGTTCAGAACTTTAGTTGAATTAGTGCTCCCCAATAAAGATCAACTCAGCATAAATAATATTGTCCCTATGGCCAATTTAAGCAACCTGACCAACTCTGAGAAGGGCCAAGCTCAGGAGTTATTTTCTAAATATAAAGAAATATTCACACAAGATGATTTTGACTTGGGTTGTGCTAATGGTGTCACCCACAAAATTAATACTGGAGATCATAAACTATTTGATTATGCCTGATTATACACTCAAAATCATCAGAAGAAGCAGTATCTAAGGAGATTAAGGAACACCTTGATTGCAGCATGCTAGTTCTTCAAAAAGTCCTTGAGCAGCA
Source organism: Massospora cicadina (assembly GCA_022478985.1). NCBI lineage: Eukaryota > Fungi > Entomophthoromycota > Entomophthoromycetes > Entomophthorales > Entomophthoraceae > Massospora > Massospora cicadina. Next base: position 172,714 of record JAKSZP010014540.1, read on the forward strand.
CCAATTTTAATAGTAAAAAAGAAGTATGGAAGCAACCAAGTAGTCATCGATAATCAGAAGTTAATTAACATTACAAAGAAGGACTTGTACCTACTTCCATGAATCGATGATGCCTTGGATAGGCTGGGGATGCAAAGTTCTTCTCAGCAATGGATCTTATCAGCGGATATTGGCAAATAGATTTTCTAAAGAGGAGCACGAGAGGAGTGCAATCATAACCCAAGAAGGCCTATTCCAGCCAACGAGAATTCCTCAAGGGCTCTGAAATGCCCCGGCCACATTCCAACAGGCAATGGACACAATCCTTGGAGATTTAAAATTGTCATGTGTACTAGTGTACCTTGATGATATCAACATTTTCAGCCGCACTTTGATGACCACCTGGAACACCTAGAGGAAGTTTTCAAAAGGCTAGCTGCTGAAAACTTGAAAATCAAGCCCAGAAAATGTCAGCTTTTTAAAGACTAACTGGAATACCTCAGATTTTTGATAGATAAAGTGGGTCTTTGGCCCCAACCCTCTAAGCTGGATGCCTTCTTTAAAAAGAAATGGCCCAAATACAAGCGCGATATTTAAGTATTCCTAGGCATGATCAGTTACTATCGCTGATTTGTCACTGACTCCACACAATTTGGAGAGCTGCTCTTCTATTTGCTTAATGATAAGGTCCCATTCGACTGGACTCCAGCTTGCCAGGATGCATTTGACCAACTCCAATTGGCCCTATTAAGCGCACCTGTTCTTCAATATCCAGACTTTGATCGCGAATTTATTGCCCAAACTGATGCATCCCAAAAGCAGTGGGGGCCATGTTATCCCAAGTTGGAGAAGATGGTGAAGAACATCCAGTTTCCTTCACTAGTCGGACCTTAAGCAATCATGAAAGGAACTACACAGTGACAGAATGAGAATGCTTAGCTGTCATATATACGCTTGCAAGCAATTTTGGGTCTACCTTCATGGTACTTATTTTAAAGTTGTTACTAATCATGCTTCCCTAAGATGGTTAAATAACTTAAGAGAGCCTGAGGGCCAATTAGCCCGCTGGGCATTAAAGCTTAAGCCTATGACTACACTATCAAGCATTGAGCAGGTGCAAAACACCAAAACGCTGACTGTCTATCCTGACTACCCACCATCACAACACTTAGTCAGGCTGCTGATGAGTTGTTTATGAAAATGATCACCACAGAGTATCAGGATGAGCCCAAATCTGTCCAAAAATACAATAAGATCTACAAAAAATACAACTGTCAAAAACGAGATGCTATACAAGATCGTTGAGGACAAAAGTTTATTTGTCCAAGACCATTGGCTGGACAGACTTAATTATGGCAGCGCATAAGGCCATTGGGCATGGCGGATTCAAGAAGACAAAAGAGCATCTGAAGCAATTTTACTACTGGAAGCCAATGAATTTCGAAATCCAATAAATGCTAGAATGCTGTGCAGAGTGCCAGGCAAAAAACCATTCCAAAAAGCACATCTTATTAGCTTGTTCATCCCAACTTTGCCTCGCACTCTGTATCTATTGATGTTGTTGGCCTGCTTCAACAAGCAATATGAAGGCCAAGTACATCAATGTAACCATCAACCACTTGACTAAATGGGTTAAGGCCAAGGCCATTTGGGAAGCTGGAGCGGCAACTACCGCCAAGTTTGTACTTGAAAACATCATCCACAAACATGGATGCCCTCAGGTTATTCTGACAAATAAAGGAACCAACTTTACTGCCAATGTCCTTGCCAAGCTCAATCAACTAATGGGAATATGTGGTGTGCTTTCTGCACTCTATCACCCCAAAACTAATGGTAAGGTTGAGCGTGCAAATGGGAGGTTGGTGAACATTGTCTGGAAATTAACCTTGTCCAAACCATCTGAATGGAGTACATTTCTAAGTTTGGCAGACTTTTCCTACAATATCTCTACCATTTGGCAGCCAGGATGTCTCCATTTCAAGTATTATATGGTAGACAACCGGCCCTACCAATGCTGCTATATTTGGCCCTGGAGGATACTGGCGAAAACACTTACCCTCAGTACATTGAGAAGCTTGCAGATGCCTTAATCAGACTACAAGCTCAAGCCTTCAACAACAGTTTTGCCAAGAAAAAGGCCTGACATCAAAAGAACTTAAAGAATCGCTACCCTCTAGCTGAATTCAAAGTTAATGATGAAGTTCTATTTTGTAACACCCATGGATTGGGTCAAATGCAAAAATTAGATCGCATATGGGTTGGGCTATTCAAAGTGATTGAGAAAACATCTAAGTTCATATACACCATCAAGGATATCAGGACCAGCCATATATACAACTGAGTCCATGCAAAATTCCTAAGAAGGTTTAATAGGTGGGCTGATTAAGAAAATAAAAAGTAAAAAAAACAACACAAAACCATAAAAATACAAAAACAAAACTAAAAAAAACTCAAAAAAACAAAAAAATTCTTACATACTAATAATTTTTTTAGTTTGCACTTGAGGTTGGGGAGGGGATCCAATATCAGACTTGATGGGCATTCACCCCATCATTCTTCAGACCCATCGGCTGGTTTAGCTGAAGTTACCAAATAGAAAAACCAACTCTATTCTCTCTTGAGCGTTTGGACTGATAGAAAAGACCAACATAGGCTAATTGGGAATCCCAAGGCTTATGTTCAAGTCAAGAGGGGGAGATGTCAGATTCTGGTGGTTGACTCAAAAATAAGCCTTTGACAACCATCAGATCAAGCAGATTATCCTTTCAACGCTTGAACTAACACCTATATCCTCACCACAAAGCCTATTGCATCATACAATTTGGGCCAAATATCTCACCAACAATTTGATCAAGTATTTTATCAGGCGCTCGACCTGAATATGCTTGCATATTATGGCCAAACATCCTATAAATCAAATCTCAGCAATTGGTCCCGTTCATTGGGAACAAAATCAACTTAATCTTATATAAAACTATTCGGGGATGATCTGAAGTTAACATCTGAAAATCCCATGGACTTCAGACAAAAAACGTAACCAATTTCCTGCCTTAGGGTGAAATTCGTATGTTGATTCACGTAAATGGCACTATAGCACTTGCATGGACTGCCCAAAAGGGTTACCTAGTGCTACCAAGGAAGAGGCCTGCCAACGTCCCAATTAGGGGTGCGTCATTTACTTCAATTGAGTCCAAAATTTCACAGAAGGTGTGATTTATCAGCAGTATGACGAAACCGAAATCCAGAAAATCTTAGGACAATTTTGCATGCTTTTATTGCAATTTTTGTACCTGAAATCCTCCTTATATGAGAGTATTTTGCCACCAATGAACCTAAGAAAAGGTTTCAGTCATAGGCCAAACTGAGTGGCAAAATGGCTGTTGAAATTTTGTGCTGGATGTGGCCAGGAGATGCCTTAGAGGTATAAATACTGGCGCCTGGCCTAATAACCATTATCAAATAAATAGCTTAAATAAAAGTTACAATTAATTTATCCCTTTTCTGGTTCTTATCCTGAATCCAACCTAGGAGAAGTGTCGACAAAATGGAAGGACAAATCCCCAGTTTGTATATAATACTTCCTCAGATGAAGTTCCTGATTACAAAGGAAAAATTATGCCCAAAATTGGCCAGAAGAGTGGAGGTGAATTTAGTAGGCCTAGTGAGTTGCTAGATGGGTTGAATCCCGTAAACCACAGGCATTATTGAGGATCAACCATCGGAACTTCAGTCCAAATAGACATGCAGGATACCAATTTTACAAGCAAGCGATCCTCAGATTTTGACAACCATGTTTATCTAATTTGGCTAAGATGGCCCCAACGGCATAGTCTGAGTACGTCAGTGACAAAATGAAAGGTTTATTATAATCTGGGTGCCATAGGATAGGACGTTGCTGTAATAGCTGTTTCATTGTCTTAAAAGCGGCCTTTTGCTCAGCACCCCAATAGAAAGGGGTATACTTCGTTAATATGTGAACAAGGGGCTCACTGAGTTGGTTGAACTTAGGGATGAACTGATGGTAATACCCCATCATCCCTAGAAATACTTGAATATTCCATTGATTTTTAGGGGCCGGCATCTTTTATATGGTTTTGACCTTGTACTGCATGGGCTGATTAACTTCTTGTTAAATGGAATGGTCGAGGAAGTCCAATTTTCTTTAGAAGAAGATACACTTTGAGGGCTTCAACTTTATAATAGACTGACGTAACCGTTGGAACACCTCCTTCAAGTGATCAAGATGTTTGAAGGAAGTTTTAGAGAACATCATGATGTCATTAAGATAGATGATGACACAAATTAACTTGAGGTCCTGCAAGATGTGATCCTTTGCACGCTGGAAAGAGGCAGGTGCGTTGCACAACCCTTGGGGTAATCATAGGGTTGGAAGAGACCTTCACTACAAATAAAAGCGCATTTCTCCTGATCTTGAGGAGAAAGGTCGATTTTCCAATAGCCACTAGCCAAGTCCATAACAGAGAAAAAGTTAATGCTAAAGATTTGAGACAGGGCGTCATCAATGCGAGGAATAGGATAGCTGTCCTTCTAAGTAAGGCTATTTAACTGACAATAATCCATTAATATCCTATAACCTCCGTTTTTCTTTTTAGTTAGTAAAAGAGGTGACGACCAAGGGCTTTGTGAATGAACAAGCAACCCCGCATCTAATAACTGCTGGAGATCTGTCCTGATTTGTTGCTCTTCCACCTTTGACTTACAGTAAGGTTTGGACCTAATAGGCCGGGCATCACCCACATCACTTGAGTGGCACCAGCCCTTTATGTGGCCATAGTCAGTATCCAATTTAGAGAAGATGTCACTATATTCGTCCAGCAAGTTATGAGCTTTCTCCAACTCCTTGGGGTTATATTATCCGAAGTATTCACATATGGCAAGGTACACACCATGTTGTCCATGGGTAAGCCCAAATCAGCCATAAAGCCAAAGGAGTGGATATTTTTATGTCCTCTACAGGGAGTAGGAAGCCTCTGCCAGTCTCCTGGTGTTTTCGTATAATCATATCCTTCCAGTGAGTTTTACCAGTAGGATGGTAATTGGCCTCTGATAGGCTGGGTCTAGTACTCCAGGCAATACACGAGACTCCAAGGGACTAACACCTTCAATACTCATGGGGTGCAATAAACAATGACGTGGGATTTGAAGTGTGATCTTAGTGTCAACCACTCTTTGTTCACCAGGCTTAATGAATACCTCATCTGCAGCGTAGAAAGGGATACCATCCCCAGCATCCACTGAATTGGGTAATTTCTTTGTGTTGTGCCCAGAAGTGGAATAAGGCAAGGTCATAGATAAGAAGGGGTACTCAATTAGGCAAGAGTATCTGTGCTTGTTGAGCTCTATATCGGATAAGACTGAAAGGTACTTCATAATTGAGTTATGAGAGGACCCCTTGCTTCATGTTAATTATTCCTTCATACTCGATCATAAATTGAGTGCCGATGAGCATATCATATGCATTGTTATCCAAAGCCACAGCAGGGGCTGATAGGATAAGCTTCCCAATTCAAATGGGAAGGGAAGAGTATGCCCCAATAGCACGAGTATTGTTGGGACCAGCGGTTACAAACTCTTGTGTGTACTCCAACTGAGGCGCTATCTTTATTTTTTTAAAATCTTAGAGGAGATCATGTTGACTGGGAGCCAGTGTCCAGGATGCTAGTATTCGGACCTTTTGAATGAACACTTCAACCTTAGTGAGTGTTCCTCCAAATTTAGGTGACAAAGCTAAGAGCTCCTTGAGCCGGAAGGTGGAGATTAGCTTTCTAGTGGTCTCCGGGTATTTATCCATGATGGATTTTGGGATGAACCCGCTGAAGAGGGCGATTCAATCCAGCTAAGAATTGGTCATTATCGCTGGCAGTGTCAATAACTTTTGGACACCCTAGAATTTGGCTGAGGTACGTTTCCTCAGGTATGATGGTCTGGTATACTCCTCCAGCATTCAAATGATCAGGCACTTCTACTTCTGCAGGAGCTCACAATATGTAATAACCAACGTCATCACAACCCCCACCAGATTCTTCCCCATGAGTATTTGCAACAACGGGCAATGAAGAGATGGAGGTAGGGGGATGACTACAGAGGATTGGGTAGCCTTAGAAGACTCATTGTCCAGCTTGGCTGGAAGGGAAGGTGCAGAGGCGTTAGTGCGCTGGTGTGGGTGTATGGTTGTTACAACCTTACAGGGCTTTGATTAATTAAAAGGAGTGACAACCTTCTTAAGTTGCACTGAGGGAGCAGGTTTAGTAAGGAAGATAGGCACAGGTGGCCTCACTCCCAATTGATCAACAGGCGAATACTCCTTGATGATTAGATCTAAGGTTGGCACCTCAACTTCAGGTGGTGTGGCATACAAATGGAATTCAGCCACATATAACAAAGCTTCTTATGTCACGGATATTCATAAAATATCATTTCATTGAGATGATATGACGGGCTAGAGAGGGCTTAGAGGCTAGCCCAGTTAACAGGGCAGCAATAGCATCAACAAGGGTAAGCATGTTTGAGGTTAACAACCTTTGTGCAGCAAGGTAAAAACGCTCAGCAAAGGCATTGGTTGATTCACCCTCATACATGCTAAGGCTCTAAAAGCCTGTTTTTCCCTGTGTAGACTTTGCTTTGATCCGAATTCAGCTAGAAAAGCCTTATTCACCTCTGGCCAGGTGTACCCAGGGTTCAGGTTGGGTACTATCATCTCTTGTGCTAATCGGCTTGACAAGGAAGGATGTGACGAACTTTTTGCTTGTCTGAGGCACCATCCATAGCAGCTTCATATATGTGCAGGAAGGTAGCAATGCTCCCTTCACCAAAGATGTATTTGTCCTTAAGGGGGAGTTTAAAAGAGAGCTGCTCAAGCTCCTCAAGGCGGGACAAAGCGCTTGCCAGTTGCTTTTCAAGAGCAACTATTTTTGTTGTACAGGGATCCCCTGTATTAAGCACCATTTTGTAGGAATCCAGCTCAGTTATGCTCGCTTGGTGCTACTCCGATGGATCCCACAAAGGATTTAATGACATAAAATTTAAATAACTATAAAAATTGGTTTTTTATATTTTTTGATAGAAGCGTGGGGGTCAAAACAAGAAGTGATCCCTTTTCAACTTTCAACAATTAATATTTATACTTTTTTTGAAGGTTGGAGGGATTTGAGGATAGGTTTGGAATAGCTTTGGAGCTTTCCAATTTGGGTAATATGTGTGTCAATCCTATCAGATCGTGGAGGGAAGTTAGGTAATTTTTGGGAAACTGACGTTGGAGTTTGGGGCAGAATATACCCATGCGACAGGGTTTTGATGTACCCCAACCAATCACCACTTGTTAATTTTTCTCCCTCAGAGGCCTGCCAGCACACCTATAAAAGGGGTGGCCCCTGCGCAGGTGTGGTGAAGGACTCAGTGCTGGTTGGGGAGTACCTTCCGCTGGTTTCCCAAGAGTCCATTGTGTGATCAGCAAAATCTGATCATTAGATTTTACTAAATGTGTCTGTGCAAATTTTTCTGGTGTTAACCCGATTTATGGGGTTCCACTGAGAATTGGTGTAGTTTTTTGGCTGTTCTATCAACAATCACTAGAATTGCTCATAATGGCATCAGGGAATCACATATGGCTGACATTTCCCTTTTTCGGTGGAACTCAGCCTTTGACATTCTTATTTTTAAGCTGTAAAGGCAAATGTCTGACAGGAAGAACAAGTCGCAAGATGGAGGAAGGGATCAATAATGTAGCAAGTTTTTGGAACAAGTTAATTGGAAAAGTAACTTCATTAAAGAAGAAAGAAGGGGTCTTTTTTGAGAGGTTTTATATCTGTAAATGGAGCAGGATGGGATTGTGTTCATTTGAGAAATTTCAGCGTTGATATCAGGCGACTGATCAAGCAGGTCAAGGAGCTAAAAACTCACAAATGTTAATGTGATCCATTAGCAAGCAATGCTGAATAAAGAAGTCCTCATATGTTAATTGGGAAGTCAAATACCCCAAGAAACATGCTGCTGCTTTTGCTGCCATTTTTGGAGATGACACCTAAAGTCACTTCCTAAATAAGCTGAGTGGCTGGACCTAGAGATTTGGCTAGAGATACCTCGAAGGAATATAAGGCATTGCTGAAATTGCTGACATTCCATCAGGATAACGCCCCAGCATTTTTCTGACTGTTTGATATGACCATGTATGGCTACGGTGATCATCAAAAGGCATTGATGGTCATGAAATGCCTAGACACTGACTGTCAGAACTTAGTGTTGCCCCACCTGGAGGTGGACAGTTGGTAATATGTGGAGGCCAAGGTGGCCATCATGAAGGAATTTGGGAGTCCAACGCACATGTAGAAGTGCAAACAGGAGTTTGTGGGCATCCAGTTCCATAAAGATGAGTCTTTAGCAATCTTCACGGATTGGTTCTACCAGGAGTCACAAATCCTGGTTGGAGCAAAGGTACTGGATGACTTCGATGCTAGAATCACATTACAAGTGGCCCTTTGGCCCTATCACAATTTGCACCGTATGATGTCTTCCATGTTTGCGACAGAAATTGCTACCTACCAAATGGTAGATAATTTGAAATTTTGCGCAACCTTTGATGCCCCAAACAGAAGTTTTAAATCTAATCCAGTATGCAATTTATTTCGTACAAAGGGGAATGAAGGTGCTAAAGTGACAAACAACAAAACCAGACCAGGGAATAAGCCTGAAGAATTCAGACGATGAATAAAAAAGGTCTGCTACCAATGTGGTGGAAAGGGACATTTCGCTGTGCACTGCAAGCAGTTGAAGGATCAAATCAATGTGGTCCAAGAGAATTAGTCTGCTGCCACCAAGGAATCAGAAAAAGGGCCTGCAGCCTAAACAGGGAACAGTCTAGAGCTGCAGAGAAGCCTGTTCCTTCCAACATTATGAATGAGGAAATTGGTATCAGTGATCTGTTAGTGAACAAAGATTTACAGGATCAACTGTATCAGGTGGTCAATTTGGGCATAAACACAGTGACCAGATCTGGGGCAAAAAATGACCCTGAGATAATCAAGGAGGTTGCCCGTCCATATGCCAACAACTGGCAGACAAGAATTGAGCCACTGAGAATCCTAATGAATTGTCTGAAGTCCGATTAGGTGAGGCAAACCTGTTGATCCCCCTCAGCATGATAAAGGAATTGTTTCCTGATCTATCAGCACAAATTATTTACACCCTCGATTTGGCTGATAACACTGCTATACACTCAGTAAACACTATCTTACAATACTCAGAGTGTATGTATATAGACATTCAATTAAATCAAGTTTGGGTGAGGGCGATTGTCAACAGCGGAGCGCCCATTAACATTATCTCGACCAATCTGGTAAAGGAGATGAAAATTTCACCTGAAATGGAACACAAGAAGGAGTATGGGACAGCTGGGCTGAATACCACCATCTCATGTGGAGTGTATAGCACTTTGCCACTATGATTCAGGTACTTGGTGGTATCTGTTCCAGCAATAGTTTTGGTCAACTAAAACTATGACATTCTGATTGGGATGGAATTTCTACGCAAGTATGGAGCTAAATGTAACTTTGAGGATAAAACATTGACCATATTGGGTCAGACGTTATTATTGGTATATCATAAGGATGGAGAAGCTCCATTGAATAGGAGAAAAACTTCATCAATAAAATATACAATGATGGCATTATCCCAATTTGATACCAATTAGTTGGTCAGAAGCAATGAGAAATGCTGACGGAGATTCTAGAGAACCAGGGAATTTCACTGAGGATCAAGAATGAGACGACCATACTGCCAGGATCGCAGATGATAGTCGACATGGGGTTGATTTTGGAGATACCTGAGCTGTTGTATGGGGAGGTCAGAAGCCCCTGGAAGAAGTCCAGAGTAGATCCATGTGTGGCTCCTGGGATACTATGCTGGGCCATGGTTAAATTCGTGTTCTCCTGGCGAATTTAAGTGAAAAACTGATGAAGATAAGGAAGAATAAGATCACTACATTTGTTTATCTAATACCAATAGTCAAATTGAGGAGATTCCACGATTTTGGGACTCTTGATGAGATGGGATTACCAGCAGGGGTAACTGAGAGTATCAACCTATTGTTTTAATAAGAGCAACTCGCTGATCTGACAGAAGTCCAGAAAGATGAGTTGCTTGAATTGTTCAAAAAGTATCAAGAAGTATTCGCTCAGGATGATCACAATTTGGGATGCGCAAGGGATGTGATCCACAAGGTCGACACTGGGGAAAATTTGCTGATCAGGATGAGATTGATTTGATAGTCAAAAGTGGACGAAGCAGTAGTGGAAGATGAAATCAGCAAACTAGTGAAGCATGGGCTTCTAGTTCCATCGTCAAGTCCAGGGCAAGTCTGATTCTAATTGTGAAGAAAAAGGATGGCTCCAATTGGGTGGTGATAAACTACCAAAATCTGAATAAGTTATGAAGAAGGATTTGTACCCCTACTAAGAATCAACGATGCGCTAGATCAATTGGGAGAAGTGAAGTATTTTTCTGAGATAGATCTGATCTCAGGATAATGCAAATCGATTTGTCAAAAGAAGACCAAGAAAAATGTGCGATTATTACCGCGCAAGAGCTGCCCAACTGATGAGGATGCCCCAGGGTCTATGCAATGCGCCTGCAACGGTTCAGAGGGCCAGGGACGCTATACTGAGCGACTTGAAGTTGTCATGCGTCCTGGTGTACTTGGATGATATCAATGTGTCAGTAGGAAGTTTACTGATCACTACACATTTGGAATAAGCACTCAAGAGACTGTCCACGGCTAACTTGAAGATTGAGCCGAGGAAGTGTCACTTCTTCAAAAAAAGTAAAAATATCTGTGATTCGTGATCAACTCTAGTGGATTTCAGCTGTAAGCCCATAAGATTGAAGCCATCGAACGGTTGGCTGTTCTGAATAGTTTCTGAGACATCCAAGTGTAATTTGTAATGGTTGGATACTAAAGAATTATTCAGGACTTCGCCTGAATATCCAAGCCCTTATTCCATCTGGTGAAGGATCCAAAAAAAGGATTCATATGAAATGAGGAAGTGTAGGAATCCTTTAATGAGCTACGCCAATACCTAATTATCTCTGATTTTGAAATATCTGAATTTCAATTAAGAGTTTATTATACAAACCAATTCTTTGTTGATGACGATCAGTGCTGTACTAAGCCAAGTAGATGAACTTGGGGACGAACATCTGGTGGCATATGTGAACTGGACACTCTTAGCTGCTGAGAGGAACTACACTGTAACTAGCGTGAATGCTTTGTGGTCAATTACGCCTGTAAGCAGTTTCAGGTTTACATCTACAGAACGTACTTTAAAGTGGTGACAAACCACTCCTCGCTTCATTGGCTCCACAATTTGAGAGAACCAGAAGGACGACTGACCTGATGGGCACTTAAGCTACAGGCTTACAATTATTAGATTGTCCACCAAGTGAGGGCTACTCACCAGAATGAAGATGGCTTATAATGGTAACCAATGATCCAGATGGTATACCCGCAGGTGGATGAGTTATTCCAGATAATTGTCAATGGAGAAATGGTGAATGAGCCCTGAGAAATTAAGATGTGCTTTGAAAAGTGACGGAAAACACCGAGACCATTCATAGACAAGTGTTTAAGATAATTAATGGGAAGTGGTTACTATTCCTGAAGCTGCCGGAAAGAGCAGCTATTGTTCAAGCTGCTCATAAGGTTGTTGGGTTATGGAGGCCTGAAAAAACAACTAATCTTATTCACCAGTACTACTGGGAGTCAATCAATTATGATGTCACCAACTATCTAGCTTGTTTTTTGGAGTGCCAGCTGCACAAGCCACATAATAATACAACTGGATACTGACTGGTTCGCCCTGGATTTGCCTGGCATACGGTGTCCATCAATGTGATGGGACCACTGATGATGAGCACAGGGGGAGTCAAGTACATAATAGTTGCTATTGACCATCTAGTGAGATAGGTCGAGATGAAGGTCCTGGAGAAAGTAGATGATACCAGCACCGCAAAGTTCATCCTTGATCAGGTAGTATATCAACATGGATGGCCGCATATCCTACTTAGTGATAATAGGACAAATTTCACATCTCATGTGATCTCATGACTGAATGAGATAATGGGGATCAGAGGAGTTGTGTCTGTAACCTACTGGCCAGAGCTGAATGGACTGGTAGAACAAGTGAATGGAACGCTGGCCACAATGATGAGGAAGAAGTTGCAAGAAGAACTTCCGTGTGGGAAACATACCTGAGTTCAGTGATGTTTGCCAAAAATATCAGTCATTGTACGGTGACAGGAAAAATGCTGTTTGAGTTTCTATATGAGGAAGGCCACGTTGCCGCTGATTTTATATTTGGTGGTGGAACCAACATTGGAGATGTGTGCCAAACAGTACTTGAACTGATAGATAAATATCCTAATTGAGATGCAATCACAAGCATTTGATACTATGTTGAATAAAAGGATACAAGCAAAATTTATGGTTGATAAGAACTGACCAGCCTTAGCAGAATATAAATAGGCAAAAGAGTTGCCTATTGCGATATGCATGGTTTTGGAAAAGAAAAAAACTGGATGCATTGTGGTTGGGTCCATTTGAGATTATTGCCAAGATGGCAACTGACGCCTACTCCATCAAGAATCTCTTGGATGGAAGAGTTGTAAATCGAGTCCATGATAAGTATTTTAAGCTATGGATCAATGAAAAAAACAAAAGAGTTCCCAAAGGATCAATGAACCATTAAGTTAGTCATGTCTGGGTGATTAGATCAAGTCTGAAAAAGGACCTCTGAACCAATCTATATGGTCAAGTCCAAAAAAGGACCTCTGAATCATAGAAAATTGGTAGGTTTAAGAATACCTAGGACCCAGTTTGGGGGAAAAATAAAGAAAGATGGACCGCTGAAATGAAACAAGGTCAAGTCCCATGGAAAAAGAAGAAAAGAAATAAAAGATTGCTAAAAGATATTGAAAAATTATAAACCACATAGAAAAAACCAATATATTTTTATTTTTTTATCTTTTACTGATTATCCTCAATATGGGGATGATTCCGCCTATGTCGCCTCTTGGGGGAGGGAAAATGGATCTCATTAGGTATGAATAGCCCGTCAAAATCTATGTGAGATCGGAAGCTAGTGAGGGATAGACCTACATGAAACCAAGTTCTTTGAGTGGACACAGATCACTGTGATAAAGTGTCTAGGCGAAGGGAAATTGAGATGTCAGAAGAAGCCAATCGTGAAACCCCAGAGTGGGGAGGGAAGCAACAGTATAGAAAGAGGCAGTTGGCAAATAACCCCACGTAATCCTGATATAGTACTGGAGCTGGAAGATTAGTCTCGAGCACCTGTCAATGGGCTTTGTCAAGAAAACTGGACATTTGGGCTGGCAGTGAACAAGGGATACTGGACAGGGGTTACAAAATCATGCTCCCTATTAAAGTCATCAGCGGGAGATACCAATGGGAGTGCCAGAAAGGAGATAGTCATTCAAGGAGTGAATGTCATCCTGCAGGTGACAACTACAAGCTTCTTGGAAGCTGAAGTGGAAAGAATGATGGAACCTGGGGAGGCTGGAAGCTTTATGGCCCAACTTCAAAGAACTTGGATAGCAAACCGAAGAGCATAAGCAGCGATATCTCAATCTAGGATATTCTCAATATCAGAGGGATTCAGCACTAGGGATAAAGCCTCAGTGACTTAGGACTTCAATTCTGCGTAGGGAAGTTTGAAATGAATACTGTTGCCTATGGTGAGATCAGTAGCACAAGACAGCGGGTTTGTAGTATTGTTTAAGTCAGAAGAGGAACTCAGGAAGCAAGTCCAACTTGGCAAGAAAGGAGCGATCAAGAGCGAAGGGCATAATTTCAGGAGCATCCATAATGATGTTCAGTGCATATGCAAAAGGAGCCAATTACAGGAGAACTTCGAAATCCAACTCTGGAAAAGATGACAGAGGGAGAATTAGCCGCAAGTCGTTAAAAATGATCTCTAGCTTGGTTTCTGAAGGGATAGTTATCATTTCTGGTAGCTCCATGGAAGGACTAGCCGCTGGTGCCAGACTAGGCGTATGAGTCCAGGAAGGACCATAGAAGATTTTCTGGTGTGCATCCCAACTCATCTGCTGGAAGAGCTGAAGATCTTGATCAGACAAACTGTTTAGTAACTGTTGGTACCACAACTCAGAATTTAACATATGAGCTGGATAAGGGGGGATGTCAGACTTATATGGAAGTCGACTTTATGCACTCTACAATCCATTAAACTCCAATTTTGGAGAAATTAATCTCAAAATTAATGGGATAAGCTCTCCAAGAGAAGAATTAAAAATGACATGAGCTAAGAGGTTATGAGAGAAAAATAACAAGGGCAAACATAAATGAGCATTCTTAATTGATCCGTGAAACAAACATTGATGGCAAGAGTCTCCTGTCTAGGAAGAGGAGAAATCAGGAAATTGAGGATGCTGGACCAAGAAGCCTGAATATGACAGCAGTTCATATGCCCTGATGGGGGAAAACTGGATCCTGAGACTAATATTGTCACGAGTAAATCAATCAGCCTGGCATGACAGTAGTTTGTGGGGACCACGCTCTGAGTAGGTGGTAGAAAGGAGAGGAGGAAGAGAGCTGCATGCCAAAGGTCGTTCATAGCAGCGTTGAGTATAGACAATTGTACTCTACTTGATTAAATAAAGTACTTGACCAATTGTCCAAAGTGGTGATCTTATGCCCTGGTCCTTTTCTTGCTGGAAATCTAGGCAAGAGGGGGATGTGTTGGGATTTTTGCCCATATTCCCAGCCTGCTAGATTACCAAAAATCGCTAGGGAATAATTCCCTAATGCGAGGTAAATTGGAAATTGTTTGACCTTGATTTCAGAGTAACTATGTTTGGGGGATTTTAGATATTCGCCTTGTTGTATCCATTGTGATTGATACGGAAGAATGCTTAAGATCTCATTGGGTGGGGTTGCTGACGAAATAGAGGCATCTGATAGTGATTAACTATCAGGTGTACCAATTGGGATCAGTCGGGTTTAATCATTCAACTGATTGGGAATGCAAGTAGTAAGTTGCGAGGCGAGTGATGCCACAGGCAACTAGAAAATCAATCAGTTGGTTCATGACCTGCTTAATGGGTAACAAGTTCAATTACATAAGCAGGTCACTAGCCAAATATGGTTGGTTTTCTTGGATTGAGAGGAAAAGATTAGGGACACATTTTCGGACTCTTTTTGTTTAGGTCTCAAGGATGTCCAATAATGGAACCATAGCTAGGATGGGGAAGACCATCACTGCTGAGACGAGGATGGGTGATTTAAAAGCTATGGCTGCTGTTTCATCAAAGGGGTGTCAACTGAGGGTTGGGCGCCAAATCCCCCACTATAAATTCCCTAGTATTCTTCAATAATAAAATAGGTTTTATATCTGGTATATTTTTTAAGTAGAAAACTATATCAGCTTTTAATTGTTCTATTCTTCCTTGGGGATATTGTTGCTGTGTGCAATAATTGGGAGACTCTTGGTGAACTTTTTCTTTCTCGTTGCAAACACTTTTGCAACCTATTCAATTCAAGACTAAATCTAGTTTGATAATCTAACAGAGGAGATTAGTCTGCGCCCATGTCTGGGAGCAGTTGGGCAAGCAAGGCAAGAGGAGCAGGCGGAAGGCCCGCGGCCTCTAATGTTCGAAAACGCCCCAGAGAATCCAGCGGAATAGACATAAATCTCAAAAAACTGGCGGTCACAATTTCCCCAGAGATACTCGCGTGGCAAGCACGATGCAACCAGTACATCAACACGCCACACTCCCAGCCACTTTTGTCAGCGGAATTCAGAGTCCGTGTGTATCTGGACATCCAAAAAATGGCCTTATGGGAAAAATTTTGTGAAGATGTACACAAAATTTTCCCAACCGCGGTGTACGTTGCACCTCACTCCATGTCACACAGGTTGGCTGGACCTAGGTTTTGAAAGCAAAATAGCAGCAGATGAGGCTGCAGCGGTGCGCATAGTGGTCAACCTCCCCTAAGGGCAACAGGTCATCAAAACCAAATGCACCAGATGGATAAAATCAAACCAAATTTTGTCATGTTTGACTTTTTGCCTACTACAGTAAAACGTGACATTTTGGAGCAACACCTGAAAGATGGTCTCGCCATATATGGCGAAATACAATCTTTCGAAATGCAACGTTTCACGCTGATGCCACACCTGTGCACTGGCAAAGCCATTGCAGTTCTGACCCCAACTGAGGAGATTGCGAAGGACCTAACCCAGATCCCACACTCCACTTTTATTGATATCACAGGGCATACCACCCACCCATTCTGGGTAACCGTGGACAGCGCGCCCCCCATTTGCACCCACTGTGACACATTCAGCCATAAGGTGCATGCATGCCCCATCAAGGAGGGCGTCACATTCCAAGAGCACCCCTCAGTGGCCATGGCCAGCAGAGAGGCGCACTATGAACCAACTGCAAGCACCAAGGAGGCTTTCCCGTGGGGAGCACAAGGCTGCTACCTATTGGTAAAGCCCATCTCCCCGCAGGAGTGGAAGAAGGCCAAGAAGGCACATAGGGCCGCGGCCAAGGCCACCACCACCATCCCACACTCACAACACCAGGAGGACATGGAGACCTTCGAGGCAGAAGTGACTTGGGAATCCATCACCCAATCAGATTGGGAGGCCCATGCTGAGTGGGCCACTCAATATGAGGATCTGATGGGAGATTCAATCTCACCCAATTGCTGCACCCAAGCTAAAGTCAAAACTGACTTGGGACCTATCCCAACTGAAAATTTTTTTGCCCCACTCGACGGTGCACTGAACTTATCCACACCGCAAAAAATTCATCCGACATTGGGAAAACAAAAAGTGAAGGCAAAAGCCAACGTGACTCTTTCTGCAAAAGTTAACAAAAACCCAATAGCATTGCTGCTAACACCCGCGCTGCTGTGAAAGCCCGTGGGGACCTTGAAGAGTCTGGTGGGCCTGGGGGCCCACCCCTCACACCTAAGGTGCGATGGGGGAAACCTTCACTCTAGGGATGCTGAATATTGCCAGACTCAAGGCCTCCCCGTCCCGGGCTAGGAAACTGAGTTTTTTACAACACAATTTACCCGTGGATATCCTGGCCATCCAGGAGTCCCACTGTCCATGAGGTTTACTTGGAAAACAATGCTCCTCCCATCCCTATCCTTTTGGTGAGCACTGAGGGGTCTAATTTGGAAAAATAATTTTTCAAATTCACATCCTCAGAAACATTCCTAAATGGCCGAGTGCTCATTGTCACCTTCTCATGGGCTGACGTTGCACACACAATCGTCAATATCTATGCCCCAAACGGTGCACATGAGCGTTGGGAATTTTTCTCATTGGGAAAGTTGGCGACATGAACTGTTGGCTAACCTCACCAATGGACCGGTGGCTGCCCTCACCCCACGCCCCACAGGGTCATGTAGAACTACACATTCTAAAAGCCACCCTTGGGTTAATGGATGCGCTGCCGCGACATGCCCCACTGCTCAAAAACATGACGCGTCCCCACATCCACAACGGCCAATTAAGGTCCATGACCTGCATCAACCTTATTCTAACACCGGCGAAATTCCAACCCCTCATCTCCCACTTCAAAACAACAAAAATGGAATTCTCCGACCACCGACTGGTCTCAATAACATACCACTTACCCATCACAGTTGCAAAGGCCCCACATTGGTGCAAAATCCGCCCCCCGAGCTCGCATCACCAGGATTTTCCACATGGGTGGAAGAGGCAACTTTGGCGAAATCATTTGTTGCACCGTTTTGCGCGGACCCCATTTCCACATGGGCAACTTTCAAAGAGGACACCATCCGCCACTATCGCCATCTCTCCTCCAGATGCTCACGAGCCACATCAGCAGTTAACTCGCGCGCTCTGGCAAATTTTTCCCACTTGGAGTCCAACATTTCAGCCACAGGATACAGCCCTGCATGGGGCCAGAAGTGGGCGGAGGCAGCCACCCACCTCAACGCACTCAAAAGGCAACACAAACATCGGGTTTGTGTCCAATACAGGGCCACACGCATCACTAAAGGCGACAAGTGCGCCGCATACTTCTTTAAAAATTTTTCGCACCATGCCAGAGCGTGGCCTGCACACAGGTATGAAGATTGGATAATTCCAGTTGTGGACACACCGGCCAAAGTGGCAATTGAAATGCAAAAAATATTACTCCAAGTTATACCGAGCCAAACCAATTCAGCTGGCCAAAATGGTGGAATTTCTCAACCAAGCTCATATCTGCACCATTTTCTGATACCCGGAAATAATGAATTTAATTACTCCAAATGAATTATGGACAGCCATTTGCGGTGCGCCAAACCAAAAATGCCCTGGCCCAGATGGCATTCCATATGAGTTCTACAAAAAATATTTCAAATATATATCCCCATTGCTGCTAGCCTCACTTAACCAAAGCCTGTTGGAAACGTGCCTCCTACCAGGAGGACATGAGGCCTTTACTGTCACACTCTTCAAGAAAGGGGATAAGCGTGACTTAGTCAACTGGCGCCCCATTTCTCTAACAAATACAGACACCAAAATTTTAACAAAAATCATGGCTAACCGTTTAGGGACTGTAGCATCTGCCACCATCTCCCCAGAACAATTCGTTTTCATCTCAGAAGGTCGATTTGGGATAACGTGCACTCTGTGGCTAATGTGTGTCAGTCCACAGCCTCTGGGGCACTTGTATTCTTGGACCAACAAAAGGCCTATGATAGAGTAAACTGGGAATAACTTGGGGCCTGCCTCCATCAATTCCGCCTACCCCCCCACTTCATAAACTGGGTGATGCTGCTCACGGAATCTGCGACAATGGCAGTGTGTGGCCCAGGCTTCCTAATGGAATTAGTCCGCCCTCAAGGGGCCTGCGACAAGGGGACCCCCTCAGCCCACTCTTATACAACTTCAGCCTTGACCCACTACTGCGAAATGTGAATGCCCAACTCACTGGGGTCCATGTGCCAGGCCAAACCCCAGTCAAGATGATGGCATTTGCAGATGATTGCGTAGTGGGGGTGTCTAATAACAAAGATGCACGCGCGCTTGAAGCCCTCATCCAAAAATATTCCCGGGTAAGCAACATGGCACTGAACGCCTCCAAAACCGAAATCATCCTCCTTGCTCAGTTTCAGAACTGCTGGGCCCCAACAATTAGTTCCCAAACCAGCCCATCTGCTCGCCCATGTCCACTTTATAACTCAACACACACCGTTCCACTGGTGCTCCCCTTTGTGCCACGTCCTACCATAGGACCGGTGCGCCATCTGGGTGTGGATGGAGGCAGGCGGATATGCGTCAGCAGTAATGGAGTGCCGTATACTGGACAACGTGACGAAGCGAATCGCCTCTCTCAGAGCCCACCCTACTACCCTCACTGGCAGGGTTGTTCTTGCCAACTCTATGCTCCTATCCAAAGTCTGGTTCGGAGCCCACGCCATCCCCTTCTCCCCAAGCTTCTTCAAATCCCTGTATGCTTTGCTGCAAGGATGGCTTTGGTCAGGCCGCCCTCCACCAGTACGGCTAGAGGTCATGTTTGGCCCTCATCATCAAGGTGGCATGGGCCTGCTTGACTTCAAAGCCCATGCTGCCAAGATCATGGGCACCTGGATCGCGGCCATCACCGCTCCTACACTCCCATCCCAACACTGGTCCCGCGCGGCCCACTCCAACTTCTCCTGAGCCTTGGGCCTCAACAATCCATCAAATCACCACTCCCTGATGAAATACCTCGCATCAAACACATCGGCCATAGGTCCTCACGGGACTAAAACCCACTACAAACGAATCCTACTCTCCATGCGAAGCCCAGGGAGGAGAATTCGTATTAGTGGACATTTAACCCGAAGAGGCCGCCCCTCTCCTCAGTTCACACAAGAGGTACAGGGGCTACCCATCCGTGATGGCGTGATCCCCATTTGACCCCAAGTCCTATCCAGGGTGGACTACCTAGACATGATGGACATCCCTTATTCCACTGAGACCCAAAATACTATCTGGAAATACGCACACCATCCTCTGTTGCAGCCTCAAGTCCGCTCCCATGTGTGGCGCTGCCTGAGGCGGGTGTATCATACAGCTGAGCGCTCTAACGCTTTACACTCATCCTGTGTCGTGTGTGGCCAGTATGGAACGCTGTTCCACCGCCTGGAGAAGTGCCCCACCTCTAAAGTGATATGGCGCGAAGTCCAACGTCTGCTGGGCCAGGATCAAACGCATCCCTTCAGTCTGTCAAGAGATATGTTTGCTTCATCAATGGCCTCCCCCTTCCACCCTCCCTCCGTGCTCTGGTGGTTGCAATCGCCATGTGGACTATCCACACGATTGTCTTGGATGCCATCGCTGGCTCCATCCCCACCCTCCCAGAAGCTGTCCACAGTTTCTGGTCTCATTTGGTGGACCACTTTCAATCGTGGATGTTTGGATATCTCCCACCGCGTCACCGACAGCTGGTCTCCTCCTGGTTCCCAGTCTGGTTCATCAAATCAGACCCCTTCCTCCACACGTTCTTAATAGTGGCTATGGCCCCTTCACACGTTCCCTCCCCCTCCCCACAAGTGGCGTTCCCGCTGGCAACAAGAGATAGCATCGCTTCTCTGGGGTGCCTCCCCTGGTACTAAGTTTATCTTTCCTGAGTCATATTTGGAAGTGTCCGTCCCATGGTCAGCCTTCCCCGCATAAAGTTAAATTTAAATTATTAGGAGACTCTTTAAGGAAAAGAGTAAGAATCTGAGCGGGGATCCAGAGAAGAAGCGGAAACAAATTTGGGATTGCTGCCAACTGTGTGTCAAACCAGAGAAACTGTCACCAGGGAATCTCAGAGAAGATTGGGCTATACAGTACGAGAGAACAAATCCCTATATTGAGACACCTCAAGTATTTCAAGTGGAAATACTGGCTGAGCGTTGGGCCAAGATCTAGGAAATCCATTCAACTATAGATAATAATCATCATACTATTATCATATGATTATTTCAACAACAGTACAATGCGGAAAAATTGCACAAGGACCAAACCTGTGCAAGTAATAAGTTTATAGGGGTTATTGACTGAATAATAATCAGATCCAATAAATTTTTACAATCATCTACTATTAACAACTCATTAAGGGTTTTTCAAAATTTGCGGATCCTTTAATCCACCAATTGAAGGATCCAAAAATAATTCATGTGTAACTAAGAAGCCCAGGAGTTGTTTGATGAATTGCGCTAATATTTAATGACCAGTCCAGTCTTTAGTACCCAAATTTTATTGGTAACTCATCATCCAAACGGATGTTATATTGATGGAGATTAGGTGCCATTCAGAGTCAAGTGGATGAAAATGGGAAAGAACTTCTGGCTGCCTATGTGATTCAAACACTAACGCCACCGGAGAGGAATTATACCATGATAGAGCACAAATGCCTCACAATATTATATGCATGCAAGCAATAACTGAGTTTACATCCATGGAACGCACTTTAAAGTGGTGGTGGACCACTCATATTTACGCTGGCTCCATAACTTGAAGTAACCAGAGGGACAACTGGCCCAATAGGCTTAAAGTTAAAAACCTTTGATTTTGAGATACTACACTGGGCTGGAGCAGTGTATCATTGTGCTGAAGAATTATCAAGATTTCCTGAAATCCAAGTTATCTATCATCAAGTGGATAAATTATTCCAAAGGACGATTGAAGGCAATGTCAGGGACAAACCCTAAGTAATTCAAGGTGCGCTAATGAAAGCAATGAGAACAAAAAAGATGGAAAATGTACAATTATTCAAAATGATTGACAATAACGATTTTTATTCCTGAAGTTGTCAGAATGAGTAAAAAAAATCTGAGCCACATAAAAAGTTGTTGGCCATTGTGGCCTAATGAAAACCATGGACCAAATTCACCAGTACTACTAGAATCAATCAACCTTGATGTCGCTGACTACTTGGCCTATTCTGTGGAATATCAACTCCACAAACCCTATAAGAATATAACAAGATAAAGGCTAGTACGCTCTGGATTCATGTATCCACAGTGTCAATAGATTTTATATACCCCTGAGTATCAGTACAGGAGGCGCGAAATTTATCATAGTAGAAATAGAGCATCTAACTAGATGGGTCAAAATTAAAGCCTTGAGCAAAATGAATGCTGTGAGCACAGCGGAGTTAATTTTGGATTAATTATATAGGCACATATTCCCTCAAGTGATTTTGAGTGACAATGGAACCAACTTTACCTCCTATGTAATCCTGAGGCTTAATAAATTAGTGGGGATCAGAGGGTTATTATCAGTTCCATGTAGACCAGAAATGAACGGTATGGTGGGATGAGTCAATGTAACGCTTGCCACAACGCCAAGGAATTTGGTCATGGGGAAACCTTTTTCTGGGGAGCTTACCTAAAATCAATTAAATTCATCTTCAACATAAGTCATCACATGGCAACAGGAAAAAACGCCATTTAAATAAAAGTTACAAATGAAGGGCAGCCTTACCAACAATTTTGTATTCTTCCATAGAGCCATCAGAAGAGATGAGTACTGATCAATACCTGAACTGATTGTCCATTATTATGTTTAGCTTCAATTGCAGGCATTTGATACCACCAAAAAGAAAAGAATCATAGTGAAGTTGATGGATGACAAGAACTGACCAGCAATGTAGGAGTAACATGTGGGGATAGGGTAGCCTAGTGTGACACCTGTAGCTTTTAGACAAAGAAATAATCTGGATGCTTTGTGTTGGGTCCATTTGAAGTGATTGCAAAGTTTTAATATATGACTACACAATTAAGAACATTGCGGATGGTCATGTAGTGAACAGGGTCCATACAAAATACCTCAAGTATTGTCTAGGGGAGTAACAAATGCAATAATTTAAAGGACCAATGAACCTAGAGAAATTAGGTCAAGTCCTAGTATTGGTCAAGTCCCAGGTGGGGGACGCTGAAACATGATGTGTGAATAGTCTTTGAAAAGGCTTCTAAACTGCAATAGCTTCTTAATTTTAAAAAGGAACACTGAACCAGAGTAGGGGAAATGAAAAGATGGACCTCTGAACCTAAAGATATGTTATCCCATTGCAAAAAATAGCATAAGGAAAATACAAAAAAATAATAAGAAAAAATAATAAAGAAAAAATATTAAATAGATAATAAAGCAATAAATAAATTAAAAATTAGATTTTTATTTTTATTTATCATTGTTGAAATTCCTACCCAAATGGCAGATTTGGATACATCAGATGATGGGAATTGATCCTGAACTGACCAAAAAGCCCAAACTTCTGTCATGCATTATCCCTGACAAAAGTTGACAGCTATCAAAGTCAGAGATCAATCCTGATTTGGCCAAAAAGCACAAACTTATGTTGGGCATCATCCCTGATGAAAGTCAACTATTATTGAAATTGGCAATCAACCCCAATTGATATGGCCAAATCATGCTCCCTTGGAGCCACTCAACCTTGGGGTTCAAACATGAGCTTTAAGATGAGCACAAACAAATCAACCAAGATAATTGGGCTTTTATCAAATCCACAATTGGTTTACTTTATTAGATATAGGCTTGGGCGCCTTAGATTTCCTAAATACACCTTCCCAATTTCCCATATATAGCTGGTAATAAGTTTTTAAATGGGACTCTTTTTATTTCTTTTTGCCTATTTAAAGTTAAAATTAGGTATATACTTATTTGGAATTGTCTATCCAGAAAAAGTATCTGGAAAAAAGTTATCAACAAAGGGAAGCAACAACAGGTAATCCAGAACCCTGAAACTTTGGGTCCCCTGGCCAAAAATATTAAGGGATATGTGTAACACCACCATGATACCAACAAAACTGGTGCTCCCTGCCAGGTTCACTCTGAGTTTACGGTGAAATATAATTAAAAAACCCCAACTATGAACAATAACACTCTAGCTTCCAATCTCATTTTGATCAAGAATGCCTTAAACTCTTGGATAGTTTTCCCGCTATGATGCGCAGGATGGAGCAGCGAATTCTCACCCTTGAGCAAACCAACTTGAACTTTGAGATGTGATTAGTGAGCTCAAAAGCGAAATTCAGCAGTTATCTCCTATTGTTGCCACCAAATTAGCCCTTCAGGCCACTCACAATCGGGTATACTCAATAATTGAGAATATTAACACCTTAAAAACCAAAGTAGACGCTCTCCATTATTATAAAACGTCCAGCAATAACAGTCCTTTAGGTGAATATGGTCCCCCTATGTTAATAAATGTTGTTCAACCATTAACCCCCCAGTGGCATGTTCAACCCATCATTCAAAATGAAGTATATTCCTGGTTAAGAAAACATCTTCCCTTTCTTATTTTGTTATGTAAAATGCTATGGAAGAAGCCACTGACACCCAGCAAAGCAAACACCTAACTAACTGTCTTAGTTTCATGGCTCAAGACATTATGATCCCCCATCTGATGCATTGACGTACTTGGACTGACGCCAAAAGTGCCTTGCTTTGGGAATTTGGGAGCAACATAACCTTAACCAACCAAAAACAGACTACTATGGGTATCATCCGTAATAAGGGAAACTATCAACAAATTCTCCTTCTGTTTTTACCTCAAAGCACAAACTCTGGCTGCCTGGAATCACTTACATTAGATGATGCCATCACCGCTGCATTGTCAGCGTCAAAAAATATGCCTAATATCATACTTTATATTAAAGCAGTGAAGTCTAATTTAACTCCCCTCCTCCATATTAAAGAGGCTATATTGGAAATTCCGGCCAATCTACATAAACCTGTCGCACCGCCTCATTTTAATACCAATAAGCCCCAGTCCCAAGTATTGGCCGTTACACCACCCTATTCTCCTACATCTGAATTATACTGCACTCATTGCAGAAGTAACAACCACACTGTAGCTGACTGCCGCATCCTTCAACGTAGGTTGCAAAAGATCAGTTAATATAGGGCAATAGGCTCCCTATGCTGATGGAAACCAAGCGCCTTAAGACCTTTGTTTTAGCTCTAGCTCTATCCCCAGCACTTCATATTGTTTTGTGTTAGCTGCCCCTGCAAAGGTTGACGTACCCTTTTCTATCCAAAGAAATAAACATCTCCCACTCTCTTACTCTTATGTTGGTCAGTTAACCCAACAAATTTTGACAGTCAACTCTTCTATGGAAAATCAAGCGCTGGCAGACAAAACGTTTAACTGCAATTAACAGCCCTGAGCTTGGCCATGGCAGAATCTTCCACTTGCTTCATTGCAAATCCCTACCAACAGTCTACTAGCTATTAACTTCAAGTACTGATCTTCAATGGTTTGAGTCAAGGTAGTCGTTCATAAGGTTAAAGTCCTGGCAATAATTGATACCAGCTCACCAGTTAATGTTATTTCCTCCCAACTTATCCAAAAGATAAAAATGGCTTCAGACTTGATCCATGAGGCTGAATATGGAACAGCATGTAGTCAATCAACTAAGCCGATTGGAGCGTATTATGCCTTACCCCTTCGCTTTAGGAAACTCTTAATTACTGCCCCCACCATCGCCTTATAAGATGATACTTATGAGTTTCTTATTGGGGTCCAACTGATGCGAGAGTTTAACTGCATCATTAACCACAAGGCAAAAATATATCCCTAATAGGGTATCAGATTCATTAATATTTGAACTCCCCTTCAAAAATAAAAAACCCCTAAAAACGGACATGCTTCCTTGAGTACCCTTCTCTGCATTTGCAAAATCGAGTACCAAGACTTAGGAAAAACTAAGTTACCCCAAAGGCTGTGGATGCTGAAGAGAGGATCCCTCTGTATACCCTTTCTTCTATTGCAATACTCTCAGGCTCACAAGCTATTGTATATATGGGGATTCAGATTCTTACACCTCTTGATCAAATTTTGGAGCTTAGTGGGCACCCAAAACCTTCCATCAAAGAATCTTTGAAGTGTCTGGAAATTTTGGATCCTGCCTACGGGAAATCAATCTTTATTCTATTAGGGAATTTAACCGCATAAACTATCCAGATCCCTCAGCATGCCCCTATTGCTTATGTAAAACTATCTCTCATTAAGAGTATTGCTGATATGTTTTTGTTTTGGCTCATTACAGAATTTATTATTTGATCCCCACCCACTCTAGCTTTGGTTGACATTAGAATTGGGGATAATCTTACCCTGAAGGAACGCCAAGATATCAAAAACTCTCAAGGAATATGGTGATATTTTTTCCTCAGGATCAAGTGACTATGGGAAAATGTTTAGGGTAATACATCAAATCAAAATTGAGGATCACCCTCATTTAAATTATGACCATATCAAAAATTTATTTTATTTATTTTATTTGAGGTGGGCTGACATGGGGATGATACTGCACCAATTAAGGGAAATCAAATGAATGGGAAAGAGGATAGAATCCAGAAAACCTCCATGCGCGGTGTATGATAGGCCAGGAACTCCATGGACCGCCTTTGCTATTCGCTATCTTGGTTTAGGGCATTGGTGCGCAAAGCAACACAGTCATAATCGTCCCCTACCCAAAGTTCCAGTACTGGAATCAAACTCAGGGAGGCAGCGGTAGAGGTCCCTACTCTACCACTTGGATATCCTTCCCTTACCATATCAAAAATTTTAAGTGGAGGAAGCTCAAGTGGCTTTAGAGTTACAGCAACTGTTGGAGGCCGGGTTACTTGTGCCTTCAAAAGCTATGGGCTTCCCCACTCTTATTAATTTGGAAAAAGAATAGTGGTTACTGGGTGTTATGAATTATCGCCACTTCAACTCTATAGCTTATATAGATAGTTACCCCTTGCTGAATATAGATGACTCTTTGTGCTTAATGTCAGGGTACCACTATTTCTCAGCTATGGATCTCTCCAGTGGATACTGACAAGTAAATTTTTCAACAGAAGATCAGGCAAAATGCGCCCTTGTCACAAGTGAAGGACTATTTGAGCCCACTAGATGCCTCAGGGGTTGTGTAATGCCCCTGCTACCTTCCAACGTGCTATGGATAGACTACTAGGAGATTTAAAATGCTCCTACATACTAGTTTATCTTGATATTACCGTTTTTTCAAATACTTTTACTGAACATCTAGAGTACCTCAGACAAGTCTTTCAGCTGTTACAGCAATCATAAAAACTAAAGCCATCAAAATTCTCTTTCTTCCAGAGTGAGATATATTTTTTGAGTCATAAGGTCAATAAAGCCGGAATATCCCTGATGGATGAAAAGGTCTTGGGTATTGCTAAGATGACTCCCCTAAATCCCTATGAGATGTACTGGTTTTCCTAGGAATGGTGAGCTATTATCTTCAATTTATCCCCCATTTGCAGACACCTATAAGCCTCTGATGTATCTACTGAAGAAAGGAATACTCTTTCAGTGTAGATAAGAGCAACAGCAGGCCTTTGACCTGCTACATGTCTCTCTCTCTCCAGTACTTATTCACCCAAATTTTGATAAACCCTTCCTCCTCTTTACTGATGCTAGCAATATTACCATCAGAGCCATACTATCTCAGCATGATGAGAACTTAGTGGACCATCCCATCGCCTACTACCATAAAGACCTTATCTAAAGTCAAACGCAACTATAGCGTCAAGGAACACAAATGCTTGGCGGCATTATTGGCTATTAAGCATTTCTGACCTTATCTATATGGGAAACATTTCACTATATTTATTGAACATGCTTCCATGTGATGGCTACAGCAAATGAAAACCCCGATGGGAGGCTAGCCCAATGGTGACTAAAACTTCAAAATTGCGACTTTTCCATTATACACTGACCAGGGACAATCCATCAAAACTCAGATTGCCTATCTTGGCTTCCCATCTTGACTATAACTGACCCTGAAGAGGATCGACTCTATGACCTCCTAATCCAACCACAGTTATGAAAAGACAAATCCCTGACCCTTCAAAAGTAATTAGCGAAAAGAATGGCAAATCTCCAAGTAATAATTCTCAATTGTGCAAGCTTGTGTCTAAAAAATGGGTGTCTTATGTAAGGCCATTGTCTCGAACCAACACCATTTTAGAGGGACATTGGCAAGTCAGCTATGGGGAATTTGAAAAACCTACCAAAGGGCTTAAAACGCAATGTTATTGGGAGTGAATGTTTGTTTCTATCCAGGATGTATTGGAGTCCTGTCTGGTATGTTAAATTTAAGCTGGGCCTAATCCTCACTCTCAACATCCACTGGTCCCACCCTGTGAACCATTCCATACTATTAGCATTGATGATGGTGGACCTCTTCCACAAGCCTCTAATGGACATTGGTTCCTCCTACTAGCCATGGACCATCAAACCAAGTAGATTGAAGCCATATCACTCCCCAACATTTCGCCAAAATGCTACCACCATTTTTATATAATATGATTATCAGTCAGCATGGATGACTTAACATCATTTTTTATATTAACGGACAAAATATCCTTTCAACACTGATGAAAGATTTAGCCAAACTGATGGGAACCACTCAAGTATTCTCCAACCCTTACCATACTGCAACCAATGGAATGGTAGAGCAGGTAATGGCACTCTAACTGCAACCCTTCAAAAAATGGCTATGTTTGACCCCATTCATTGGCCCCAATATTTGCCTAGTGCAATTCTGGCCTATCAGATTAGTTACCATCAAATTACTAAGCTTTCGCCATTCCAAGCGTTGTATGGCAGAAATCCCCATCTGCCTTTCAAAGTCCATGCGAAGCTTGCTAAGCTTCTCCTGAAGCATCTGAAGTCTCTATGCGAATTATTGCATTTTGAAATCAGAATACTTCAGGCCCTGGCTGCCAAAAACCTAGCTGACACAACCAGTAGAGAAACTGCTCAATTCAATGTTAAGCAAGATCCCCTACACACCTTTTAACAAGGTGAGCTCATCCTATTCTATCATCACTGTCCTGGAGGTCGTGATATAAACTGGGCACCAACTGGTCAGGGTCCTATGTGTCATATATAGATGGGGCAATAAACACTCAATTATAGAGGTTGTTCAAGGCACAGTCGTAAATTGCATATACAGTTGCTTTCTCTGTCCGTTTGCCCCCTGCACCAAGATCTAAAGGGGGTATTGTCAGGATCCCTACCCAAATAGCAGATTTGGATACGTCAGATTATGATATTTGATCCCAAACTGACTGAAAAGCTAAACCTCTGTTGGTCATCATCCCTGACAATAGCCAACTATTAACAAAATTGGCAATCAACCCCATATGATATGGCTGAATCATGCTTTCTCAGAGCCACCCAACCTTGGTGTTCAAACCTGAGCCTTGAGATGAGCACGTACAACAAAACTGAAATAATTAAGCTTTTACAAATCCCTGATTTTGTTTACTTTATTATATCTATGCTTGGGTGGCTTATATTTTCCCAACACACCTTTCTGATTTCCCATATATAGCTGGCATTAAGTTAATAAACGAGACGCTTTATCTTTCTTTTTGCCTATTTTAAGTTAAAATTAGGTATATACTTATTTGGAATTGCCTATCCAGACAAAGTATATGAAAAAGACTTTTCAAGAAAGGGAAGCAACAACAGGTAATCCAGTACCCTGAAACTTTGAGTCCCCTGGCAAAAAATATTAAGCGATATGTGATAACACCCCCACAATCATGACTATTATCATCAAAATCATCCAGTGATGTCCCCTAATTTTATTAGTAAGACCACTCAGGTAAAACTGGGTCCGCAGCAAGTAGTCCTGAGGCACTGAAAGAAGCAAAACAGATTAGTAGAATCAGGACAGGTTGAAACTAGATTTTCTGGGAGAAGTCCCTTAAAAAATTAAGCCCAGTCTGAGGGAATACAGTGAACAAGGAACCTAAGAAGCTGCCCAAGAAGACCCTTAAATGATGAGGTGTCATATAACCATGACCTGGGGGAAAAAAGGCTTTTCAGACCTTTTTATCTGTAAGAACACCTGAACTAGGCAGGCACAGCAGATGGCCGTTGGAATTGCGCTTTGTGGATGCTACAGCAAGGAGGACATGGAATGGAAACGTGCAAAGAAGAAGGACTTAACCAAAATGCATTGAATAAGGAAATGAGATGGACCATGAGAACTCCAAATTTAAACCAAGCTGGCGGACTCAGTCAGAATCATATTAGCGTATACCCAAGAAAATCATTATTTCTGGATAATCTGGTCAAGCAGGGAGATGTTTTGGGATTTTTGCCCATATTGCCCTGCTTCATCAATTATGTTTAATCTGCTTGTCCACTAGGGGATTCATCCTGCAAGTGGATGTTGAAGTTATAGTTTCTCAAAATAACTATTGTTTGGAGAATTATATCAAACAGAATCTGAGTAATATGTAAGATTTTGATCTACCAGATTACTAGTCTTTCATAGGGGATTGTCCCTGAAAATAAACAAGTGATTAGATTGTCAGTTTCATTATTTGTAACTTAATTGATTTGTAGGAGTCAATTGGGTATAGTTGACAATTGACTAAGGGTTTATAAATTGCAGGCAAGTAATGCCGCCTAAGATAGAGCAACTTTTGAGTTAATCTTTTCTGGATCACAATCTGTTTTTTATGGTAAGAGTCCCATTACAAAAGCAGGTTGTTACCAATTAAGGTTTTAATCTGTTGGGATTTGAGTGAGAAGTTGGGACACGTACTTTGTTTCAACTCAGAAGAGGTCATGGTTGAGTAAAGAAGATAATATGATTAATTTGATGAAGAAGATCACTGTTTTGAGCAAACCTAAAGGGTAATTCATTGGCGACAGTCACCATTCTCAATTGGGGCGTCAACTAAAGAGTTATGCGTCAAATCTCTTGTTAGTTCCCCTTGAGTTTTTATAATAAAGCAGACAAGATCAGATAAAATTAAGATAAAATAATAATCAATTAAGTTTTATACTTTAGACTAATTTCTCTTTGTGATTAAAGTTGGAAGTACAAGGAAATTCTTTGTCTAAGTTATTGTTGATCTCTGTAGAATCTGAATGACGAGAAGGAAAGAGACCCTCTGAACCTTATCTTAGGTTAGGTTCTACCAGATGAAATAGGGAAGAAGTCCATGAAATTCCAGAAGAAAACAATATTAGGACAAGCACCAGGTTGGCGTTGGACCTAATTACTATCTTTGCTATCAGCTCATTTAGAATATAGAATTTATACTCCTACTGCCCATTTTTTTTATCATTATCAGCAATTTGAACAATGCACATATAAGGAACCTGTTTAGTTATACAAGAGAACTTAAGTGAGTAAGATTCAGAAAGAGGAAACAAATCACAAACTTTATCCAGTGGTGCTCAATCAAGTCATTACCAGCTCCAAAGTTTTCATATTTATTTAGTGAAGGTTGATCAGGGGATGATCACTTCTGATATAGTGGGGATAAAACAATCAATTTGTGAAATTAGAGACACCCCAGAGGGTTCTAAGCCCCTCTTGTTGTCTCCAGGGCCACCAAGTTTAGGACGGTAGGGGTTTTATGGTGGCTTATTTTTGGATGCAGCTTGAGTGAAGGAAAGAATCAATCTGTAGGAATTATTTGGTGAACCATGTATTGATTGCCCTTCTGTTACGTTTGGTCATGTATCTAAACAACCATGCTTGGAAATGTTCCAATATATGGTAGTGAAAGCGATTGATGGCTACTTGGATTGTAGGCGTTGCTCCTGTAAACGATTCCAGTACTATCATATGGATCATCCATAGTGATTGCTACTATTAACGCCTGGAGGGAAGGGTGGATAAGTGACTCCATGTTTAGAGCGAACATGTTCCTAGCTAGCTGAATAATTGTCCACTGTCTTGGCGGAATAGGCGCATGGCCTCTTTCCATATAGCCACTGGTGTTGGACATTGTTAACAATGGTGTACTAGGCTTCCATATTGACCACATATTGTACATGTGGAATGGGCTGCATTTGACCGATCTGCTATGCGGTACAATATCCTCATGCATCTCCAAATATGTGCTCTTATCCTGGGTTAAAGTAGTGAGTGATGTGTGTATCTCCAAACTCTTCTTTGGGTCTCCAGGTTGTATGGTATACCCATATGATCCAGGTAATCAATTCTGGCTATGTTACTCGGGTTTCTGCAAATTATTTTTCTGTGACTGTTTGGCCATTAGTTTCCTGTCTGTGAGTTATCCTTGGGCGTCCTCTGTGACTGGTCTGACCACATATGTGAATCTTCCACTCTGCTCTTCTCATGGCTAGAAGTATTCTTTTGAAACGTGCAGGAGTGCCATGTGGTCTTGCAGCTGTAGGATGAGATGCCAGATATTTGATTAATGTGTTTATGTGATCTGGGTTTTTTTATTGGAGTGCTCTTGTGAAGTTATGTCTTTCTGTTCTGGCCCAATGTATATCTGGAAGATCTTGGCTAGCCACCTGAGCTATCCAGGATCCCAGTATATGGGTCGCTTGCTCTACATAATTAGTTAGCACCATACCTCCGTTCCTCCTAGAGCCAAATAGGGTTTCAGGGCGTACAGGGGGGTTGTGGTTGGACCAAAAACATCCCTGTAGTAAGGCGTGGATTGTGTTAAAAAATTCTGGCGAGAAAGCTATTGCATACGCCATAAACCATATGATTGATAGTATCATGGAGTTGGCTATCGTGACCCTTCCTGTTAGACCTGTTTGATGTCCATATAAGGATGCAATGACTCTTGTTATTTTATCTAGAAGTTGATTTTCCATCATGGAGTTGGCGTACCCTCCTGCCTCTAACCATTCCCCAAGTGACGGACAGGTCCAGCTGCTAGCTTGGTAGTGAAGGGAAGTTTCAGTGGGGCAATTGCTGATCTTCGCCTCCTATGTCTGGTGAGGAGTATTGATGTTGTATTGGCTTGTTGAACCAGGGTAGATGGCATCCAATGGGTCTGATATTTCCTCAGGAGTATAAGTTCCGTTTTCTCAGTGTTAAGCGATGCGTTGCTTATGGCTAAATAATCTTGATTTATCTTCTCAATTCTGAAAGCATCCTGGTTATTCTATACCCACCACTCAGTCATCAGCGAAGGCCATCATTTTGACTAGTGATTGGAGCTTGAAATTTATTCCATTGAGAAGTGTGTTTTTATTTCGGATTAGGGGATCCAGACTAAAATTGTATAGTAGAGGGCTTAAAGGGTCCCCTTGTTTAAGTCCTCTCTGTGGAAAAACTGGGTTAGTTAAGATTCCCTGCTCCACGCACAGCCATGGTAGCTGACTCTGTGAACAAAATCACCCAGTTTGTGAATCTATTTGGGAGTTTGAATTTTTGAAGGCATGCCCTGAGATAGGTCCAGTTCACCCTGTCGTATGCCTTCTGTTGGTCCAAGAAGGCAAGCGCTCCAGAGGTTTTGGACTGGCAGACATTTACAAATGTGTGGATGTTGTCCCATATGGATCTTCTTGGAACAAAATTCATATTGTGATGGGGATATCACGTCAGTTGCAATTTCTCCTAATCGTTTGGCCATAATTTTTGTGAATATTTTAGTATCAGTGTTGGTTAGGGAGATTGGGCGCTAATTGGATAGGTTTAGTATGTCTCCTTATTTGAATAAAGTGACAGTGTAAGCTTCTTTGCCTCCAGGTAGGAGGCATGTTTCCATTATACACTTGTTCATGGAAACTAAAAGAAAATTAGATATGTTTGTAAAATATTTTATATAAAATTCATAGGGGATCCCATCAGGTCCAAGGCATTTCCCTCTTGGAGAACCGCGTACTACTTCCCATAGTTCCCTGTGCAATATTAGGTTAATTAAATTGTTATTTTGAGCTGCGGTGTCATTATGTGCACTTGTGAGGAATTTTTCGATTTTTGCTGGTTTGACCAGTTCAGATTTATATAAATTCATACAAAACCTGTTTATTTTCAGTTGTGACTTCTTCAGGTGTTTTCACTATGGATTGTCTGGTCATATGACCTGGTTGCAGGCTATTGTATTTTTCTGGGTGTGAAACCGATGGAAAAATAGCTCATGCAAGTTTCTCCATCTTTTATGTTTTTTGCTCTATAATGAACCCCAACTTGGTGTTGGTGTTCACATATCAGGGTATTTAGCTGAGCAGAAACCTTCGCCCCTTTTAACCCCATCCAGGGCTGTATCCTATGTGTGGGACATTGTTTTCCAGGTGGTTTATTTCTGTCAAGGTGTGCCTGATTATGGCTGAAACTGCCCTATTTCTTCTAGAAGTTATGTGTTTAATCTGTTGGGTTGTTGATTTTTTGAAATTTTCCCAGTTGATTAATAGATTCAAACAATAAGGTGTTTGAAAATCCCTTATTGAGGATATTTCCTCCATCCAGGATTGAAATTCTGTGTCAGTTAAACTTTCTGGGCGTATTCTGCACCACCTGGGTGCTTGGGTAGTTGTTTACACTGGTGTGTAGGACACTGAAACTAGCCAATGGTTGGAGATTTTTTTTGTAGTTTTGAATTTATTAATTTGGTGTCCAAAGATTAATGGTGTGAGTATTAGGTCTATTCATGACATAGAGATATGTGCACCGTTGTGTACATGTGGGCGTGTCATGTTTTGTAGCAGGGATTACCTTTTTGGAAGTGGATCATATAGTCCCATTGTGGCCTTTAGTACTCGAAGTTCCACTTGCCCTTATGGTGTCTCTGTTGTGTATGACCATTGGTCAGTAGCTGGGTTAATCCAGCAGTTCATGTCTCCCACGAAAAAAATATTTGCTGGAAGATGGAGTTGTGTTAGAGCTGTTAAAAACTCTCGTCAGTACAGTGCACAGTTTGGTTCATACACACTAGCTAATGTGTGAACTTCTTTTTGCCATGAGAAGGTAACAACTAGTATGCGGCCACCAGGAATGAATTTTTACTAATTGATTTATAGCTTTGGTTTTCGTGTACTATCACCCCATAGTACTGTGACCAAAAGATATTATTGGGAGGAGCATGTTTTCCCATGCCTCCTCCTTTCCCTGTAGACAGTGGGTTTCCTGCACTGCCAGGATATCCACATGTGGGTTTTGCAGGAGACTCAACTTCTTGGCCCAGGACGTTAAGGCCTTGAGTCCCACTACGTTCAGTATCCTAACTCTAATGAGACGCCCGATGCACCTCAGGAGCAGTTAGCAGGGCCCCCCGGCCCTATTCCTCACTCTCATTGCTCTCCATTGCACTTCTGCTGCCAAAAGCATAACCATGAATAGGAGTTGGGTGTATTCTGCGCCTTTCGTTACTACTGTTTTTGCTCCTCTCAAGCCTTTGTTGGTTTTCAATTTATCATTGTGGTACACTTGTGTGCTCTTATTGACCACATTTTCCTCTTGCGCATTCCAATGTTGATTTTCATTCCTGATTGGGTTATGCTCCACAATTTTGAGGGTTGTGCTGAACCCCTGTTTTGCCACATTTTTTCCCAAATTGAGTTTCGCCAAATCTTTTCTGTTTGGATTGGTTGTTTGGTTTTCCGCGGAATGTGATTGCCTCATTGTTTCAGGCTCATCCATGTTTTCCTGGATCTGTTCTGCTTAGATGGATGATTCCACCGATGCCTTTGCCTTGACCACAGCCAGCTTGTGAGCTTGTTTTGACATTTTTCATTTTTTTGTGGAAATTGGGTCATTTATTTTATATTTCCCATATTCTCCACAGTCGAATGCTTTTGTGGTGTCTGTGATTTTGGCGTACTGTGAGTCGTCTTTACCCATTTCTTCCTCACAGAATTCCATTTTTATTAGGCCTTCTTTTATGGGACAAGCGTGAATCTTGTGCCCAAAGGACTCGCAGCGGTTGCATATGGGGGGTGAACTCTATACTGTTGCGTGGAATAGTTGGGATTTTTTCCCATCAATAGTAAAGGATGCAATGAGTGGGATTTTTGTAATATCTTTCTCTATCACCTGGTTTGAAAAAATAGTTGCGATTGCCTTCCCAGTGCTAAGGGTCAGCATCAGCTGGAATCCTGCATTTGAACTGTTTAATTTCTCCATAGGCTTCTAAGCCTTCTTGTAGATGTTGTTTGACTACTGTGTGCGCCAGTGTAGTCAGGAGGTAGTTAAAAATTTATAAAAATATCATTGGATTCTGTCCAATGTGTGCGTTTGGTCAATACCAAATGCTGACCGTCATGAAGGTTGAGTACTACTCTGACCTTCGCTCCTCATTTGCTTCTTCAACGGTTTCAAACCCAAGGTCTACCCAACCTTTGTGGATAGTATGGGTTGTTAAGTACACCGCGTGCAGGAAACTTTAAGTTGGACTTCGCCAAACTTTTCCCACATCGTCAGTGTTTCTACGCCCAGGAATACTCATATCCCTTGTTCCACTGATGACAGTGGTTGCGATTGGGATACTTTCATGTAGCTGCAATATTTAACTGAGAAATTCATGAAACCTGTGGGGTGCGCCACTTTGGGCTTTTTATTTTACTGATATTATCATTTTGCTTCTGTGCGCTTGGTACCTTTGGGTGGTGAAGATCCAGGTCCGCTGCACTTTACCACGTTCATCCAATTCTTTATTTTATTATTCATGCTCATCTCACCTGGTATTGATTATCAAATTGTATTTTTTGAATTAAATCATATTACTGGCTGTGATAGTAATCATAAAGAAAGGCACCAGCTCCGAAGTTTAACATGGCTCTTACTCCATCTTCAGTTTGTGGTCCCAAATGGGCCACGCATCTTTCATAGCCTCAGGCATTTTCAACAATATGCCCTAGTTCTCATAAAATTTCACAGTTGGTTCCCCTCAATCTACTATCCTTTATGTCCTCAAACATCCATTCTGGGCCCAAGATAATGGCAGGTGGAAAATATGTATATCCTGTTTAAAATTGGATCAAAAAACACAAATGCCTCTCCCTTGCATCTTCTGCATGATCTGAGCCTATCTCCAGCAGCGCCCAACCCACAGTCAGTCCTGCAGAATTTTTTGTATGTGTACAATCCTGACCACTCACCTAAGGCCTGCTACTGTAGTGGTCCCTAAGCCAGCCAATTAGGCCCATCTCAAACCAGAACTGCAACCA
>JAKSZP010014541.1:0-208765 GCA_022478985.1 Massospora cicadina
TGGCCATTTTACTTAAGTTTTTATAATTAGAAAAACTAGGTTTTATGCAAAAACGGCAAGAGCGTGAATCTGGAGGTTAAACAATTCCTACCAAAGCAAAATCTGGCTTGACATTGAAAGGTATTCACTATTGTCGAACCATTTGAGACAATCAAATGGATTTAGCTTAACCAACGCTGGGCTAGCCTCTGGAATTAGACCATGGGCATGGTCTAATTGGTTGCATACTGTCACCCATGGCTGCTTAGCTGAAACTGATCCAGCCATTGACTCAAAATTCTGCAATATGGTCAAAATTTTTTATTTTTTTTTTGTAAATTTTGATTGGTCGCCACTTTAGAAGCAGCACCAGAATTTTCTGAGGTTGGGGGTGGGATGATTAAGCCACATTAAGAAAATTGGGGCGTCTAATAATATAGATCACTTTATTCTTTCTAAAATATATACATATTCTATTTCTCCACTAAGTGAACCTGGACCCTCCATATCAAAGCACCAATAAAACCTGAACTCCAGTATACAATTGGTGAAGGACTCCTCCCTGAGGTCTAACCATGTCCTTGCATCTTTAGTATATTTGGCTATTTATATATAATTTTTTTATAACTCTCTTTGGAACATCTGGGTACTGACACCCTTCATGGTGCCCTTTCCCATTTATTGTTAACGGTTTGTTTTTGGTTGTGAAGTTGTGCATTTCACACCATCTCTCAGAAGATGAGAAATTTGTAAACACTCTCTTTACATTAGTCAACAAAACCTTTTACTGTACGTACATGAGAATTATTTAAGTATGAGCTCTTCCTAAACGTTGACTAGGTGTGTTGGCTGTTTTTAAAAGTCTATATGCTGCTCACCACAGAATTCTTTTTATTTTTTAGTACAACTCAGCATTATACTCACTACAGTCAAGTGGGAGGTCCCTACTCTTCCTGCTTGTACCTTATGGTTTTGGACCCTTTGGGATCCTGTTGTTATTATTCCAACACCTATCCCAGAAGTTTATTCTGAAATTTGACAGGCAAAAGATTTTTTGCTTTAGAGCTCTTATTATTTTTTTAAAAGCTCTTCTCCGCCCTCTTGTGGAGTTGATTTGCTGTTTAACTTTCCCCCATTGCAGCTGAATGGGTCTTTATGATGTTCTGAGCTCAGCTGCTTTTATGGAAGTTCATGGAAGGTTTGGAACAACTTCTGGAAGCATGTCGTCCTGACATATTCTATTCCAATCCGTCTATAAGTTCTTTGCTCTGCGTCAGGTGGGACGTCCATTGGGGTTATTAAACACTAATATTTAATCAGGACCAGACCCTACCTCTGTCTGACGTAGTTAAAACTGTCAGCACTTTAGTTAGCAGGTCCAGGAAAAGAAACAGGCTTCAAAGCTGCTCAGAGTCAGATGTTGTTGTTTTAGTAAAAATACAGTAAGGGGCCATAACTATCAGGATGGCCAAGGCTTGCTGAATAACCTCAGCAGAGTTCTATAAATAGAAAGCTTATTTAGAAAATATATGGCAAAAAACGATATAGCATAGAACTATAACCTGATATAATATTAGGGTACTGGAGATTTTTGCACCCAAGGGTGTTCCCCTTTAGACTAACAATCAGGATTTCTTAAAGCTTTAGGAAAAGGCGCGTGATGAGATGACTTTCTTTGTGTAAGAGTAGTCTTCTGGAATTAGTAAGGTGGTCTCTTTGTCACTTTGGTCTTAGGTGATTCTGGATCTTTCCTCCTTTCGTCTGCTAGTTCAGAGGTTAGTGACTCCATAAATAGGTGACAGAAATTTAATTATTGTCAGGGAGTGAGAAATAACTTTAACCTTAGACAATACGTCTTTGCCTGCAGTTAGAGTTCTTATAATGCTCCCTTGAGATCCTGTTAGAGGGTTAAAAAAGCTCTGAGAAATCGCCCATGTACCCGGTTGATGAATATGCCTTTTTAACACTAACTATGAAGCATTCTGACCCACTCTTAAGAAGAACTTTATAGGGCCAAACAAAAAAGATAGCAAGCTTGCTAGTACTTCCCCTGGGGCAAAGATGTTAAAACATTACTAAGCTTTCTGGTTGATATAGTAGCAAGGTAGTCATCATAAATTGCTTCCAGTCTCTGGGTTGTGGTATGCACCAAAGCATCCATGGCTAGAGACTGCAATCAATAAATTTCATTAGATAAAGCTCGCAGAGTGATCTTAAAATATTTTAGGAGCTTTCAACATTAGGGTGGCTTGTAGAATAGTTGGTTTGAGAGGTTTCTGCCATAAACTCCTTATAGAAATACATCTTTACCACTTTGTGGTAGCTGACCTGATAGGCAAGTAGAGAACTTGGTAGAAAATGGTTAAATTAAAACTGATCAGTAGAAGCCATATTTCACAGAATGGAAATAATTGTTATTAGCTCTCTCTACAGATCCATTCATGGAAGGATAATAGGGTGCTGAAAAAGCTTGATGAGTGTCAAATAGGGCACTCAATTCTCAGATCACCTCTGAAGTAAAATTTAGGCTGTTATTGGATAAGAACACCCTTGGCCTACCATGTTGTGTAAAGAGTTTCTGATACAGGAATAAGGCGGTTGCACATATGGTGGCCATAGGGACAGATACAGCCTCAATCCATTTGGTGATGTAGTCCATGGCCAGTACTATATATAAATGACTGTGGATTCCTGTATGCAAATTATTATGCGGGAAAATTATATGACTAGATGATAAGCCTAAATAATTATTGGGCGATAATTGGTTATCCACCTTGATTGGGCCAAAGTAATTATTATCTATTGACTTATTATGGGTTGACGCTGAGCGAGTTGTCTTCAGCAAATAAGAGTAAATTCCGCTGGAGCCTTAATTATGAGGCGAAACCATAAAAAGTGAATTGGGAGTAATTAAGCTGAAGGGTCAAAGCTAACAAGAAACAACAAAGATATGAGAGGAACGTGAAGTCAAGGAAGGGGGTAGGTTGATTAGAAGGAAGAGAGTGGAAGTAGGGAAGAAGAGGAGTCAGCAGTAGAAGGCAACTCATTACATATTACCTTAAATAAAGTGGTGTCACCAAAGCTATTGCTTTGTGGTCTTATTACATTTACCAAGTTTATTTTTGAGACCGAAAATCTCCATATTGTCCATCTGTTGCTCAGTGGGATGAACCCTGTGCAACCCTTATGGCGGTTATTAGCTATATAGCCGATTTTATAACAATAGTGCTCACTACAGGGAGCCTATTGATCAACACACTAAAATCTCCATATTTGTCAAGCAATGGCGTAACAGGCTCAACTTGATGGGGTACTGCCCCAGGTTATGAGTTATCCCAATACAAAGAAGTTGACCTTGTCTTGGATACACTACTCCAGAAAAAAAATGCTTTTTCAAGAAAGAAAAGTGTATAATGGTGTCAGGATTTTCCCAGGGTTAGGTGAAAGCCTTGTCCAGGTGAAGGATTGATACCCCCATTCAAAGGGTGTAAATCCCAAACGGCTCAATAGATTTGAGAATATGGGGTCAAACATATAGTATTAGCAAATATACTAAATTCGGGGCTTTGTATAAATTACTCCAAATTCAAGGAAACGTTACATCCCCATTCCTTGAGACATGTGACCTGGGGTATCGCTTGACCTGGTCATGAGGGTGGCAAGATCCTAGCAAGGTTCAAGATAATGGGCAATCCAGAAGACCTGAGAGATCCTACTTGGATGGGTCAATGATAATCCTTGAGGCACTGTGTCCCCACACTACCTATAAAAAGCAGTGCATGTTAGCATAATAAAGTACTTTTTTCATAGGATATAAGTTTATCTTATTTTTATTTAAGTTCAATTTATTCCAATGACTAAAGTCTCATACATCATTGCATCTGGAGCCGCCCCTGTCCTCTCAGCTGACCCAAGCCCCACGCAGTCAACCTACTTATTGAGTTTCTCAGCTTTAGCACCAGCGAGTGCATTTGGGGGAAACCTGATAAATCGATCAGCTTGACAAGGCTTTCAACCAATTGCACCTGGTTGATTGCCAAGCCACTCAATCTGCCAACCACTTAGATGATGTTTAAGAGCGGCTACACTATGCAGAGCGTAAATTGAATAGTGTTGCTAAAGAGGAAGAGGTCTACATTGACAAGCTGCCCCCGTTTAACTGAGACAGAAAATACACAGTTTATTAAGTGGTTCAAATTTGCAGTGGAGGGGGCTTCAGATCAGCGTAAGGATAAACTTTTGCTGTCTGCTCTGGATGTTGAGAGTGTGGACCAAGTTATATGCTACCTTAAGAATAGCACCAATACATAACAGGAAGTAAAGGAAATTGTGCTCCATCTGTTTGGGGTGTGGCAAAGATGGCGCAGCACAAGGCCAATTATTTTAACAATACAATATAAATGAAACGAGTTTTTGGTGGAATTCACGGAGCAATATACGTCTGAGGCCCACGTGCTAGTGGGAGAAGATATTTTGACCAACAAGGATGCAGCATCGCAATGATGGCAGCTTTTAGCCATATCAGAAGCTGATAATGCTATGACCCCCATCCTTCAAAAAGATGCGGCGATATTGCATATTTTCAACTATTTATGCCAGTTATCTGTTGCTTTTAGTGCTCCCAACATGGAACAAAAAGCCCCTGCAACCATTACCAAATTCTCTTCAGGAAATAGACAACAATAATTTTAATATAGAACAAAGGATAATACTTGGTCACTCAACCCTTTGGCGGGTCCTTTATGTCCTCTCTATTGTCAACCAGCTGATCCTCAGTCAAACTAAAATCTATTTATTGATTTTTTGACCTGGTTTTTGGAGGTTACTCAGAGACGTGAGCCATATATGAACGCCTGCTTCTCTTGCGGCCAAAAAGGTCATTATGTGGCTAACTTCCCTGGCAACTTGCATGCCTATGCAGTAACACTCGTCCTGACTGAATAGGGAAAAGTTCAAGTGAAGTAGAGATGGGAAGTTCTACCTCCACTGATCCAAATATATTCGTCACTGATAATTCTATCAAGTCCCTTTTTGTTGGGCTAGTATTATAACGATTTATTATACCATTAAACTCTCAGCGGTGCCTCCAACTCCTCTCTGAATAGAGACTGGAATAATAAAGGCTCAGAGTTTCACTGAGATGTACAAATACCGTACGCCTGGCAGTCATTGAGCATAACATTGTGGGTGAAACTAGACCCTCCACGGAGGTTGCGCATTAGAGGGTATGAATGTTGAAATATCAGTAGAGAAAATCTTTCAAAAGTATCCTTGTGTTGGCGCCAGTATTATCACTTTTTCACAACAACATAAAGCACTTGGATGTGCCTGTGATAAACATATACAGTTCTTCTTATTTGGAGTTTACATACTGTGCCATTTTTGTAGGAAAAACCAAAATTTTATCGTAATTATAGATACTGGAGCCCCTGTCAATATAATAGCAACAAGCTAGTGGCTAAGCTTCCGCTGAAGCCTGATGTGGAACAATAAGTAGTATATGGGACCGCTGGGGCACAGAGCACTGTGCCAGAGGACGCATATAGTGCGTTGCCTCTGAGTTTTGGATCAATTGGCACATCCACTCTGGATGTGGTTTTGCATAATAATAATTATGACATACTGATTGGGGCCAAATTCATGTGGCAATTTGTAAGGTGGTGTTCAATATGGTGGAGGAAGCCTTAAAGATTCTGGGACAACGGAACCCCATCTTTTTTACCTCCAGAGGAGTGTGACGGACGGGGTCTCTGAAAACTGCTACAAAGCAGTTGGGCAAGAGTGCTCAAGTGAGTGCCCACAGGCAGGATAGCCCTGCTATGGAGAGATCCTGAATCTGACTATGCGGAAACCACTGTACCACAAAGGTTTGGATCACAGTCAAGACGATGCTGGCGCTCAGAAGGAGGGCCTGATCCCCTGAGAGGGCGTACAAGGACTGGATGGCCTTGTCAAAGTCTGAACTGCTGTCCATGAGGGGGTTTCCAGGTTTTCTTAATAAAGTGATTTGCAAATGCACAAAACTAATTTTAGAATTTATTAAGTTTTATTTGAGTTTATAGAAGACAAAAATGCTTTAAACAGTTTTGCCTGCTCAGATTTATACTGAGCTTATTGGGGAAGAGTGGGTTCTGTTCCCGCGAAGTCCACGGGCATCTTCCCAGTGGTGGGCCCTATTTGAGAATCTAGACCCTCGATTTTGGTGTTGAGGCCCATTCTTGAACTTGTGCTGGGTACCCTTGGGGTTGAGGAAACTTTTCCATATTCATTATTCGGCTTTGAATTGCTCTTGAAGCCTGGGCCATTCCCTTCGCCCATATTCCCTGATATTGGTTCATTGCCTCTTTTGGGAATATTTCGTTTGGCAGCATCTGGTTGGCCAGAGTGCCATTCATAAGGATTTTCATCCTTGTCAATACTCCCAAATGCAACGGATTCAGCCTCCAATTGGTTGGAAACTCGCGTCTGAGGGTCTGATCCCTCATCATCGCATTTAGCAATATTGGATTTGGCAGCATCTGGTTGGCCAGAGCACCATTTCTGAGGCTTCCCTTCCACATCAGCCTTTCGATTTAATATTGCTTCCAATTTTGAGGCATCTGATTTGTCAGATTGCCATTTATGATAATCGGAGCAGTTGATCCCCTCTCCCCT
The DNA here is from genome assembly GCA_022478985.1 of Massospora cicadina. NCBI lineage: Eukaryota > Fungi > Entomophthoromycota > Entomophthoromycetes > Entomophthorales > Entomophthoraceae > Massospora > Massospora cicadina. The sequence goes on from JAKSZP010014541.1 coordinate 6,634, forward strand.
GGCCCTGACTATCGCCCTAGGGAAGATTAGGGCTATGTGGTGGTCAGGCAACGCCTTGACCGTTACATCACCCTCGCCAGATGAGAGCCCCCTCCAGTTCCAGAACTCCTTCACCTTCTGTGGGCAGTTGCTGCAGTCATTGGCCGTCTGCCAGGTGGACTCCTCCACTGGGTATCCTACCCATTTGACTAAGTACCAGCGCTTTCTCTGCGAGATTTTTGACTCCAAGATCTCCTCCACCTCATACTCCGCCTCTCCCGGGTTTCCCAAGTGGACAGGCTCTGGTTTCTCTGGGAGAGGGCCTTCAAACTTCCTAAGTTGTGAGACATGCAGCACTGGGTGCGCCCGCAATCCCTCAGGGAACTCAAGCTTGTACGCCACTTTATTTACCTGGTGGAGGACTTTGAATGGGCCCAGAGCGACTGGTCCAAATTTCCTACAGCTTTCCGGCACTGAGTAGTTCTTCACGTTGATCATCACTAGGTCTCCTTCCTTTAGCTCCAGGGCCTTAGATCGGTGAGTTTCAGCCTTCCTCTTCTGCATATCTATCGCTTTGACTAAGTTTGCATGCAGGGATTTCAGGTTTTCCTTCATTTCTGTTGCCAAGCCGTTGCCCGCTGGATTTGGACCTCTGGGGTGGGTTTCCATCATCTTTGGGTGGAACCCGTAGCTCGCCATGAATGGTGACCTTCCTGTTGACGAATGGGTCAAGTTATTATATGTGGATTGTGCTAGTCTTAGCCAGTCCATCCAGCGTTCCTGTTGTGTAGTCATGTAGCATCTCAGGTACTGCTCGAGGACTTGGTTAACTCATTCTGTCTGGCCATTAGACTGCGGGTGGTAAGCTGAGGATCTGCATGGCTTGATTTGAAGATTTTCAAGTAGGTGTTGCCAAAATTGGGCGATAATTTGAGGGCCTCTTCAGATACTATCTCCTCCGGTAGACCGTGGTGGGCAAACATCTCATTAACGAAGATATCCGCCATGCCCTTTGCTGTGATGGTGGAGTTACAAGGAAAGAATTCCGCGTACTTGGTCATTCTGTCTACCACCACCATCACAGCGTCATATCCCTTTGATTTTGGAAACCCCGTTATGAAGTCCACACTCAGTGAGGACCATGGTATTTCCACAATCTGGAGGGGCATGAGTTTTCCTAAAGGCTTATGCCTAATGTGCTTGGAACGGGCACAAGTGACACATTTCTGGATGTACTCCCTTACGGCACTGGGCATCCCCAGCCAGGAGTAACTTCGGGCCAGGAGCTCTATGGTTTTCTCATTTCCAGGGCGTCCTGCCAAGGGGTGGTCGTGGAAAGTGCTTATCGCCTCCTCCTGGAGCTCGCGGTTAGGCAGCCATGGGCGCCCTTTGAGGAGAATGAGGCCTTTCCTTTTACAGAAATTCTTATGTTGCTCGTTCTCTACCCCCTCCTCCAGGTCCTTCCACAGTGTTGTCCCATACTTTGAGCTTCGCTGGGCGGCCTGGAGCTTTTCCCTCAGTTCCTTGATGGCATTCTGGATGACAGAGAACACATTTGAGGGCAACATAGTGGCGGTGCTGTATGCATCCAGCTCCTCCCTTGGGAAGGCCTTACCTGGGTCCCTGCTTAAGAGATCTGAGATGAGGTTGCTTTCCCCCGGCTTGTACATAATCCTAAAATCATAAGATGCCAGCTATAGGTGCCATCTGGCCTGGCGCTGGTTCATGCGCTTTGGGCTCTTGTAAAATTTGAGGGCTCTGTGGTCCGTTCTGATAGTAAAGGTATGTCTGGCGTAGAGTAAGTGGTGCTACCATTCCTCCAAGGCTGATACAATCGCTAAGAGCTCCTTGTCATACACGAGGTAGTTGGTCTCAGCGGGCAGCATTTTCCTGCTAAAGTAGCTTATGGGATGGTCTACCCCATCTTCTTCCCCTTGTAGCAGGACTGCCCCAATTGCAAAGTTGGAGGTGTCAGTCTCCACTATGAAAGGACGGTTGGCGTCGGGATGGGCTAGTACTGGTGCCTTCATGAGGCTCTCCTTGATGGCTTGGAAGGCTGTCTCCTCCTCTTTTCCCAAATGGAACGGGACCTGCCCTGTCAGGAGAGTTAGGGGCGCCGCCGTCTTGGAAAGGTCTTTTGTGAACCTCATTAGGAAGTTCACCACTCCCAGGAAACTTCTAACGCTCGTTCTATCCTTAGGGGCGGACCACTCCCTTACTGTCTTCAGCTTGTCCGGGCATATGGCTGTTCCCCCTTGGAAGACTACATTCCCTAAGAAGAAGACTGAGTCCTTATAGAACTCGCATTTTGATGGCTTTAAGCGGAGGTCCGCCTTGTTGAGGGCTTTCAGCACGCTCAGCACATCTCCTTTGTGGTCCTCCTTGGTCTTGGAAAACACAAGTATGTCGTCCATGTACGCCACACAACACCTTCCAATCAGGTTTCCTAAGGCGTAGTCTATGGTACTCTGGAATACTGCTGGGACGTTCTTGAGGCCAAAAGGCATCACCTTGTACTCAAAGACTCCTAAGTGGCACTTAAAAGCCATATATTGTTGTTGTTTGGTGATTACCAGAACTTGGTTGAACGCGTCAACCAGGTCCAACTTGGTGAAAACATGGATAACTGAGATCATCTGAGAGATGGTCTCCATCAGAGGGATGGGGTAGGGGTCAGACTCGGTAATTGCATTCAGCCACCGGTAGTCCACACACGGCTCAAGCTCGCCACTTGCTTTTGGGACTAGGAGTATTGGTGACACCACTGGCGAATTGAATGGAACAATCATCCCGCGCTCCAGCATTTCCTTGACATAGACCTCAAGGGCCGTCCTCGCCTTAAGGTTCAAAGGGTAGATGGGACAACCCTTGGGGAACTCCGCATCCTTTTTGAACCTGAAGGTGAAAGGGTAAGGACCGTTTGGGGCGGTAGAGGGAGCTTGTTTCTTCTTGAACAGGTGAGCATATGCACGAAATTCGTTGGGTATGTCCGCCTCTGTCTTCAGCCCTACTACTGCGTTCACCCCAGGCTTCCCTCCGCCAGTAGTGAAGAAATCTAGTGCCACTGGGGGTTGGTTCTTGGGGTGTAGCAAGACCAGGCGCTCCTGCAGTTTGAACTGAGGGGAGTACTTATTCCACCACTCCATGCCCAGGATTATGGGATGAGGCAGATTTTTAATGGCACTGAATGACTCTTGGAAGGTGTGAGGACCCTGCCGCAGCAGCACCTGGGTCTTGATCTTCCAACTGCTAACCGTTTTTGAGGTGTCTGCCAGCGTCACGGCTCCCTTCCATTCCATTTCCAGCCTCATCTCTTTTGCTAACCCGTGATATAGGTAGTTCTCTTCCGCTCCAGTGTCCACCAGCGCCCAAAGCTGATCCTCCCTCTTTCTTCTCCAGAGTTGTAATGAATAGGGGACATAGAGATAAGACGAGGCATTTCCTTTATTGATGGTAGCAACGCGCGCAGGAGTTGGGCGGAAGTTGTAGGAGGGACTAGGGTTTCCCTCTCTGTGGTTTCCTGAAGGGTTTACCCCATTGGCGGAGCCAGAGGGCGAACCCTGTGTGGACTCCTGCGGGGGTTGGAGACTGGCTCAGACTCAGCTCGGCGGCTGCAGAACTTCCCATGTTGTACTCCGGTATGGGCCTTTCCCTTGCGCTAATGCTAGTTGGCCCTCCACCTGGGTCGTGATTGAAATCTCCTCATCGAGGGTAGCTCCAAGGCGAGTGGCAGCCAATGCCATAAGGATGTCCGGGCAGAGGTTCTGGTGGAACATTCGTGCTATCTGAGTAGTGGTGACCTTGGCTGCCTTGGCCAAAGGGCGGTACACATGGGCATACTCCATGATTGACATCTTTCCTTGAGTTAGGTTCAGAAGGGCGGACCATGCAGCGTCTTGGGAGTCATTTGGTGTAGCTGCTCTCTCTACCAGTTGGAGACACTCCTCCAAGGTGGGAGGGAGCATCGTCTGGGTTTCCAGTAGCTTAGTGAACCAATCCGCTAGGTTTCTGGGCAGGGCGGTTACTATCTGAGCAATCTGGAGTGACACTGGGGCCGTTCCTCCTGACGCCGTGGTCAGCTGGGCTTGGAGTTTCACACATGAGAAGGTGGCGTGCAAGGTGCTCAACTCTCCTGGGGTGAGGGCCTGTCAGAACTCAGACGCGGACTGCTCAGATTGAAAGTAGACGTTGGTATGCCCCTTGGAGGGAAGGAAACGGGCGACTTCTCTTAGGAGAAATAGAAGAGAGAAGATGACCATCAAAAACGTTGTTGGGTGTTCATACCACGCAGGCAGGGCGCGTTCAGACGGCTTGTCCACCATGTCCAGGAATAAAGACATCAAATTAAATGAGCTTCGTCTAATGTGACGGACGGGGTCTCTGAAAACTGCTACAAAGCAGTTGGGCAAGAGTGCCCAAGTGAGTGCCCACAGGCAGGATAGCCCTGCTGTGGAGAGATCCCAAATCTGACTATGCGGAAACCACTGTACCACAAAGGTTTGGATCACAGTCAAGACGATGCTGGTGCTCAGAAGGAGGGCCTGACCCTCTGAGAGGGCGTACAAGGACTGGATGGCCTTGTCAAAGTCTGGACTGCTGTTCATGAGGGGGTTTCCGGGTTTTCTTAATAAAGTGATTTGCAAATGCGCAAAACTAATTTTAGAATTTTTAAGTTTTATTTGAGTTTATAGAAGACAAAACTGCTTTAAACAGTTTTGCCTGCTCAGATTTATACTGAGCTTATTGGGGAAGAGTGGGTTCTGTTCCCGCGAAGTCCACGGGCATCTTCCCAGTGGTGGGCCCTATTCGAGAATCTAGACCCTCGATTTTGGTGTTGAGGCCCATTCTTGAACTTGTGCTGGGTACCCTTGGGGTTGAGGAAGCTTTTCCATATTCATTATTCGGCTTTGAATTGCTCTTGAAGCCTGGGCCATTCCCTTCGCCCATATTCCCTGGTATTGGTTCATTGCCTCTTTTGGGAATATTTCATTTGGCGGCATCTGGTTGGCCAGAGCGCCATTTGTAAGGATTTTCATCCTTGTCGATACTCCCAAATGCAACAGATTTGGCCTCCAATTGGTTAGAAATTTGCATCTGAGGGTCTGATCCCTCATCGCTGCATTTAGCAATATTGGATTTGGCAGCATCTGTTGGCCAGAGCGCCATTTCTGAGGCTTCCCTTCCCCATCAGCCTTTTGATTTGATATTGCTTCCAATTTTGAGGCATCTGATTCGTCAGATTGCCATCTATGATAATTGGAGCAGTCAAGCCCCTCTCCTCTGGCTCCGACTATCGCCCTAGGGAAGGTTAGGGCTATGTGGTGGTCAGGAAACGCCTTGACCGTTATAAGGTGTCCCAAAAGACACCATTCGCTCCAGTTAAATTAAACTCACATATAGCAATAGTGTGATTCTTATTCAAAATTGGCAGATGAAGTGGAGGACCAGAGCTCTTTTTTTAGTACTAGATGGTCCCAAAGAGGACCAGAGCTCTTCCTAACCAGATTCATGAGTATTTTGGTATTCCGGTATGGTCTGCAAATACCTTAATTCTATCTTCTGGGCATCAGGTCATAGTAGGGACAGAGATCAAAATTGAAAATCCAAAGGGCTATATGGGGAAATTATGGGGCCCTAACAGCATTCACGGTTTGAGCCCCATGAGACTTCTAGACTACTGTTACTGGGGCATTGGGGAAGTTGTTGGATTTTTAGCGCTGGTGAAAAACTTGCTGGTGCTTATTTGCCTAAAATCCAATAATAGGGGTTTGAACCACGGAAAACATAAAATAGCTAAAATTATAAAACAAAAAACTATGGGTTTTTTATATTTTTATTAGGCGACGCCAGGATAAGAGAAAACGAACCCTCTTGATATCTGACTGGTCAGTATTTAAACTGCATCATGGATCAAAGAGAATTCAATAATAAATTGGAATAGCTTGTTACTGTCCAAAGTTGGTAATATGCAAAAGTAGCCTATCAAAGCTTGGAAAACTTGCTTCCTTTTGGCTGCATGATAGATGGTGAGATATTGTTCGTCAAGACGTATCCATGAAGTAACAATTTAATGAACTTCAGACAATCCCCATATGAGAAAATTATCTCACCTTAGGGGGATCTCCACCACGCCTATAAAAGGGGATGGTCCCCGCTTAAAATTTGAAAGAATTGGACGTGGCTGAGGGAGAATAGACTGATGGACTCCCCAAGTTCCCTCACATGGTTGGGACAATTTGACTGCCTGACTTCGTGCTAATTGCCTGTTTATTAATCATAATAGTGTTACCCCAATTTATGGTGTTCCACCGAGAATTGACCAAGGTCTTTTTGGCTGATGGAATTGCAATTATTATCTATATTGTTCAGGTCATTACCTTGGACTTGTATATGTTCAACTAGTCTCCTTTTCAGACAATTTTGGCCCACAACATTATTATCTTGTAGCTAGGAGGGCAAATGTCTGACAGAATTGAAGGTATCATTAGCAAACCTACAGAATAAGTCATGATAATTCAAAGGCACCAATTGGTGGCTTTTATGCACCTGACTTCTATTGATGAGTTTCACCATTTACATGACTTTGGTTCTTGGGAGGACCTCATCTACTGTAAAAAGTTCATCCAAAGTAATGACCATGGTTCTACATGAGGCCCTAAAAAAGCTGTCAAAGGAATAGAAAGGTAAGGTTATGGGCCTGTTTGAAAAATACCAAGACATCTTTGCATCCAATGACCACAATTGGCATGAGCATGTAAAGTTGGAATCAATTGGACACAGGAGAACACCCTCCCATTTGGTCATGGCCTATCCGTTGCTTGAAAGCTTCAGACAAAGTAATATCTGATGAGGTAGATAAATAGATTAAACAAGGAATGTTAGAGCTGTCAAAGAGTCCCTAGGCGTTGCTGGTGCTAATTGTTAAGAAGAAGGATGGCATTAACTGGTTAGTAATTGAAACCAGAAGCTCAATAGCATCATGAAAAAAGATTCATGTCTGCGCCCATGAATTGATGACGCTCTGGATTGGCTGGGTGGTGCCAACTATCTCTCTGCTATGGACTTGATATTGGGGTACCGGCAAATCAATTTGCCTGTAGTGGAACAGGAGAAATGCGTCATAATCACTTTAAAAGTGTTGTCCCATCCTACACATATGCCCAAAGGGTTGTGTAACGCCCTGGCTACATTCCAGGGGGCTATAGACACTATCTAAGGTGCCCTAAAGCTGTCCTGTGTTCTAGTTTACCTTGACAATATCAATGTGTTCTCGTGGATGTTCACAGAGCATCTAGACCACTTAGAACAAGTGTTTTGCCTACTTGCCAAAGCTAACATAAAAACCAAACCTTGAAGCTTTATTTTTTAAAGAGCAATTGGAATACCTTGGGTTTGTGATAGTCTCCAAAGGGCTTAGACCTCAGCTGACGAAGGTAGAAGATATACATAAGCTGACTTGGTCAGGTAATAAGCAAGAAAGCCAGGTGTTTTTTAGGATGGTTGGGTACTACCAGCTGTTCATTCTTAACTTCTGTTGTATAGGGGATCCAATCTTCGAGTTATTAAAGAAAAACGCCACCTTTGACTGGACTGAACGTTGTCAAAACAATTTCAAAGTTTTATAGATTGCATTGGCAGGCACGCCAGTTTTGCAATACCCTAATTTTGAGAAGAAATTTATTGTGAAAATGGCTGCTTCTCTTTCCGACGTAGGTGTGGTATTAACCCAGAAGGATGATGATGGTTTGGAGTACCCTGTCGCGTATTATAGCTGAAGCTTAAATTGCCATGAACAAAAAAATACTATGACAGTGCGGGAGTGCTTATCTGTGATCTATACATATAAGCAGTTCTAAGTATACCTTTATGGATTAAAATTCAAGATCTTGACTGATCACGCGTTGTTTCATTGGTTACAGAATCTTCGTGAGCCAGAGGGTGCCTTCCTAGATGGGCTCTCAAGCTTCAAGCCTACAATTTTGAAATGCTTCACCATCCTGGTGCAAAGCACAAAAAATCTGACTGCTTATCTTGGCTACCAACAATTGTGGTAATAGTGGATCTGGGCAATTTTTTGTATGAAAAAAATGGTCAGTGGTAGATATGTGTAAAAAAGCCTAAAGTTATTTGGGAACTTGATGGGATGATGGTCAATAAGGTCTGGAAAAATGGGGATTATACAAGTCTATCAGTAATGATATGCTAAGCTTTCCAAAACCTTCTGTGACCAACCCAATATTTTGAGCACTCAAAAGGCAGTAGATCATGGATGTTTACACAAAATGTAAAATTTTTTGCAAATGTGCTACTATTGGGAGAGTATGCACTTCAACGTGATTGAAGTTATTTCTTGTTGCCATCAATGTAAAAATAGAAAAGCCATTCTTCCAGAAGACATCTTATTGGTTAGTGAAGACCTGAGCGCGGCACATGGTGTCCATTGATGAAGTGGGCCCTTTACCAACAGGCAAAAATCAATCCAAGTATATCTTGGTAGCCATATATCATTTATCCATGTGGGTGGAGGCAGGAGCGATAATATTTAGGGGCGGTCACCATTGCCAAATTCATAATGATTTGCATAATCCAAACAGCACGGCTGTCCACTGTTTATCCTCACCAACGATGGAGCTAACATTACCTCACACATTCTCATCAAGTTGAATAAATAATGGCCATCCTCAGTGCTCTAACAACCCCATACCATCCTGAGTCTAATGGAATGGTCAAAAGGGTTAACAGAATGCTGGTGAATATACACAGGAAACTGGTGACAGATAGACCGTTGGGTTAAAGTACCCTCCTATCCACCGCCAGTTTTGGCTATGACTTCAGTTATAACTCCACAACCAAAAGATTCCTTTTCAACTGCTTTACAAAAAACATCCCGCCCTGATTGCATTACTTTACTCCTGTGTAGAGGACAATGGCGGAGTAAATCCACAACTCTACTTGATGACTTTGACATCCACGTTAATCAATCTCCAGACTGAAGCGTACTTAACCAGCCTGGTTAAAAAGATCAAAGATAATGATTTCAATAAACTAAAGCATTGTGGACTCCCCCAGTTTGCTATAGATGATTTATTTTCTTCAACGACCCGCATGAGTTTGGGCAGCAGAACAAGTTGGCTAGTATATGGATTGGGCCTTTTGAGAAAATAGAGAAAACTAATGTGGATGCCTATACAATCAAGGACCCAACAAGTGGTAAGATTATCAACAAGTGCATGCTAAGTTCCTTAAGGCATATAAACAATATTGGAGATAAAAAAATAAAATAGATATAAGTAAAAATAACTTAAATAAAAATAAGAATATATTAATGATAAAATTAGACAATCTAAGATGGCAATCTGTTGGAGTTTTGCCCACCTTTCCAGCCTCCTAGATTACCTGTGGATCACTAGGGGATAATTCTTAATGGCAAGTGAATCGAATATTGGTGACCCTGATTTTAAGCTAATAATTTTTGGGGGATCTTAGGTAATTAGCCAGGTTTGGATACATCAGGAATTGATTCAGGCGAATTCTTAAGATCTTGTTGGGAAGAGTTGCTGATGAAATGGGGCATCTTAGTTGATCAATGATTAACTATCAGGTGTACCAATTAGGATTAGTAGGGTTTCATCACCGACCAATTGGGAATTTAAGGATCAAGTTGCAAGGCGAGTGAAGCCACCTGCAACTAGTGAATTGATCAGTTGGTTTTTGACCTGCCTTAATGGGTAAAAAGTCCCACTACCTAAGCAGGTTGTTCGCCAAATATGGTTGGTTTGCTGGGATTGAGTGGGAAACATTAGAGACACGTTTTTGACTCTGTCCATTTTAGGTCTCAAGGATGTCTAACGAAGAAATCCTAACCAAATGGAGGAGACCATCGCTGGTGAGACTTTAAAGGGAAGTTCAAAGGAAATGGCTGTCGTTTCATGACTGAGGCTCCAATTGAGGGTTGTGTGCTGAATTCCCTCTATAAATTTCTCTGATAATTCACATTAGTTAAAACACCAAGTTAGTAGAATTCATTATTGTGTTAAATCTATTTATCTTTAGGTAATTATTTCTGTGTGCTATAATTGGGGACTCTTTTGTCATATTAAAAGTAAGGATTGAGGATCCTTAGAAGAGGAGCTAAATTTAGACGGGAATTGCTGCAGACTTTGTGTCACAAGAGGAATGGCCATAAACCTGGATTTGAGCATGGATCAAGTTAGGCGGATAAGGGAAGAAATCCTCACAATTGACATCAAGAGTATTTCGTGGAAAAGTATTGGTCTAGCGCTGGATCATATCGGGCTATCTATTTAGCTATGGATAATAGCCGTCATACTATTATCAATCAACTATCAACTACTATCAGACAGTGCAAATCGTGAACATATTGAACCTGTGCAGTTAAACTCCTGGGAACTATCAATTGGTGTTGAACCCAGGATTTTAACACAATCTGTGCAGTAAAGTGAGATTAATAGGTAATAAAGCACAGCATACTTTTAGTCAGGACGTCTCATGATCCATTGCTTCTTCTACTTATGCGGTGAAACTGGTGTTTTGTCTGGTGGGATCCACGCTTCTTCCTTTTCCATCACTTCATAGTTAGCTTGGTCTCACTGGACCCTTCATAAGTTGGCAGTGGGGGAGGAGGCTGCGTTGTCAGGGGAAAAAGGGTCATTATCAGCACAGGGGATGCCACGCCAGAACATTGGGGGGGGAGTTTGCGTCAGCTGAACTGTAAGAGGATGGGGAATTGGGTTCCTAGGGTAAGAGTTGGGGAGGTGATAAAATTGAACAAGCAATTGAAGTGAGCATGCTCCTGTCCCATCAAGAGCAAGTCCCACAACCACATCCAATGATGGTCAGGGATATCAAAGAGTATGCGATGAAGGGGGATGGAGTTGGAGTGTCCCAAGAATAAGGAGATGGGTTCCAGCTTTGAGAGGAAAGGTTGCATCAAGTGCCAAGCAATCCACCAGGAAGTCATCCATGTTGGGATACACATGCGGAAAGGGAGCAGTCACTGAATATACTACTCTATGGGCCCACTCAAGGGCCACCTGGTGCCATTCCATCACTAATCCTAACTCGCCTGCGGGAAGGAAGAAAACCATATTCCCAAGGAGCGCCATTATGGGGAGGTGTTGGATTGGTTCATTGGCGTTAAGGATTGAAAACACTGCAGCAACCCCAGATTGCATACAGTTCAGTTAATTGTTCTGAAAATTCACCCCTACTGACCAAAAGTGGATTGGAGCGTGGGGAAAAACCCCAACCAGATGGCTAGCACCCATTGCACAAAGCATAGCATCCGCCAGACTGCTAATACTACTGGATGAGGATTGGCAATAGGTGGAAGCACTAGTCAACTGAAGACATCTACCAGAAGCTACGCCTCTTTGTTAAACGATGGGACTCTGCTCCGCTCCCCACCCCAGCATAACTGTGTCTATAGATCACTGTAGGGTGCATGCAAGAATGCCATATGGCTAATGAATTTGGGAAGGAGCTCCTCATGGGCCAAGAGGGTCACGTCGCCTACCTCTGCCACTCCATAGTAGCTTGGAGGAAGGGGGAAATGAGGAAGTGGAATTCTGTTTGGGTCGCCCACATCTGCGCCATACCATGTTCAAAGGGAGTATGCATTAACTCAGGGCATTGGTTGTTGTTGTGATCCAGAGAACATTGGGTAACGTTCATAGAAACTGTGCTGATGATTATCATCCAGTAAAGGGGGGTAATGTCAGATAATTTATTTGAATGGACGATAAGCCTAAATAATTAATGGCGGATCATTGTTTATCAGTCATGATTGGGTTAAACTAATTATTATCTATCAATTTGTTATGGGTTGATGCTGTGCAAGTTGACCTCAGCGTTTAAGAGTGGAATCTGCTGGAGCCTCAACCATGATGCGAAACTCCTAAAATTGTAGTGAATAGGAAGAAATTAAGCTGAAGGGTCAAAACTAACCAGAAACAACAAAGATATGAGTAGAACGTGAAGTCAAGGAAGGGGGTCAGTTTATTTGAAAAAGAATGAGAGTGGATAGTAGGGAAGAAGGGAAGTCAGCAGTAGAAGGATGCTCATTATATATATTACATTGAATAAAGTCTTGTTTAAGCTATTGCTTTGTGGTCTTATTAAGTAAACCATTTTTTGGAGACTGAAGATCTCCATATCATCCATCTGTTGCTCATTGGGATTAATCCTGTGCAACCCTTATGGAGTTTATTAGCTATATTGCTGATTTTATATAAGTATCTATAACGCCAATGATTACCGTGTGGAAAAGGGTTGAGGAAGCAACTATTTGATGCTTATACTTGGTTTAGACTTATCTTGCTGGTGATAAGTAATTCAGGTACCCAAAACATCTTTTATGAAGTTGAGTAATTCCATCCCAGAAGTATCTTGGCTTCAACCTTTGTTGGTTTTTTGCAACACCCCGTGCCTAATGGTAGTATGACCTTCCATAACAACCTTAATCTGATTAGAGGGCCAAATGTAAAGAAGCCACTTTTTCTCTACCAGCTTATATAGAATCCCATCAGATAATTGACCGCCCTCTGTTTGAGCTCACTCTAAATTTCTGGAGTTTCTGGTGGCTACAAGCAAGAACAACAAAGGAGATAATAGAGTAATCCTCCTCAGCAGATAAAGCAAAACAGAACTGGAAATTTCAAGAGAACGCTGCGTTTTGTGTATTGTACCTAGTCCTTGAAAAGTTGATAAAACATAGTTTTGTAATTTGTAGAGCCCAACAGGCTAGACTGCCATTGAGGTCACGCATCTGATGCAATCAAAGAAGGGAGGTGTTATTAATTACCATAATTTTGTATTCCATAAAGGAGGGACAGAAATGATTAATGAATTGAGTTGCCACCATGCACTCGCTCTTGGAGACGCTATATTTCTGTTCAGCTTTAGAAAGTTTTAGAAAAAGTATGCAATAGAATAGCCCATATGTTGTCATTATGTTACACCAGAATGACGTCAATGGCAACATTGCTAGTGTTAGTAAAAATCAAGAAAGGCTTATTGAACTTGGGATGTATTAGCACAGGAGGTTTAGTTAGTGCAAGCATAAGGCATTTTAAATTGTTGTTGAGATAACTCCCAGTGATAAGACACGTTTTTCTGTATTAAGCATATAAAAGGCTACACTAGTTCGGCGAAATAGGGAATAATCTGGTGGTAATAACCAACCACATTCAAAAAAATCTAAATTTATATTAGACTCCTTTGTGGAAAATCTTATGTATGTCTGTGACTTTGTCTTTCAAAATTTTTAACACCCTCTTTTGTTAACTTGTGACCTAAAAACTCTAATTCTCGCTAAAAAGGTGCACTTTGACGGCTTCATTTTTGAGGCACTATTCTTAAACGTTTAAATATTATCCATAAGTGATCAAAATTGGAGCCAAAATTTTGGGAGAAGATGTTGACATCGTCTAGATATACCATGACACAGGACATTTTCAAGTCCCCTAGGATGCCATTCATGGCTTGCTGGACTGCAGTAGGGTTGTTTCATAGTCCCTGCGGCATTCAAGTAGGCTCAAATAGGTCCTCATTAGTAATGATAGTGCACTTAGCTAAGTTTTCCGAGTTAAGGTCTATCTACCAGTGCCCACTGGCTATATCCATTTCAGAGAAAAGTCTGAGAGCTGGCTAGCTTAAAAATGGAACAGTAAATTTTAGGAAAGGCATGGCTTTTCTTTGTGAGTTTGAGTTCAATTTACAATAATTCAACACCACGTGATAGATTCCATCTTTCTTCACCAAGAGCAGAGGAGAGGCTCAAGGGCTCTGAAAAGGCTTCAACAGGCCAGCTTCCAAAAGTTGGTTTAATAAGACAGTTACTTGAGCTTCCTCCACTTTGAATATTAAAAAGGCTTAGTCCATATGAGCGGAGCATCTCTGGTTATTACTTAATGGGTCGCTCAAGCCATTTTCAAAAAAAGCAGGGTCTAGAGGAAAAAAAGATAATATTTAGCTAATTTATTCTCAGCAGCCTTTATTGAGCGTTGGTATGTTCTGAGCCAATGACATGTTTGATGGTGGTTATAATGGAAAATATCTTCTAGTCCAAAATTCCAGAGGGTACCAAACTTATGTACGCTATGTAACTTGTCAACATGGAGCATCCAAACATAAGATGTAGGATTTTTTTCCTTTAGGACTCGAGGGATTGGAGTCAGATCACTTAACAAATCTAAGATGATCTTTGAATAGACTGGATTTAGAATGCCTGGGCAGGATAATATACCTCCTTGATGGTTGTATTAATTACTCAGCGAACTTCAAGCACATGTCCGGAGGGAATGTGTACTTGGATTCTTTTATCACAATAGCTTGCTCCTGAGCCAGTAATACCACTTGAGATGGAGAGAAAAAGGCATTCCTTCTTGAGCTTCAGTGGACAGAGGAGACATTTTCTCATATAGTCTTTCTACATTATATTCAACTTTTATGAAGTTCATTTTTCTTCCATGAGGCGTATTCTTTTCTTGGCTTGTCCCTCTTAGTGATGGGAGTTTGAAAAATAAGCAGTAACCGAAACTAAGTATAAACAAAAGGACTTAGTTAGATTAATACTTTAGAATGCCACGTAGAAATTAAGTCACTAATAGCAAATATTAGCTTATATATTGAAACTACGGCAGGGGCAGTTGTAGGAAGCTTTCCAAACCAAACGAGTAAGGCCAAAGAAGTACTTAGAGACTAGGTGTGATCTGGCCTCATGGTCTGTACTCAACGTTAAGTTGTAGTCTAGGTCCAACATTGATTTAAATGACCAGCTTGGAGTATATAACATATACTGGTGAGATGGGGTTGTTAATGACATAAACTTTTAATTTGAACACTCAAACTTCCACTTTGTTGAATGAGTCCCCAAATTGAGGTTGCATGGTAAGGAAAGAAGTTTCAGAGTCATAGAGGGAACAAGAGTAATCCAAATCAGAGTCTTTATTTTTTGATAGTCATATCAACAGAATTTCTGGTCGAGGGGGCATTAGATGGAATAGATTTAAAGTAGATGGTTGAGATGCCAGGTGGTTAACATGAAAAGCCTCTTTCTTCATGTTGAAATGTTCTTTTACTATTCATCTGTATTTCTCTTGTAACAAACTTTGGAAGTATGCCAACGTCTTCTTCAGTTAGTGCATTGTAAATTATTCTTATTAGCCCTCTTCAAAAGAGCATTGGCCTGAGGGCGCCAGTTGAGAGAGTAGCTGGGCTTGACAGCCTTCTGGATTAAACTTGTGGGGATCTCAACAAAAGCCCCTTATTTTCCATGGTGCTTGTAAAGTTTCTCATGATGGCGTTGATATGTAAATGTAAGCCAGGGCGAGATGTCAAGGTTGATAAGGCAGCCGTAATAGCATCAATAAGGGAGATGAGGTAACATGCAACCAAAGTCTGGGCCTCATACTAAAATTAATTGGCAAACTTGGTAGAAGTTTCTCATGTTTGATACAGTAACTATAAAGGCTTACTTCTGTAAGGATAGTTTTTGAAGACTTCCAAATTCTTTTATTTTTGCAGTTTAACTTAGCTCCAGTTTGGCTGTTCTTCAGGTGAGGGACCAAGATTTCTTGGGCGACATGATAAACAGGTGAGATGGTGTAGACTTTTCTGTCAGTTTGTAGCCACTTCTATGGCGCTTTTTATAGATGTATAGGAAAGAAACTGTCAGAAAATCGCTTTTCCGATGATAGTGGGCTATGCTAGTGTGCCAGGCAAACCAGTATGGTGACTGGCTGACCCTTGCTGTTTCGCCTTCACAGGCGTACCAACCCCCTACAAGTCCACATCCACCCACCTACCCAGAAGACCAATGACTCGCCTTAACCCCATGGTCCTTCTTGGGAGTGCACCGGTGGTCCTCAGCCCCCTTTCTGGGCAGCCAAACCCCTTGCTCCTTCTCTCTCATGACCAATCGCCAGCCCCTCTTGGGTGTTCCCCAGAAAGTCCATCCCCCATCCTGGGTCCATCCCCCATCCTGGGCGGCTAAGGCACTCACACGCTGCACCACCCTCATGGCTGATGGCCATCAGCCCATCATCGTTGGTGGCCAGTTGGCCAGGTTCCCATTGGGGGTTTCTTGTAGGGATGAGGTACAGGGGCTGGCAGCGTCAGCCACTATAGGCGTGTCACCATGCACCTGCCTCGGGGATCTCCAGTCCCACCCCTACCCAGCTTAATGGCTCTTGCTAAACCAAATCAATAAAGGTGGACATATGAGAAATCTCTATATGAAGGGTTTGATGACTATTTATACTCTATGCTACTGCGCCTATGAAAACCTCTCAGCCATCCAAGCTAGAACTTTAACTAATTGTCAGTCATCTGTGATACCGATTCCCTCCCAATCCACTCACACCAATCACCAAATACTATGTCAACCCATCCTCAACATAATTTGCTGGGCAGTCATATATATAAATTCTAATTAATATATAACTTCAAACACTCTCGGCATTAGTCACCAGTATTCAGATTTAGGGAAGTGGAATCATTGTAAGACGTTTGATAATGAAAACATCGGCTTTCTGAAAAAATTCCACAATGTCCCACATTTAGAAGTTGAAATCAAACTAAAATTCCACCAAACCTGAACAATTAGTAATTAATTGGTCAACATCCTCAACATTAGTCATGGTTAAACCTTTGAATAACATTACTATTGGGGATTATCCAAAATACTTCAAAAGGACTCAACCCACACAATTGGAGGAACACCAATTGGCAAATATAACATTAAATTAACATTGAACTAGGTGTTTGCTGGCAATCACGCCCAACTAATCAACCCCCTACTTCTGATATCATTGGGACTAAACCATCTGGTTAATTTCCCAACAGAGGTTATACTCCCTTCACTGGAGGCGTTATTTTCCTTAAATAAAGGCTTATATATTAGTAACTTGTGTGAATAAAACGTTGATCTTAATCAGTGCTGGAGGTGCCAAAACCAAGGACTTGGTATCATTGTATTAAGAGGGTCACATCTGATCAAGTTGAGCCCCCAAATCGTTCACATCATTCTTTAAATTCATGTACTGAGTCATCATTGTATTAGAAGGTGGCCTTTTGCATAAAATTGTTCCTCAAGATTTTTTAATTCTAATTTTTGAGCTTCTACAGCTGCCTTAGTAGAGAGTTGTTCCAACTTAATGGCCTTGATTTGACTGGTAAGTTGGATAATCCAGGCATTAATTTGGTATAATTGAAGAGGGTGGAAGGTGAGTCAGTAGGGCACATGGCTGCCAACCTGAAGGTTGCAGGTTCAATTCCACCCAAAGAAAATCAATTGGGGTACCAGTAAAAGGAAGCTATTGGTGGCTAGTAGGTCTAATAACACAAAAACTTACCCATGATGTAACCAGAAAAATCCGAGTCCCAATCCAGAGGTGGAAAAAATTTCTATAATTGAGTTGACCCTTCTCAGGTTTCATGTCAATACTTTGTTTCTCTATTTTGGTAATATGTCCCCTTGTTGGCTTGCCTCAAATAAATAAATAATAAATAAACAAATACGGTCTAATTGAACACCACACAGTTGGAAAAAAGCTACTGACATTCATGAGTTAATTCGCCAAGATTTCAAGGATATAGTTGGGACTAAGAGGTCGGCCTTTAAGATTCATACCATAGCCATGGATTACAGGTGTAGCCTGGGATTCAAATCAAGCAACTTAATTTTATAATTACTCAATCAGGATAAATAAGCCTCATCTTTGGGTTCAGTTATGGTAGGTCCAGAAGTATCAGGAGGGCTGGAGGGTCCTGGGGGCAGAAGGTCCAGCTTCCCCTTGATGGCCAGGAGGCCCTTATAATCCATGTGGCCACAGTGGCCCAGGAGGGCCAATATCCACTGAGGGCCCAGGTGGCCCAGGTGATCCCACGGGTCCTATAGGCTCACAATCCCCTTGAGGCCCATGAATCAAAGAGGGACCTCATGGTCCAGGGTGACCGTGGTACACTGGGGGCCCTTTGGGCTAGCAAGGCCTTACACTCCTGGATGGGCCTGTTTAAAGCTTCCTCAAACAGCACAAAACATCATCCCCATTGTTCTTCAAGGCTGGATGTAAAATCAAAGAGAGAAGCAATAGTCTGTATGACCTGAATATATGCTTCAGTTATGGTGGCATCCACTTGAGTCTTAAGTTGGCTTTGTAAGTATGCGAAGGATATCTCATATAGTAAGGCCATCTGGCATTAAACTTCATTGATTAAGCGCCAAATTTTTGTTAATAGTGTTTAAGTTCTCTTGCATGAAAGAAGAAGCAAATTAGCTAAATAATAGATAGATAATTGAAGGGACTAGAATAAGTGCAATTTCTGCAGTACTTCTTGGTGGTGCAATCCTATAAATTGAATAATGAGATAGATGGATGGGTGGGTTGGGACCATCTAGTACTAAAAAAAAAGAGATAGATGGATGGGTGAAAGAAGTTCATAAAGTATTGCTCTGCATTGGTTCTTACTTTAATGGTAAATAAACTGGAGTTAAGTGTATTCTCTCATAATGGAGGGGTTAGCTGATGCTCTGACCTGACTTCAATATCCTTCAGGCACAAATATATAATTGAGTAAAATTATACAATTGTGGTGAGGTTAGAAATTCTCATTTATCATTTCCCTTGGTTCGCAAGTGGCACTCATTCTTTGTACTCAGCCCTAAACTCAAGTGTAGCTGGGATAGGGCGCCCAATTCAAAGTGAGCATTGATGATTAATAGGTAATGCTTATAACCCTGTTATCTTAGTAGGTTTCTTGTTCTCTATTTTTGTCCATCTTTTTTTACACACTCTCTCTTTAGTGGCAACTCGGAAAACCTGGCATAGAGAATCAGTTTTATATCATCATTGTAGGAAAAAGAAATGGGAGAATAAACAGGCTTAGAAGCAGCTCAGAGTCAAATGTGGGTAATTTAATAAGAATATGGCAAGGATCCAGAACTATTGGTATGGCTAAAGCTTGCTGAATAGCCTCAATAAAATTCTAGAAATGGGAAGATTATTTAGAAAAAAATACAAGAAAAAAACGATATATCATTTATTTGAAGCTTGGGATATTTATAAGGTACTGGGATTTGTTGCACATGAGGTGTTCCCTTTTAGACTGACAAGCAGATTCTTCTTGAGTTTCATGAAGAGGCGCGTGATGAGATGATCTCTTTGTGTTAATGTAGTCTTCTGGAATTAGTAAGGTGGTCACTTTGTCACCTGGTCTTTGGCGATTAGCAATTTTTCCTCCTTTTTTCTGCTAGTCAAGGGTTGATTCATCAATTAACTTGGTGCCAGAAATCAAAGTGTTAATAGGTAGTGAGATTTTATTTTGACCTTAGCCAAACTAATCTTTGTACTTGGTTCAAGGGCTGACAAAAACGTCATTTCTTTTTTCATTTTTTACTTCCTCAAGAAATGTCCATTGTGGCAGATCCCCATACCAACTTTAATCTTCCAATTGAACCTCTTTGGGATAAATACTTTCCCCAACCAGAGTAGGAACATGTAATTTAACCATAATTGTTTCAACTGGAGTGACCCCTATAAATACTGTCCCAGATAACACAAGCGCTCCTTTAAAAGGGACGAATGTTTCTTTTATACAATCAGTTTTGTGGGTTCTGAGGGTTGGTTGGGGTCTCATTAAGTCTTTAATTAATGTTTTAGATGAATCAGCTGTGATGGTTTCACCCACAGAGACCCCTATATTATGGCTCTTAAAACTATTAATCCTTCTTTAAATGTGGCAGTGCCTCCCACTGGGTCCCCTTCAGATTTGGAGGAATTTGAGGTTTTTCATGAGTCTAGCACTTAGTCTAACTATTAGTAGACCGTCTGATATGATATCATCTCTGTAAAGTCTTTCTGAGAAGAAAGTCAAACCCTCATTGGGGGCCTTACTGTGATAATGATAGATATCAATGAACAGTCAGCCATCAGATCAGTTATTCTTCCAATGAAGCTTACAAACACCATTTTTGATTGTAGTTTCATAGATGCAAATGAGCCTGTCATAAGCCCTTGCAGGTTAAGCCTGGAGTCAAGATTCTGATATGACTGGACAATAAGCCTTAAGTCATTATAGTGGAATGGTCTAGGTTGGCCAAGCCAAGTAGTAGGAAATATTGCTGATGATCGCCTTGACATAAGGCGATAGGGCAATATTGAGCCCCAAATTAATATTTAGTGAAACACCTCCAAGTTAGGTAATAAGGTGATGTCATTGTACAAAAATTGATTGTAGATTGCCTCAAACTAAGGCGATTGTGAATTTAATAATTTTATAGAATCTTCCAGAACCAATGAGAACACAGCAGAACCAAAAAGTGTAAGCCAAAAAAGCGGTATTGTCCAAACTTGCTGAGATATAAGCAAGGTGTGACGATTGTAGGAAGGGGATTGTTTGTTGCTAAAAAGAGTAGAGCGAAGCAGAAGGAATCTGCTGTTGAAAATTAAAATAAAGTATTGTTGGAGCATTTGCTTCATATTCTATTATTAATTAAGTTGTTTTGGGGGATGACAATCTTCATATCATCCGCCAGTTGCTCAGTGGGATCGACCTTGTGCAAAACCTCTTGGTGTATCTCAATAATATTGACAAAATTATAACAGTGGTGCTCACTACAGGGGCCCATTGATCAGCATCAAAAAATAAAATTAATACAATGACACCAGGCGTCAGCTATGTCAAGTCAGGCCATCACTGATGGGTAAATATTCTAGCACAATATGCCAATTGAACTTGCAGAAATTAGACTTGCCCTGGACGCTGTGCTCAAAAGGCAGGATGATCTTTTTAAGGATGTTTGTATTATTAGGCTGCCTCTGCTTGATTGCATGGGAATTTCATGGGTTTTTTAAGCGATTTGAGTTTGCAGTGGGAGGAGCTTAAGAAGGCATAAAGCGAAATTGTTAATATAGACCTTAGATGTTAGAAGTACTGACAAAGTTACTTGCTATCTTCCAAACAGCTCCATTACCTATCAAGAAGTGAAGGATAATGTGCTGCGGTTGTTTAGAAAACTGCAAAGATGTCTCATCGGAAGGAAAAATTCTTAACCATTGAGTTTCAGCGTGATGAGACCCTTACCGCATTTTCTATTCCAATTATGGCGGAAGCTCTCATGTTAAGTAGGAAATGGACTTTATCCAAATTCAATGTAAGCATAGCAATGACCTCTGCAGTGAAGTCTCACTGTGATATTTACAATGTCATGGCTCCATATTTAGAGGACGACGTGCCCAAGCCTAAAATGGTCAAATTTTGTGCCGTCTATCCGCTACCTTTCCTCTGAACAATACAGAGCAGAAACAAACCACATCTGCTGCCTGACTTTCATATTTGGGTAAATTATCCTGCCCTGTTTAAAGCCCATCTAGTAACCCTGTTGGAATTTTAACCAGATGGAATTCTCCAATGATTAATCGTTATTTGGGATGATATGGCCAATCCCAGCGGAATGGCTTATTGATTGAATTTCATGTTATTTATGATTTCTGGTTCATTGCTCCCAAATTTGGGTTGAACTAAAATTAGTATTCTGCTAAGTTTGGTAGTAGGTTTGAGCGTGGCCAATTGGTGGCCCCAAATTAGTATAAGGATCACTGGCAATTAATAGCTGAGGATGATCCAATCAGTATCAGTCAGCAGAATTAGTGTTCAACACCAACTGCCATTCATGGACCGTTGTGGGATTTTCAGCGGAAAGCTGATGTATTTGCTTTAAATGTTCATCAATGAATTTGCTGCCTGTACTGAATATTCAATGTCGGTGGATCCAACAATTATGAGTTCAAGGTGGTCAAAGTTGTTTCCAGTGCCTCATTTATTATTAAGATAAGATGAGAAGAGATGTCAGTGAGATGCCAAGATATTCCAAGTCAAAGTGAGCAACTGAAGTTGTTTCCAGTGCATTATTATTAACTGAATTGCTGAACTTAAATTCAACGTTTAATTAGATTAATCACTTATATGGCTCACCAGTGACTTAAGGCTGAGATGAGCCAAAACTAATTCAGACATTGGAAAGGATGGAGCAAGAGGGTCGACGCCAGGGAAGAGAATAATGTAGAAGAATAAGAAGAGTGGTTGGCTGGAAGAACCAGCGGAAGAGCTGATAGGTCAGGGTTGGCGCAGTAGCCTTTTTTTATATAGTATAAATACCTGGCGCTTCCCTATCAATAAACATCTCCCTTTGCCTATTCTACCTTTGTTTATAAGTTAATTATTTATTTCGTTGGTTGGAGTTTAGACTAGGGGATCCCCAAATGGCGTGTGTGAAACGCCAAGGGGTTAGCCAGCGCTGCTGGTCCCAACGCCTAAGGCAAAATGGCAAGGGCTGACCAGTCTTAATACTGGTTAGCCTACCAACTAACAGAGCCCATAGCAAATTTCTGATATTGGTGCTCACTACAGGGGGCTCTGCTGGTTGGTGCTGAAGTAGCTAAAGGTTGGTGAAGAGGTGGCAGGGATATGCCACTATGGTTCAGTTTCAGCAGTTGTTGGTGGCGGGGAGGGGCAAGCCCTGGACACCCGCCTCACACGCTGAGGTTGGAATTTGGAGGATTACCATTTGATTAAGTGGAGGGAAATGTCAGAATTTTAACCAGATGGAATCCTCTATTGCTTAATTGTTATTTGGGATGATATGGCCAATCCTGGCAGAATGGCTTATTGACTAGATTTCGTGTTGTTTATGATTGCTGGTTTATTGCTCCATAATTTGGGTTAAGCTGAAATTAGTATTCTGCCGAGTTTAATAGTAGGTTCAAGCAGGGCCAATTGGTGGCCCCAAATTAGTATAAAGATCACCAGCGATTAATAGTTGAGGATGATCCAATCAGTATCAGTCAGCAGAATTAGTGTTCAACACCAGCTGCCATTCATGGACCGTTGTGGGAATTTCCAGCGGAAAGCTGATGTATTCACTTTATTTGTTCATCAATGAATTTTCTTCCTGTACTGATTATCCAATGTCAGTGTATCTGACAATTATGGGTTTGAGGTGGCCGAAGTTGTTTCCAGTGCCTCATATATTATTAAGATAAGACGAGAAGAGATGTAGGCGAGATGCCAAGATATTATGAGTCAAAGTGAGCAACTGAAGTTATTTCCGGTGCATTTACTATCAACTCAAAGGTCAAACTCAAATTCAACATTTAATTAGATTAATCATTTATATGGCTCACCGGTGACTTAAGGCTGAGGATGAGCCAGAACTAATTCAGACATCAGGAAGGATGGAGCGAGAGGGTTGATTCCAGTGAAGAAAATAACATAGTAGTAGAAGAAGAAGAGTGGTTGGCTGGAAGAACCAGCGGAAGAGCCAATAGGTCGGCAGTGGGCGCAGTAGCCCTTTTGTATATAGTACAAATACCTGGCGCTTCCCTTTCAATAAACATCTCCCTTTGCCTATTCTTTCTTTGTTTATAAGTTTATTATCTATTTTGTAGGTTGGAGTTTAGGCTAGGGGATCCCCAAATGGCATGGGTGAAACGCCAAGGGGTCAGCTGGCGCTGCTGGCCCCAATGCCTAAGGCAAAATGGCAAGGGCTGACCATTCTTCATACTGGTTAGCCTGCCAACTAGCAGAGCCCATAGTCAATTTTCCGACAAACCCCAGCCTTAATATCACTATGCGCATTGCTTTCAACTGAGTTACCATCAGCAGTTCAATTATCAGTCTGGGCCTGTTTATACCAATCAACCCTAGTCAAACTTTTGGTGTAGCGCATCTTACAACAATTAAGGATGCAGGCCCTATGGGGTCAATTGTTTTAAATGTGGTCGCCCTGGGGACCTGGCATGAGGAAACCAAATTGTCAGGTCTAATACCTACTTCAGGACCAGTACAATCCAGGAAAAGTCAGAGCATAGTAGAGACAAGACTCTCTACCTCCGCTATTACAACTTCAAACATCCCACCTGAACCTATCCATGCACATTCAGTGGAAGTCCCTTAGTATGATGACGAATTATTATATCAGTAGCCTGTGGGAGGGTGAATGGATTGATATGAACGCAAACCAAGCACATGGCGGAAAAAGGACTTCAGGAGCAACTAAAGCCTTATGCATAGTCAAAAGTTTGACCTAATTTCTACAGATCAGCCGGATCTGTTCTCCTATGTGCCTCTCTTAAAGGGGATAAACGCCACCCTCCCTGTGGACACTATTGCTAAAGTATACCCTAAATTAGGGGAGGGTATTATGAGATTCCTCAGTAAAAGAGATCCGTTAAATATCCACGTTCTAAACAATCAGAATTCATCTTACTCTGAGTTTACATACTGTGACATTGTTGCAGCAAAAACCTGAGTTCATGCTATAATTGACACATGTTCTCCAGTTAACATACTGTTCACAAAGTTGGTGGTGAAGTTGACATTAAAGCCTGATGTGGAACATCACATGGTGTATGGTACTGCAGGAGCGGAAAGCACAGTCTCTGAGGGAGTGTATAGTGCGCTACCCTTGCATTTTGGGTCAATTGTCATTATAGCCCCAGTGGCAGTGCTACCAAACAATAACTATGACCCACTAATTGGAACCACCTTTATGCAACACTTCAGGGCTGTTGTTGATATGATGGCAGAGACCTTCAAAATTCTGGGGCATTGAATCCCAATTTACTTTACCTCCAGCGGAATGCCTAAGGATCTGGTGCACTTAGGTCATATCAAGCTGGCATACAGTAATGGGGTGATTCCAGTTAGCTACCATCAACTAAAGGGTAGGACATGACCCTCCCCCAACAGATATACAAATACCGAGGGCTGCCGCTTAGAGAAGCTGAATTATTGTCCATCCCCTCCAGTAACCAAGTAATAGTGAACGCCAAATTGGTGGTAGAAATGCTAGATGGACTCTATGGAGAAGTTATTGGTCCTTATCAGCAATCGTGGCTTGAGCCCCATATGGCTCCAGGTATAAAACTTCTGGGCCATGGGGAGATATAGGTTTTGTTACCAAATCTCCAGAATAAACCACTGAAAAATTCCGCCGGAATCAAATAGTGGCTTACTTAAACTTTACCCCAGTTAAGGAGGTCCTTTGGGTTCACAAGTTTGGGTCACTAGATGAATTTGGTATATGTCGAACTGCAGCTTGGTGTAATGTTGATGGTACTGCAAAAAGATTTAATGGGGTTATCAGAAGACTATAAAGATCAGGCAATAGCTTTATTTGAAAAGGATAAGGTGATCTTTGCTGCTGACAATCAATACTTAGGGTGCGCTTGGGCGTGTTCCATTGTGTGGACACTGGGGATCATCCTCCCATCAGGTATTGGCCAATTCGCTGATCAAGGGCAGCCAAAGAAGTTGTTACTGTGGAAATTGTAAGCATCTGGAGCAAGGAATGCTATAACTATCAAAGAGCCCATGGCTTCCCCCCACCTAATTGTCAAAAAGAAGTAATTTTACCAACCAGGTAGTAATAGACTACCAAATGATCAATAGCATTACCAAAAATACTCACACCCCTTGCCGCAAATTGATGTTGTCTTGGATCAATGGGAGGATCTCGTTACTTCTCAGCGATGGAATTTAATATACAGTTATTGGCAAATCGAGTTGCCCATGGCAGAACAGGAAAAATGTGCCATTATCACGTCCAAAGGACTTTTTAAACCAACCCAGATGCCACAAGGGCTGAGTAATGCCCCAGCTACATTCCAGTAGGCCATCGATACTATTCTCAGCGACCTGAAGCTGTCATGCATACTCATGTACCTCAATGATGTCAATGTTTTTTGCGTACATTCTCTGAGCACCTTACCCATCTTAAGGGGTCTTCCGCCGGCTTGTGGAGGCCAACATTAAAATCAAGCCCTGTAAATGCCACTACTTTAAGGAACTACTGGAGTACCTTGGGTTCGTGGTAGATGCAACCAGGCTGAAGCTAAACCAGCCTTGGTGGAGGCTATCTGAAAGATGACTATGTCAACTAGTAAGCGCAATGTATAGGTATTTTTAAGGATGGTCAGCTATTACCGCCACTTTATCCCCAAATTAAGTTGTATCAGAGGTCCGCTGTTTTTGTTGTTAAGGAAGGATGCCACATTTGAATAGACAGAATGCCGCCAATGCTCTTTTGATACACTTTGGACGTCACTAATCAGTGCGCCAGTGCTGTGCTACCCAAACTCAATAATGAATTTATTGTTCAGATGGATATATCTCTTTTTGACGTTGGGGTGGCTCTTTCCCAAAAAAACGATGAGGGAGAGGAGCACCCCATTGCGTACTGTAGTTGGATCCTGAACTGCCATGAGCGTAATTACACCATTACCAAGTGGAAGTGCTTAGCAGAGATCTACGCATATAAGCATTTCAGTATGCATTTACATGAAGTAAAGTTTAAATTCACAACGGATCATGCTTTGTTACAATGGTTGCAGAACCTCAAGGAGCCTGAAGGGCGTCTAGCCCAATGGCCGTAAACTGCAGGAATTTGACTACAAAATATATCACCGACCTGAAGCAAATCACCAGAACGCCAATTGCTTTTGCAAACTACCAATAATTACAGTTACAGCGGATTAGAGTGACATATTGTACAATAAGATGCTCAGTGGAAAGTACAACGATAAGCTGCCTCAAGTCATAAAGGCATTAAATGAATCGCGAGCCAATACCTTCCAGCGTAATGGGGAGTTGTAAAAATGGATCTGAGACTTGACGGTGAACTTTCTGCAACATCACATGGCCTAACTTTATCATGAGCGCATATAAGGCAGTTGTTGATAGTGGCATGCACAAGACATTGGAATTGTTGCCGCCTCAGTATTTATGGAAAAGCATGAACTTCGATGTGTATAAAACAATCTCCTGCTGCCACCAATGCCAAGTGGAAAAGCCATTCCGCCAGAAGACTTCATACTGCCAGTGTAACCACATTTTGCTTAGAATACGGTTTCCCTGGATGTCATTGGCCTTCTTCCAATGGGAGCTAACCGATCTAAGTACATTATGGTAGCAATTGACCATTTTACCAGGTGGGTCAAAGCAAGGGAGATAGGGTTTGGGAAGTCACAGTGTCCAAGTTTGTAATGGAATGTATTATTTTATGGCATGGCTGCCCTCAGTTCATTCTTACCAATTACAGAACTAAATTCACCTCCCACACACTTCCAAAACTGAATGAGCTTATGGCCATCAATGGGGCTTTAATGACCCCATATCACCCTGAATCTAATGGGATGGTTGGACGAGTTAATGGGACATCAGTGAACATACTTCATAAAAGGGTAGTGGATTGACATTCAGGATGGAGCACTCTCATTTTTCACTGCCATCTTCACTTACAACTTTAGTTATCATTCCACCACGGGGAAGAGTCCCTTATAATTATCATATAAATGACACCCTGCTCTTCCGGCATTTCTTTATGATTGTGTAAAAAATACCAGCTAATGGATCCCCACAGTTATTTGACTAATTTAGCTGACACCTTGATCAAATTGCAAACCGAAGCATATTCTTTCAGCTTAGCCAAGAAGATTAAAAATCAGGCTGCTGATCAGTTAAAGTTTAGTAGGCTTGCTCTGTTCAAGGATGGGGACATGGTTTAAATCATGATCAACATGGGTTCATGTGGAAGCACAAATTGGCAAGTATCTGGATTGGTCCGTTTGAAGTGATTGAGAAAACAGGGTTAACTCCTATACTATCAAGGACCCAACAAATGGTCAGATTATAAACTGAGTGCACGCAAAGTTCCTTCAGGATTATAAACAATAGGAGACTAATCATCCAGTCAAGGGGGGTAATATCAGGATTCTGATATGGCTGGAAAATAAGCCCTAACTCATTTTGGCACAATGGGCTAGATTGGCTGAGCCAAGTAGTAAAAAAAGTTGTTGTAGATTGCCTTGACATAAGGTGATGGGGCGATATTGAGCCTCAAATGAATATTTAGTGGATCACCTCCAACCTAGGTAATAAGTTGATGTTGATGTACGATAAATAATAGTATATTGCCTCAAACTAAGGCGATCATGAATTTAGTATTCAGTGGACTCTGATGGAACCGATAAGAATACAGCAGAACCAAATAGTCTAAGCCAAGAAAGCAGTATCATCCAAAGTTGCTGAGATATAAGCAAGGTGTGACGATTGTAGGAAGGGGATTGTTTGTTGCTAAGAAGAGTATAGCGGAGCAGAAGGGCTCTGCCGTTGAAAAAGTAATAAAGTATTGTTGGAGCAATTGCTTCATATTCTATTATATTTAATAAGTTGTTTCAGAGGCTGACTCCTCATATTGTCTGCCCGTTTCTCAATAGAATGACCCTATGCAAAACCTCTCAGCTTATCTCAATAATATTGCTGAAATTATAACACTTGGAACCAAAATCTGTTTATCAAATAACCCCTGATAACCTGCACTTGATCAACAGTATGATTTTCTCAAACTCAGGAGGTTGAGTAAAAGCTATTACCACAATATGCTTGTAAGTATGCTACTTCAAAGGATACTATAGGTCATGTACCTTCAGTGGTGAGGATTGCATAATATCCCTCACCCTTCTTTTATGGTTATACCCTGGTGGCATGATTATGCCTAATAAGGATCTTACTGGGGAACTGTTGGCTAATAGGAATCCAGACAAATCTTGCTTGCTGGTGCTTGACGCCTGCTGGATTCCACAAAGTTGTAATAAAAATTAAATATGAAGTGGTATTAAAAATTAAATTTGTATAAATTTTATTATAAGCATGATAAAAGTGAAAAACGACCCCCTTGACATCTGACCATCCAGTATTTAGAGTATTTCGAGGGTTGAGGGGAAGTTGAGGATATGTTTGGAATATCTTAGCCTGGTCCAAATAAGGTAATATGGATAAATAACATATAAAACATGGGTACTTGCTTCAGTTAGCGGAATGATGGAAGGGGATTTTGATTGTCCAAAACGTACACATGAGGTAACAATTTTATAAACTTCAGCTAATCACTATCTGAGAAATTTCTTTTACCTTGGGGGACCCCCACCAAGCCTATAAAAGGGGGGCCACATAGGTGCTTTGAAAGACTTTGTTGTGGTTGGGGGAGTGCCTTCCAATGATTGCCAAAGATCCATCATGCAATCAGAGTAATATGACTGTTAGATTTTACATTTAGTGTCCATACAGATTTTGAACTGGTGTTACCCTGATTAATGGGGTTCCACCGAGAATTGACCAGGGTCTTTTGACCAATTTCCACAATATCATCATTTTTATCATTATTAAATTTGCTCTTAGTATCATCACAAAAATTGCAAATGGCCGACGTTTCCCTTTTTTGGCTGAATTTGACTCAAAACATTATTATTTTTCATCTGTGAGGGCAGATGTATGACATGGATTTATCTATTATCAATAAAAGGTATTCTGGTTATTTTCTGATTTTTGCTACTCTTTCTTCCCTTTTAGAAAATCTAGAAAAACTATTTTTTTTGGATAATGGTGAATCTGAAAATTTTATTGACCAAGACCTATTTGACTACCATGAGTCAAACTACTTACCTGGGGGTATGTTTAGAGCAGGGGCCTATCAGAGTATTTCCACTGAAAGTTAAGGGATTGGTTAATTATCAAGTTGGCAAGTACCATTTTCCTGATTGCTTCTTATCAGTTAAAAATCTCCTGTACTAAACTACTTTGGAAGTATAGTGTTGGAGAAAATTAGATATCAGAATCAACTTTAAAGCCAATACCTTAACGTTACCCTTGAATGGTGATCAGGAATCAGTAAATCCCTTGTCTGAAATCAACACTTAGGGAAATTTGTCCCAATGGCCAAATTTACAAAAACTCAGCCTTGCACATCTGTTTAATTCCACTTTAAAAAAGCCTTATCTTTCTGTTTAAAAGGGTAAGAACTTTCATTTTATGCGGCTTCTGCAAATGTTTTACCTGATCATTATGAGTTTGATTGTGACTTTTACTCACAGTTGACTTGGTTCATATTTCTTCCCCTATCTACCCGTTAACTTTATGGGTAGAGACAGCTTAAAGATGGTTGGGTTAGAGAGCAGCTAACAAAGTGAGCCATAATCTATCTTTCCTCAACATCAACAATTCTCTTTGTGGAAAAAGAAGATGGACTCTAAGACCATGTTTGGATTATGACAACCTGAATAATGTCACCATACCTTAACTGAATCCTATTCTGGTGGAGGCTCAGATAGGCCTATTATAGAAAGCTAAAGTATTATCCAAAATGTATTGCTTGAACGCCTTTAATCTTATCTGCATCAAAAAGGGGCAGGAGTAGCTCATTGTATTCTGTACTGGGATTAGTATCTTTTAGTTCCATGTTAAGCCTTTTAGGCTAACAATGCGCTTCTATTCTACAACGTCAAATTGGTGAAGTATTGCGTGAGGTATTGGGTGTATGCGCTGTGGCCTACATGGATGATATTCTGGTTTCTCCCCTCATCAAGAATCTCATGAGATTCACCTGCTGCAAGTAGTTGAGCTTTTGAGGGCAGCAAACCTGACTCCAGAAATCGGTAAATGTGATTTTTTAAAGTCCCAGGTCACCTTCTTGGGCAACAGCGTTTTTGACAAAAGCCACATGATCACTCCAGAAAAGGATAAGGCAATTCATGATAGGATTACACCAACCTCAGTTAAAGAATTGGGAAGCTTTTTGGGGGCTTGCAACTTATCAAGAAGTTCAAGCCAAATCTTTCTAAAGTAGCGGCGCATTTGTATAAGGCCATTGGTGCCAAAACCTTCAGTAATCCTCTGCACGTGAGGAGCTTTACAGAATTTAAAGTGCACCTTGCTCGCCATGTCAGTTCTTCATCACGCTGACCCTGATAGGGGATTATAGTGGCTAGTGACGCTTCCAATTTTGCTAATTGTGATTCTCTGTTACAAGTGGGATAATGGAATTGAGCATCCTGTGGAATACTTTTCCCATAAAATGTCATTACCTGATTTAGGTTATGCTATTTTATGACAAAGAGCTATTGGCGGTAGTGGAAGCACTGAACTATTAGCTCCATCATCTCCTTAATTTTCCCGGCCATTCCGCAAGTATACTAATCATCTTGCCATATTTTACTACCAGGCTCCTCATGTCCTGACCTCATGTTAAACCAGTTGGCATGAAACCCTAGCTCAATTTTTGTTCTCTTATGATTTTACAAGAGACAAAAGAATAGTTTAAATGATACTCTGAGTCAAAATCCTGCTTTATCTCCCTATCTCAAGGAGGTATTTAAACAACACCTACCTGGTGATTCCTCCATGTAAGATTGTATATAAGTAACCCTCCACTGTGGCATGCACTCCTGTTCATGTTTCTCTGGAGAATCTAGAAGTACAGTATGTGTTGAATTTTGGTCTTCTTCAGATGGCTGGTTCTTCTTCTGCGGTATTGTGGAGTTTTAAACTTATATTGTATGAAGACAATAGACCAGATGGTGAATATAGTTAAGAAAAACTCCTTTGGAATAGCAATTGAATGTTGTCTCTCCTGTTATTACTTGGACGATGGCACGCTGCCCTTGATCTCACTGATCCCAAGTAAATACTCAACTTAATACAACTTTTAAGTATTAAACATAAAAAGCTTATATGTTAAACTATAAACTGGTAGTAATAGTTGTATGTTGTTTATTAGCATCAACTTGAAGATAATTTATAGGGTTTGATGTTCACCACAACTTACCCATGACGTCTCATTTTCAATGGCACTTGGCCAGAGGAACATGTAAAATGTTTGTTTGAGGGTCTACAAATACTTTGACTCAGGGCATCTTGCTCAGCCTCAGGGTCAGTGTAAATAATGTCATCATTCTTAAGATGGCGTTTTGGACGCATCTGCAAATAGATGAACCAATTCTCTTTCACAAGCAATTGGCAACACATACCAAGGTGATTTGTATCACTAATTAGTAATTAATTTGATCAAAAACTTGAACAACATTAAAAACTAATTTGGATATAGATTAACAAAGCCCACATGCTGAGTCATAAAGTCAAAACTTAATTTTAGGTCTGACCCAACCAACAAAGCCCTCGAGCCCATGTCATCATAGTCAAATATTATTAAGTGAAATTGCTAGGCCAAAAAACAAGTCTGGATATACTTAGGATATTTTTGGTTTATAGTAACTGACAATTTAGATCCAGTCAACCATTCAACTGCATGTTTAAAAAGTCATCCTTTCTCAGTCCTTATGTTGGGATTTTATAGTGCACACATCATTTAGCTTAATGTATTATAGGTATCATCTGCTTTATCTGCTGAGGATGGATTTAAAAAATACCTCATAGCAGAAGTGGGAGCTTTCATTATTTTTATATTTTATTTGAGGTGGGCCGACATTATGACAATACTGCACCAATTAATGGGAAATTGAATGAATGGGAAAGGAGGATAAAATCTGGAAAACCTCCATGCGCAACATATGATAGGTTAGGAGCTCCATGGACTGCCTTTGCTATTTGCTATATCAAATTTTGGGCATTGGTGCGCAACGCCAACACAGTCATAATTTTCCCCTACCCAAAGTTCCTGTACCAGAATCAAACTCGGGGAGGCAGTGGTAAAGGTACCTATTCTACTACTGGGGCTTCCTCCTTGGGAGCTTTCATTATTATAGTACCTAATGCTAGTATTATTTCCTTATGGAATGTGTACTAATTCGTCAAAATTGCTTCCACTGGATTACTGGTGTTCCATTGGGGAGGATCCCTGACAACCTTTACAAACAGTTTGGTTACTAGTTTAAAAATTAATAGTAAAAAGTTTTTGCAGATTATTAAGATTTGCCACAAGTAGATAAGGATTTATTGGCAATTGCTGAGCATTTCCAACGATTTTGTTGGCAGCAACTTGTGATTAGCCTAAAGGGCAACGTGACCTGCTGTACATGAGGTAAAATGTTTCATTACCTAATCAGGTTACTAGTTTAAGAAAGATAATCTTCTGGGGTAGGGTAAAGCGTTGGGACACGCTCTTTAGATATCTAATTCAGCAGGGGCCATGACCTGTTCAGCAGCGGAATTTGACTAGGTAGATGGATTAATCATCATTTTTGAGGACTCCTAAGGGATAAATTCATCGGTGATGGATGTCCTTCCTATTGTGTCAATAATGAATGAGTGGGGCGCCACGTTCCTTTATAAACTCCTTGAATTTTATTAAATAAAGTAGTATCTTATAGATCACTTTGGAAACAAATTTAAATAGATAGAAAATTTAAATTAGCTCATGTGATTAGATACTTGAGATAGTTTTCTCTTAAATTATTTGATATTTTCTAACTCTTGGGATTAGAGTTTAAGGGATAGTTTTCCCTTGTCCAAGTGGTTCTAAAGTACTCAAGAGGAAGAGTCAAGTGAAATATTACCTTGGTAATAAGAAGTAATCTCAATTATCAGAAGGAAGAGAGGCAGCACCTGATATACTCATATTGGGTGTTATTGACCTTTTTAAAATTTGAGGGCTGAGCCCCTCAAAGGCTATGCAATTATTATTACGATAGCTCCAGCATAACTTCCTAGTAGACTTTTTCATCCCTATGCAATCTCTTGGCTTATGGGTTGTCACCAAGGAAATTTTCTGCTATTAAAAACAGCATAAATCGCTATTAGAAACTAAGCAAAAATTTAAACTAAAATAAAAACTAATTTATTTTAGCTTTAGAAATATTTATTGGTTTAGTCAAAGACTGGGATCAGGTAAGGCTTGGTGTTTTCTTATTAAATTGCAGCATAATGGGAAAGATTCCGCTGAACCTGATCTTTTCAATCAATCTGAAAGGTGAGGACGATCTATGACTAGCAATGTCTTTCACAATTTTTGGAGCAATTTCAGGAGAAAATTAGTGCGGTTAGAAGCTCATCTGAGAGTTTATTACACATGATGGATACAGTTGCTTCCACGATGGTGGAACTCTTTTTAGCAGATAGTGAATCCTTGCCACCAAACATCATTCATACAAGCCCAAATCCTCTTGTTCCAAACAATGTAACCTCAAGATCTTTCAAAGGAGGTACATAACTTCAGCGGAATCTGGCATAAACTCAATTATAACAGAGCTTGATTGGATTGAAGAAAATGAATACTCATGTCCCCATTAATAGATCATATGGTATGGTCCATAACATAGCATATCTAGTTTATGGACCTGAACCCCTGGCCAGTGGTGGTATATTACCAGATCCCTAACTAGCACTCAGGCTAAATTGGCTTTTATGCATTGCCTCTGAACTTCCTCTGATTTAATTATAGTCCACACAGACTTGGAAGCTAAGGCTTGCATCCAAAATAAATTTTCTGCCAGTCTTCACATCACAAACTCAGCTATTTCTGGATAATGAGGTCTCCAATATGTGTTGTACGCTCAAGGGTAGAATTGGTTCCTGGCCATATAGAGTTTTTAATGATGCAATTTGATAACCCAATGATACTCACGCAGTATGCCAATAAGGCGACGAAAGATGATCATTACACATTGATGAATTGTATTGGGCCATCTTGTGAAGGCTGGCACTAAAGCTTCATTCGCTTGTCCACGGCTTCATTGGTAAAAGAAGGATAGGGAACAGTGAAGGAGTGATAAGTGCACATTCTAGAATTGAGGTTAATGATTACTTGGGATATGAAGTTGATGCCATTATCAGACAGCAGTACTTTTGAGCTACCATGATGGGTGAGTATCTGTTTAGTAAGATTAAAGCAGTCACTTTAGATGTGGTAGAGGTAACATAGATGGCCTCAACCCATATGGGGTTTTGATCGTCTTCCAATATGAAATACTGGTGGCCATACATTGACATAGGTAGTTGATCAAAAATTTCAATACTAACAGTAGCAGATGGGCGTGACCCACAACATGATGTTGATACAGCATATTGGGAGGTTTTTGCCTGGCACAAGTAAGGTTTTAATTGATAATATCTTGGATCAACTTAATCACTACTTTCCAAAAACATCTCTCTTGCAGCCACTGATGGGTTTACTCTAACAGAACCATGTCCTACAGTTGAAGGCCCCTCCAGAGCAGTCTCTATTCTAATGAAGGTCAGACATAAGGCAATCAAGAGGTCCACTTGTTTATATAGCAGTCCATCCTCAATATGGTCAGCTGTTAATCCTTTTCAGTTGCTTCTGCACCGCAGGAATCTCTTGGCTCCATTCCTATGGTTCCCAATAAGGTCATAAAGTCGATCCTTTTTAGAAGCGTAGAGGGTCTATACTTAGTTAAGACAATCCATCAGCGTTCTATTATATCTTTCCCACATGATGAATTATGGAAAAGTCTTAACTTAAAAGTTTATGGACCCAGCGGGCCATCCATACATCCAGGTCCTTCATTTGCTTTAGCCACTGAAGGGAGGCATGATCTATAATCAATGTAGGGTGATTTCCATATAGAAAAAAAATAAAAGTGCTTAAGAGCAAGCAAGGCTGCTAAGCACTTGCACTAAGTGATGCTGTAATTTTTTCCGCCCAGGTTAGTTTTACTGTGGTACACTATATGGTGATCAAAATTATTTTGCATCAAACTAAGCCAGGATGGCCTCAACATCCACATTGATAGCATCAGTGAAAAGGATAAAGGGTATTCGCGTAACAGTTCTCTTTACTGATGCCAAAGTTCAAAAATGGGCCCAAAGCTGTAAATAAGCGAAGGGGTCAAAAAACGAAAAGATGGATTAAATATAAACTACTTTATTGAGTTAGAAAGCGTCAATATTTATAAGGAGTATAGGAACATGGTGCCTCAAGGACCTCCACGGCCCCATAAATCATGTTCTTTCACTGCCTTCAAATTTAACTTCCTGGTTAGCACTCTCATTATTCTGCATCGTCCTTGTGACCTCATTGGCGGGGGCTGAGCCCCTAAAGATTTAGGAAGTGAGGACGGGATTCCTAAAGGTAGTTCCATCAATTCTTGGGTGCATGATGTTTCCTGATTAATCTAATTTTGGTGCCTTCAGGGTAAGGTTCTATTCATGCTGGTCAAAATGTCAATCTACTGAGGCTTGATTTAGGACCAGTGTTTTTAACTCGCTCATCATCTTGGATCCGGACAACGCTCCCTTTCAGTCCTGTCAGAGGGGGGAATAGGGCTGAAAGAATTGGCCATGTACTCGACTCACTATTGTCTCAGGATTGACATTGGCAATGGATTACTCTGAGTTCACCTTATGGTTGCCCTTATTAGGTCTGGAACAAAGAATGGAGCTTTTTTTCAACCTCCAGGTCAGTGGTGATAAAAGAGAATGAGGTCTTCTAATAAACTGGTAAAGAGGGTTGGCGAAATTAAATCAGGATGTCTCCCTTTCTGTGGTTAAAAAATGCATTGCGTGGATAGGGCTTAAAGCCAAACAATTTCATTGAGTAAGGCCATTATTGATAAATTAAAATGACTAAATGATAAGCCATATATCTAGCAGATCATATTATGAGACAAGGTGAGCCTCAAGGTTGAGTGGAAGATTATGCTTATCTATAGCGAAATGATTGAAGACTGATAGTTCAGCGACTTGAAAGAATTCCACCAAAGCCTCAAAATAGATTGAAATCCCTAAAATATAGCACAATAGAGAATTAATAAGCGGGAGGGTTGGAACTGATTAGGAATACCAAGGATTGAGAGTTGAGGGTGAGAATGAAAAGGAGAGGTTTTTAGTTGGAAGAAAGAAGAAAGTTAGCACCACTAGTCTGCATTTTTATATATAAAAGAGTCAGTAGGGGCGATAACTCCATATATATATATCTTTGTTATTATTATGGATCAGCAATCTTCATATTGTCTGTCAGTTGCTCAGTAGTGATTTACCTGTGCAACCAATCTGCAGATTTAAGCGATACCACCAAAAATTAACAGTTGTGCTCACTAGAGGAGCCCACTGGTCAACTGTAGTACAACGGCCACTAG
Source organism: Massospora cicadina (assembly GCA_022478985.1). Classification (NCBI taxonomy): domain Eukaryota; kingdom Fungi; phylum Entomophthoromycota; class Entomophthoromycetes; order Entomophthorales; family Entomophthoraceae; genus Massospora; species Massospora cicadina. The sequence continues at coordinate 43,521 of JAKSZP010014541.1, forward strand.
GGCATCATGGCGATCCTTCATTCATTATGCCAGAATCTAATAGGTTTTCACAACCTATACTCTGGGGAAACAATGGAGACAATTAATGATTAACTGGTACTATTCATGGTGATGGAACCAGATGCCGAGGAAATTAGGATGGAAATGCAGTTAGCTGCTTGTCCCACGTTGGAGTCAGCCCAACAGACTAGGTACACTAATGTAATCCCTCAGCAACTGTGGGTTATCATGTAATGGAACTTGCGGGGTTACCACCTCTATGAAGAAGATGTGGGGGAACGCTCTGAGTTTGTTTTATAATCAAATGGACCATGAAGCCCATTATGAATTGTATCTAACTTACCTTTACGCTACCACAATGGGGTTGTCTCGCTGGCTCAGCACACATGGAGCTGATGAATATTTGATTGCGTACATTCAGCCTTTGATCCACAAACTCCTGCATGTGTTGGCCTGACATAACATTTAGATCGGCAATGTCATGCGCTTCATGAAGGCACAGAAGAATGACACTATCCTCTTACTAGAACGCCTTGATCACTCTTTCTCAGAGATTCAGGGGTGTTAGTGCATGTAGACATTCATGTCGTGGACGTTAACCATTGCCTGGATGAACTAGTCCCACACTTGAATATGAGTTACCCTGAGTAATAGGTGAATTTTTGGACTGGCGCAGGCTTTTGGGTGAATGAATACAGGATGTCACTATGCTGGGTAGTAACACTGAACGCTTTATGGTGGAAATGTCCAAATGGGTAGAAGGAATAGACACGGTGATGGCTCAGATGAGAGACTGGGTTACCCTATTAGAGTGTCGGATGATTGATCACAATGACACCATGGCACTTGAGTTTAGTCAACTTTGTGCTGAGTGGAGTAACTAGCGGACGGAAGACCATTTGGCTAGCTCTTTTTTAGCGACCTCAGAATACAGCCAATTGTTAGGTTGGATGATTAAGTTGGAAAAGTTCCAGTCAGGAGGCTTGGGGCTGAGCCAATACTCTTATGTTCACTGAGACGGTGGAGTACACTGATATGCGAGTACACTTAGATAGCTTTGATGATCAAATGAGGAGTTGGTGTAGGAACAAGCCGCTCTAATCAATCAAGTTGATGAATTAAACTGACAAGTGCATTACACTAGTCGGCAGAATGTGAGAATGCAGGCACATTGGAGGATGTCCTTTCAAGACTTCAAGAAATGGAGCGTAAGCTGGACACTGAGCAAGAATTCCACCGCAAACTATATAAGGAATTTGAAGAGCTTAGGCAATGAGTGAGAGACGGATGGTGTTGGTGCTATTTGGTCAAGATGAAACAGATGATAGATGAACTGTATGCTGAACAGGCTGTCAAGGGAGGTAAGGGTGCAGTCAGCGGCGAATCTGGTGAAGAATACTACGGATCAGCAAGTGAGTACCCCCTGAGGGGTCGCAGCAGTTTTTCCCCACAATCAAACTTCTTCTTGGTCTACTATGGCAGATTTGCATCCATCCTTGCGATCCTATCCTTGCCCTCAAGGGGATGCTTCCCTTGACCAACTGATCCTATCCTGTCTATTCCACGAGCCTGAATTATAGAGCAGGGATATTTTATTCATATCAAGAAGCTTCTATCTTTAAGTTGTGATAAGAACATGCACAATATATTAAATTGTTCAAATTCGCTGGGGAAGGAGCATCAGATTGGCAGAAAGCGAAACTGTTGCTATTCTCTCTGATGTTAAGAGCTCCAACCATGTCACGTATTACCTACAGAGTAGTTCAGTAACATATCAAGAAGTGAAGGAGACTGTGCTCCATACGTTTGGAGGCAAGGCGAAGATGGCGCAGTGCAAAGCTGAATTCTTGAGAATACAGTTAAAACAAACGAGTCCATGATGGAGTTTTAAAGCAGTCACATTAGAAGCTCATGTATGTGGGAGCAGATATCTTAGCCAACAAGGATGTGAGCATAGTGATGACAGAGGCGGTCTAGCCATAACATAAAATGTATAATGCTATGACCCAAATTCTTCAAGAAGATGTAGAGCTTTTACAATTCTTTAACACTTTACGCCATCTCTCTGTCATCTTCAGTGCTTCAAACATGGACCGGAAAGCCCCTGTGATTGCCACTACATCATCATCAGAAAATGTATCACAATGACCCAGTTCTTTATCTGCTGAGCAATATGTGGACACTCAATATGACGACGGGTCCCTTCTGCCCTCCTTATGCACAACTGGCCCATCCCCGCCTAATTGAATTCCTTGGTTAACTTCTGACCTGGACTTTTGGGCGTGAACCAAGACAGAAGCCATTTATGAATTTTGTTTCTCATGTGGCCAAAAAGGCCACAATGTGGCTAATTGCCCAGGCAACCTTCATGTTCATGCAGTACCATCTGTTTTTGATCAAACAGTAAAAAGCTCAAGCAGAATAGATTTGGGTTGTTCTACCTCAGATGATAAAAATTCAATTGTTCCTAATGATTCCCACGAGTCACTTTGCGTCAGTCCTGGTACCCAACCTGACAAATTATTATATCAACAACTTCCTCATGATATCTCAGCCTCAATTCAAAAGAGTGACCATCACCCTTCAGGCTCTAAGAACCGCTGAGATTTGAAAAAGCCGTATGCCTGGAAAATCTAGAACAAAATGTCACAAGTAATGTTGGACCCTCCGCAAATGTCGCCTCTTTAGTGGGGGTAAACGTAGCCATCCCAGATAAAAAGTCGCCCAGGAGTATCCTCATGTTGGTGCGGGTATTGTCATTTTTCTTTAAAAAAGCCCTTGAACGTTCATGTAATAAACATTAATGGTTCTTATATTTGGAGTGTACCTAATGTGATACTTTTGTTCAGAACACAAAAATCTGAGCTATTATAGATACTGGTGCCCCAATTAATATAATATCCACCAAGCTCGTGGCTAAGCTTCAGATGAAGCCTGATGTGGAACACAGAGTAGTGTATGAGACTGCGGGGCACAGAGAACTGTGTCAGAAGGAGCTTACAGTGCACTATTTATGATATTTGGCTTAGTTAGGGCTTTCGCTCCTGCGGTGGTCCTGCCTAATAATAATTACAACACATTGATCAGTGCTGCATTCATGAGGCAATTTGGGGCCATGGTCAATATGCCGGAAGAAACCATTAGTATTCTGGGACAATAGATCCCCATTTACTTTTCCTCTAGCGGAGTCTAAAGGACCAATCCACTACAGTCATATTAATCTGGCGTATACAAACAGGGTGATTCCTGTCCAATATTGGTGGATGAAGCGGAGGACCAGAGCCCTCCCTAACCAGATCTTCAAGTACAAGGTATTCTTCTACAAGATGCGAGCACTTTAAGTATACCATATAGGCATTAGGTCATATTAGGGAGGGAGTTTTAAATTGACATCCCAGAAGGTTTATATGGGGAGATTATGGGGCCCTACCATAAATTAAAGCTTAAACCCCATGTGTCTCCTGGGTTACTGTTGCCAGGGCATGGGGAAGTGAAAGTATTGATATCAAAACTACATAAGGAGTCTATGACGGTCCAAAGACACCAAGCGGTGGCTTATTCACACCTGACCCCTATTGATGAGGTTCATTGCATTCAGAATTTTGGGTCTTGGGAGAACTTTGGCCTAAGGCTAAAACTCCATTTGTCATAAAGACAGTGGTTCCATGGAGAGCTCTGACTGTGCTGTCAGAGGAACAGAAGGATAAGATGATGGCCCTGTTCAAGAAATACTGATGAATTTTTGCATCCACTGACCATGACTTGGGATGTGTGCGGGGGGTGTTGCATTGGACACATGGGCGATCACCCTCCCCCCATTTGTTCACGGCCTATTTGGTGCTCAAATTTGGCAGAGGAAGTTGTCTCCAATGATGTAGATCAATTGATCAAACAAGGGATATTAGAGCCATCCAAGAGTCTGTGGGCATCGCCAGTGCTTATTGTTAAGAAAAAAGATGGTACCAACTGGGTGATTATTGACTACCAAGAAGCTTAATAGCATCATGAAGAAAGATCCCTACTCCCTCCACGGATTGATGATGCTTTATTTTATTTAACTGAGGTAAGCCAACCAGGGGATGGACATTACCAAATATATGTAAAACTAAGGAAATAACCAACAAGTATAAAATTGGGCACTCCAGGGTATTCAAGTTACCCCTGTTGCCAGCGGGACTGCCAGGTGTGGGGGGTTGGTGCACTACTCCGAGGGGATTTCCCCTGCTATGGAGCAGGTGTGAAGGAAGGGGTCTGTGTGGAGGAACTAGAGTGGGAACCATGATTCTATGAGCGCTTTTTGCCTTGGTCTCATATATCCATAGAGCCAGGCTTGGAAGTGCTCCAGTAAGTGGACATGGAATCTGTTAATAACCTCTTTAATAGTTGGGACCGTGCCTTAGAACGCATCTAATGCAATTGTGTGGATTGTCCACATTGCAATGGGTATTATTAGGGAGCGGAGGTTAGATGGGATTGGTGACTCGATCTGGAGCGCGAAGATGCTCTTTGATATCGAGAATTCCTGTTCATTTTGGATCTTAAGCAGGCGTGCGACTTCCTGCCATATAGCTTTGGTTGGGGGGCATATTTCTAGGCTGTGATGTAGGGATCCATCCCCTCCACATACTGCACATGTTTTGTGAAAGAGTTGGAACAGTCCGCCATCCTATAGGTCCTTCTCAGACAGCGCCAGGAGTTTGCTCTTATCCTCAGGTGTAGGAGTGGGTGGTGAGTCATTTTCCACATTGCCTTCTGTGTGGTTAAATCATAGGGAATGTCCAACATATCTAGGTATTCTATCCTAGCTATGCTTGGGGTTGTTGCGAGCATATCTCTCTGGGAGTGGTTTTCTGGGTTTCTTAATTTGAATTGGGGGCTGGGTCATCCCCTTCCCTGTATAGTACCCATGTTCTCTATGGTTCATACCATATGGCGGATAGTTTGGAGGATATGTTTGAAATGAGGGGAGGTTCCATGTGGACCCGTTGCAGTAGGGTGCTTGGCAAGGTATGAATTTAGTCTGGGTGGACTATGTGGGTAGTTAATTTGAGCGCCTGTGCAAAGTTAGTCCTTGCTGCTCTGGACCAATGTTGTTGCGGGAGGTTTAAAGCAAGGATTTCCTTTATCCAGGTACCTAGGATGTGATTGGCGTGGCTCTCAAAATCTATTAGTCCCATGCCTCCGCTTGAGCGTGGGCTAAATAGTGTTTCCATCCGTATAGGAGGGTGAGAGCCAGTCCACAGCCAGCCCTGGATTTCTCGCGCGGATTGAGGTTATAAAGGTAGGTGAGAAGGCGATCGCGTGGGCCTAGTACCACAGTATTGGGAGGATGAGCGAGTTAGCAACTGTAACTCGTCCTGTTAGTCCTGGGGTTCTTCCCTTGAGGGAAGCGACGCGTTTGATACCCGTTGTAACAGGTTACTTTCCATTGTCTCATCGGCATATCCCCCTGTTTCTAGCCATATCCCAAGGTGGCGGACAGGACTGGTGGTGGGAGTGATGCAAAGGGTAAAATGATTGGGTTTTTTCTTCGTGTGTTGGTATGAGGTTCTGATGTTGTGGCTCAATTGTTTATGTATTTGCCTAAGAGGATGATTTCTGTCTTCCTTTTGTTGAGCGATGCATTGCTCACCTTGGAGTATTCCTCTAGAGTAAATTCCAGCTGTCTGGCATCTTCATTATTTTGCTATACCTGCTACGCAGTCATCCGCAAAGACCAGTATCTTGACTGTTGGTTGTCCTTGTGCGGTTCTCCCCATGAGACGTGAGTCAGTTACTTGGAGGAGTGGGTCATAGCTAAAATTGTATAGCAGTGGGCTGAGGGGATCCCCTTGTTTGAGCCCTCTGTGTGGTTTAATCTTGTTTGTTAGGAATTCAGGGCCGCATACAGCCATGGTTGCAGATGCTGTTAGGAGCATCGCCCATTTTATGAATCTTGGTGGGAGTTTGAAGGCATGTAGACATTCTTTTAGGTATGGCCAGCTAACTCGGTCATACGCCTTTTCCTGATCCAAGAAGACCAGGGCACCAGTTGCTTTGGATTAGCAAACGTTTGCAACAGGGTGAAAGTTGTTCCAGATTGAACACCCTGGTATAAACCCAAACTGGTTGGGTGATAGGACGTCAGATGCAATTGCGCCTAATCTAGCTGCTAAAATTTTTGTTAGAATTTTTGTGTCAGTGTTGGAGAGTGCAATTAGGCGCCAGTTGACCAGGTCCAAATTGTCACCCTTTTTATACAAGGTTATAACGTAGGATTCATGGCCTCCTGGTAATAGGCGTGTTTCCAACAAGCTCTGGTTCATAGACGCCAATAGGAGGGGGGCAATTTGTTAAATATTTTTTATAAAATTCGTAGGGTATCACATCAGGCCCTGGGCATTTCCTATGTGGCACCGCGAATTGTCTCTCAAAGCTCCTCCCGTGTGATAAGGGATAGTATATTGTAATTCGGTGGTGTACTTTGTATCTCAGCAGTTTGTATAAATTCTTTAATTTTCTGTGAATCTGTTGGCGTTTCACGATATAATTCAGTGTAATAGCGGTGTACTTCTGCCTTGACCTCCTCAGGGTCAGTTGCCATGGTGCCATTGGTCTTGCAGACCTGTGTGCACGTGGGCTTGTTTCCACGGGAGTGGAATTGGTGGAAAAAGTATGTCAAACAGGTTTCGCCTTCCTTTATGAACTTACCTTTGTTTGATACTTTGATTCTGTGTTGGTGTTCGAAGATGAGATTGTTATGTTGAACAGAAATTTTTGCCCATTTGCGTCCCCAGTTGGGGCTATAGACAGATCTTGGAGTATTTATTTCCAAGTGGTATAGTTCCGCCAAGGTACGCTTGATTGTGGCCATGTCTGCGGTGTACTTATGTGATGCAATATGTCAGGTTTTGTTGATTAAATCCTTTTTGAAATTTTCCCATGTTCCAATGGGATCCAAAGTGAATGGAGCTGTGAACTCTGGGTTTGTAGCCTTGTTTTCAACCCAGTTGGATATCTTGGGCAATTTTATATTTTCCAGGTGAAGCTTTTTCCAAGGTGACACCTGTGTGTGGGATTGGGTTGGCACTAACTGCACCGTAACTAATTGGTGGTGAGAAAAATTGATCTTTTTTGTTATAAAATTGGAGATTCTTGAGCGGTGGGATTGCAGGATGAGGATGTGGTCAATGTGACTCATCAATATGAGTGCTCCCTAACATATGTTGGGCCACGTCCTTTGGGGAAGGAGTGTTGAACTGGGGGGAAGAGCATCCTGTAAGACAAGAGATGCCTTCATTGTGCGGAATTCAATGTGTCCAGGTGGGTGTCCCCTGGTATTAGGCCATCGATCTGTATTGGGGTTATCCCAGCAGTTGAAATCGCCTAACATAATGGTATCTGGTGGGAGGGTGAGAGTAGGAATGTTTTCAAAAAATTGTTTTCTCTTAGTTGCAGTGCATGGTGCATATAAACATGCTATCGAAATTATTTCCTCTTGGCATGTGATTGTTGCTACCAGGACTCAACCATGCAAGTGTGAAGACAAATTTGTAATTTTAAATTTTTTATTGTTTCAGATGATCACCCCACAGTGAGACGTCCATACTGATTGTGATGGTGCGACCCTGGCTGACCAGGATTCTTCTTTCCCTTGTAGACAGTGGGTTTCTTGGATGGCCAAGATGTCTACAAGAGGTTTTTGCAGGAATTCCAGCTTTTTAGCTTGGGACGTATGAGCCCTGGCTCCTGCGATGTTTAGCATCCCTATTGACACTGAGGTGCCCGCGGTGCCTCAGGAGCGGTTGGGAGGGCCCTCTGGCCCTATCCCACCACAGCTCATTTTGGCCATGCTCCGCATCTGTACTCCAACTCTTTCACTGCCATTGTTGGTTCCCTTGATCTGACCCAATGATTCAATGGAATTGCAGTTTTTTGCATTTGCGTCAACTTTTCCTGCACAGGTCTCATGTTGATTTGATTCAGATTGTTGATTGGATTTTATATTTTTGAGGCTCAACTTTGGCGAATTGTGCACCACATTTTCACCCAAATTTCGGTTGCATTGTTTCTCAATATGTGCATGACCGATGCCGCTTTGTGACTCAGTTAGGTTACTGTGAAAATTTTTGACCTGTGCATATTGTTCTGATTGGTTGGTTTGGTGAATATCCGAAATATCCTCCCAAATTTGTCCAGGGTTAATGATGGACTCTGTGTGTGCCGCCGCTTCAGCCGCTGCTCGCTTGCAGGCTTTTTGTGCCACTTTACGTTGTTCACTTGTAACTGGGTCCACAATGGAGTATAGTCCATCTTCACCCCAGCGGAATGAGTGCTGACTGTCAGTCATTTTGGAGAAATTTTCATTATCTTCATCCATTGCTTCCTCACAATAGTCATTTCCATTAAGCCCTCTTTCACAAGGCATGCGTGTTCCTTGTGGCCCAGTGAGCCACAGTGGTTGCAACTGGGCGGTGCACATTCTGGTGTAACTTTGAATGTGGCTGACTGGCCCCCATCTTTGAAGCGAAATTCTGCTGTGCGGGAAATTCTGGATAAGTCCTCTTCCACTTCTGGGAAGGGATTGATTACAGTGATAGCTTTGCCTGTGCACAGGTTGGGCATCAGGAAAAATTGCTGTAATTCGAGTTGCTGAATTTCTCCATAGGCCACAAGACCTTTGTGGAGCTCCTCCTCAATTACCTTATGAGAAAGGTTGGTGGGGAGCGAGTCAAAAGAGATGAACAAAGTTTTCACTTTGTTCCATCTGGTGCGTGTGGTGCACACAATTTTTTTGCCCTCAGGGAGGGCAATTTCCACACAGACTTTTGCTGCAGCATTGGCTTCATCGGCTGTTCTAAAACCAATATTGATCCAGCCACGGCCCATGTTGTTGGTGGCTACATACACCGCGTGAGGGAAAAGTGAGGGAGTGCCTCACATGTTTTCTCCCACAGGGTCGGTGACTCATCCCCAAGGAAGAGTCTGATCCCATGTTCCACCTTTGATAAGGGTTGGTTGAACTGAATGTACATATATTGCGCGTGCTTTATAGTGAATACCATAAACCCAGACGGTGTCTGAGTTTGTGATTTCTTTGCGGATTGGGTTCCTGGTCCCCCTCCAGGGCGTTTCTTGCCCTTAGTTGCACCTTTAAGTGCACCGCTCGCTGTGACTCTCGCCCATGTTGGATTTTTTAATATTGATAAAGTCGCCCATCTTTCCTGTGTGTGATTATCCATATTTGCTGTTCAAATCGAATTGTAGTAACTAAAGTGATTGTTATGAGAAAGAAAAGCGATTGATGATGCTTTAAATCAATTAGTAGGGGCTAATTATTTTTCCGCCATGGACTCAATATTTGGGTACTGGTAGATTGGGTTGCCATTTGTGGAATGTAAGAATTGCGATATAACTATCTTGAAGGGGTTGTTACAGCCTATGCATATGCCACAGGGTTTGTGCAACACCCCAGCTACGTTCCAGCGTACTATGAGTATGATCTTGGGTGACCTGAAGCTGTCCTGCGTTCTAGTCTATCTTGACGATATCAACATGTTCTTGAAGATAATCACATAGCATCTTGACCCCTTAAAACAAGTGTTACACTGACTTGCTGATGTTAACATCAAGATCAAGCCTCAGAAGTGTCATTTTATTTAGGGAGTAATTAGAATAACTTGATTTTCTAGTGGACAAAAAGAACCTTAAACTCCAGCTGGCAAAAGTGGATGCAATATTTAAGATGACTCGTCCAGGAAACAAGTGAGATACTAAAATGTTTTTTAGAAATAGTCGGTACTACAGGCGGTTCATTCTTAACTTCAGTCATATTGGGGCACCGCTCTTTGAATTATTGAAGAAGAACGCCATCTTTGACTGGATTGAACGATGTCAAAACGCTTTTGATGTCTTGCGGACCATGTTGGCAAGCGCACCCATTTTGTAATATCCCAACTTCAAAAACAATTCATAGTGCAAATGGATTTATCACTTTCCGCTGTAGGGGCAGTATAATCTCAGAAGGATTATGATGGCTTAGAGCATTCTGCCACGCTTTGTAGCCAATGCTTAAATTGTCATGAATGGAATTACACTGTGACCGAGTAGGAGTGCTTAGCGGTGATATATGCATATAAACAGATTCAGGTATACCTCCATGGGGTATAATTCCAAGTGATAACGGATCATGCATCCTTGCGTTGGCTGCACAATCTCTGTGAACCTGTATGATAGCTCGCACAATGAGCTTTTAAGCTCCAAGCGGATTTTTTGAGATAGTACACCAGCTGGGGTGAAATATCAAAATGCAGATTATCTCACAGTTACTGACAATCGCCATTACAGTGGATTTGGCTGACATATATGAGAGGATGATGGTGGGAAAATATCACAACAAACAGCCACATGTGATCAAGGCGCTGGATGGGCTTAGACAAGATACCTTTTTGAGCAATGAGTACTATATAAGAAGATTGGAGAAGTGACACTGAGTTTTCCAAAAACCCCGCCAGGCCAGCAATTATCTTGGATGCACACAGGGCAGTAGGGCATGGAGGGTTGTTGAAAAGTTGGAGTTCTTGTGACCCCAATACTATTGGGAGAGCATGCATTATGACGTGCTGAAGACGGTTGGTTGTTGTCATCAGTGCCAAGTAGAGAAACCTTTCCATAAGACCACCTACCAGCTGGTTAAGCCCAATTTCGCATAACATACTGTTTCTCTTGATGATGTAGGGGCTTTGCTGAATGGCGTGAACCAATCTAAGTATATAATAGTAGCAATTGATCATTTGACAAGATAGGTAGAAGCCAGAGTGATCAATGATTTATGGGCTGTCACCACCGTCAAGTTTATCATGGAGTGTGTCAAAGAGACATGGCTGTCCTCAGTTTATCCTCATGGACAACAGAACCCAATTTTACATTGCATATCCTGCCCAAGTTGAACGAACTGATGGCAATCTGCAGGGTCTTGACTACACTCTACCATCCTGAATTTAATAATTGGTGGAACGTGTCAACAGAACATTAGTAAACATTCTCCACAAGATTGTAAAAGAATGGCCCTCTGAATGAAGCACCCTCCTACCCACCTCTGTTCTTGCATATAATATTAGCTACCACTCATCAACTGGCAAGAGTCCTTTCCAATTACTTTATAGTAGACATCTAGCTTTGCCCGCTCTGCTTTACTCCTGTGTAAAGGATACTGGTGGCGTTGAACCGCAGCGTTATTTGACCAATTTAATGGAGATTCTAATAAATTACAAATGGAAGCGTATTCTACCAGCTTAGCTAAGAAGATTTGTGATCAGGCAGCTGACCAAAGTAGATGTAACGGATTTCCACAGTCGCTGTAAGATATCATGTCTTGTTCCATGACCAACATGGATCTGAAAGGAAGAAAAAGCTCGCTAACATCTGTACTGAGCCATTTGAATCAATTGAGAGAACTGGTAATGATGCCTACATTATTAAGAACCTGCAGGGAATCAGATTATCAACCAAGTCTACGTAAAGTGCCTTTGGCCATACAAACTATAAAAGCTTGTTGTCCAGTCAAGGTGAGAAATGTCAAGCATTTAATATGACTGTTTGATAAGCCAAATATATCCAGCGGATCATATTATATAAGTTGTTGTGAGCCTTGAGATTGGAATATTATGTAAATGTGAAGCAAATCAATCTAAGTACTGATATTTTGGCAACTTGAGGGAATTCCACTAAAACCTTGAGATAGAATGTAACCTCTAAAATGCTACAAATAGAGAATTACTAATTGGGAGGGATGAAACTTAATAGGAATACCAACTATTAAGAGTTGAGGGTGAGAACGAGAAGGGGGAGGCCTTTAGTTGGAAGAAGAAAGAAGGTTAGCAGCGATAGTCTGCGTTTTTATATATAATATTAGAGTCATTAGGGGTGATATCACCATATTTTATATATTTTTACTATTTATTATAAATAAGTAATCTTCATATTGTTCGTCCGTTACTCAGTGGTGAATTATCTGTGCAACCAACTAGCAGATCTAAGCAATACCACCAAAAGTTAACAGCCATCGTAGTTGATCAGAGTTCTCAGGTGTAAAGGTATAAATCTATTTTGAACGCTACTTGGTAACTGAGGAGCATGCCCATATATAAAGCTTCAAAGGGGGACATCTGATGATTTGATGGTAGCTTATTCTGTAATCAAGCAAAGTGATGGGTAGATAATGACTCCAGCGAGAAGGATTATAGGCGTTCCGCTTATTCAAAATAAAGTTAAGGGTTCCATTAGCGCATTCCACACCCCATTGATCAATGGGATGTAAGGAGCGGTGAAACTCTGGTTAGTACCAAAAAGCAAGGTAAGTTCTTGGACTACTTGCGAGGTAAAAGTTAACCCGTTGCCAAAAGTAAAATTTGTGGGCATCCATTCTAGGTGAAAATGGATCTAATAATGTAAAGAGCCATGGCATTTTCAGTGGCCGTGGGAACAAAAATCGCCAACCCAATTTGGCCAAATGGTTCACGTCTAGGAGCATATATTTATGGCCATGCAGCCCAGTGGGAAGAGGGCCTACTACATCTATGCTAATGACAATGAAAAGACCCGTTGGGGCAACGATTGAGTGCTGATATTTTAAACTGGCTTAATCTTAGTACTGACATGTCATAGAAGCTTCCAGAACCTCTTGAATGGTTTTCATCTATTGTTCTAGTAACATCATGTCTTTAACCACTCATAAGATTTCTTTAATGCCCCATGTCCCACAGTCACATGACCCTCTAAGGTAACGTTTGTTCTCAAAGAAGGGCGGATGTAAGGGAGGAATTTCTTATTGACCCTTATATAACAATCTTTCCTTAATCTGAGTGTCTTGGGTCATCTTCTGGAGCTCAGCTTGTATCTCGTGAGTCTACAACTCCCAGAGTTCTAGTCATCTAATTAGATCATACAGTCGGTCTTCCTCAGGGGTTAAGGCTGCCAGTACAAGAATTCCAGAGACCATCATCGTTTTGGTAAATCGCTCCCATGCAATGGACAATAGTGAAACCATAGCTCTGAAGCCTTAGGACTTATCTGGCTAATTGGCCATCTGGGTCCTTAGTTTTTCTGCAGCCATAAGAGCAAGGAATGATTAGTGATAATGGTGAAATGGGTGCTGTAGAGATAAGACTGGACATGCTTGATTGCTAACAAGACAGACAGGCATTATTGTTTGGTAATGCTATACTTCCGTTTGACCTTGCTCAAGGCCTTACTGAAATAAGCTATTGGGTGATCGACCTTATTTACATTTTGCTGAGCTTGGATAGCCCAATGGCAACATAGCTTGCATATGTGAATAGCATGAAAGGTAGATCAAAACTAGGATAGACTAAAATGGGTTTTTGCAGAGAGCGGTCCTCAACGCATTGAAAGTCTGTTCATGTTCTGGCTGCCATTCAAAAGGCATATTCTTCTGCAGGAGGTAAAATATGGGCTCCACCAAGTCAGAAAATCAAGGATAAATGGATGATAATAGCCCACCATGCCAAGGAATACCTGAATATCCATAAGGCTTTGGGGGAGCAACATATTTTTAATGGCTTTGACTTTGTTAAGTATGGGCTAGATGCCATATTTTACACCTTTTCAAGATTCTGATATGACTGGGTGATAAACCTGAAACAGCTACAGCAGATTGGGGAGAATCTGTTGACCATGAAACTTATTAAGATTGTTTGAGCACTTTGAGTTGAGGCAATTTTGGGTTGGAAATGAATTTTATTGGATTGCCTACAAATAGGGTGATAAGGTGATCTTGAAATTTAACAAATATTGAGTAAGAACACCTTGAACTAATGTGATAGTGAAATTAATACTATACTCTGTCAGAACTAATGAAAAATGTCGGAACTAAATACTAAGCAAAGAAAATGTTATTGTCTGAAGTCGCTGAGATATAGGCAATATGAGATGATTGAAGAGGGGAGGATTGTTAACAGTTTAAAGCAAGCGGAACAGGGAGGATCCGCTGTATTTATTATATAAAATAAAACAAATGTCATTGGAGCAACTTCTCTATTTTTATTAAAAGTTCATTACCTTGTTTCTGAGGATGATCATCATCATAACATCAGTCCTATTGCTCATTGGGCTGAACCCTGTGAAAAACCCTTCGGCATATCTTCAAGATACCGCCAAATTTATGACACATCTATTTCAGAGAAACTCCATAATGGATTAGAAGGAGGAGAACTTCGAGGGTTTGAGTTTTTTGAAACCTTCCTAAGATTAAATACTTAATAAAAGTGCTCCACATGACCAAAGAAAGTTCACAAGAAGACAGTGACATCATCAAGGTATACGAAGATACATGATAACTTCAAGTCCTTGAGGATCCCATCCATGGCATGATGAAGGTGGGTGGCGCATTACAAAGGCCTTAAGTCATTCTCATAGGTTTAAATAGCCCTTTGTTGGCTATAAGCGCACAATTGACTCGGTCTTCTGGGGCGAGCTCCACTTGCCAATATCCACTAGCATAATCCATTGCAGAAAAGTATCACAATCCAGTGAGTAGGCGGAGAGGGTCATTGATTTAGGGCAATGTATAACTGTCTTTTTTGGTGATGAATTTGAGCTGGCAGTAGTCCATCACCACCTGATGACTACCAACCTTCTTAAAGACCAATAGGAGTTTAGAGGCCCTAGGGCTGCGTGAAGGAACCAAATAGCCTGGCTTCAAATAGTTGCTTGAGTTATACCGCCTCCTGAGCTTCTTTAACCTTACTCTTTTGGTAAGTACAGGACCAAAAGGGGAGCGTCCCCAGTCTCCACATAATGTAGAACCCCACTCATTTCACCAAAATTGTAGTTTGAGGCCAAAAGGGGTCCGAGAACTACTCTATTAATTCTTGAACTTGGCAGTGTTGTTACCAGTGAGCTCCTTTATGATACAGGTGTTAACTAGAGCCACTGATAAAAAGCGTCTATAGCCAAAACCCTCAAACTTCCAAAGATGTGATGTCATTGACAGCCCCTACTGTTAGAAGGTGAACATATGCAGTGAGACTAATAGAGCCCACTACCCTAGGTTTATTAGTAAGTGTAGCTAGAAACACTATGGATCCGGCATAGGCAGAATATAGAATACCTGGACAGGTTAAAACCTCTTTAGCAGATGGGTAATCTAGAACTTGAATCTCAGAAGGTATCTGGAGGGGATGTTAACATGGACCTGGGTTTTTGCAATAACTTGGAACTTTGAGGTATAGTTTTCAGCCTAAGTGATATATTGACATGCCTTCATGGCCGTCAATGGCAGGCAGAAGCAACCATACTTGAGAGCCCCTTAAATGACGCTTGAGGTAATTGATTTAGCTCTCACTCTCTAATAGGCAAGCTCAAGCCTTGACCTCCATTTTGGAGTCACATGAGGTTTCGAGGATTAGGGGAACCTAATGTCACAGTAGGGATAGAAATCCTTCATCATAATGTACTACTATGGAGTAGCCTTGGAGAAACTGATTTTCAAGAAGTTCATAGCTTGGGTTATCCGGTGCAATAATGAGGCATCTACAGAAAGATTCTGTTTGGGTTTTGGTATACCCACATTACCCAGCTGCTTAGATTATTATAGGTCCTTATTCACTAGGGTATTTGTCCCACTAGTTAATATGGAAAATTATATTTTTGGATGATAACTATTGTTTAATGGAATCGTCCAATCAAATGTTGGGCAATTCGTCATAGTTGATCCATCAAATTAATATGATGGATTGCTTGATTCTCGTTAGGGATGATCCCCAACAATAAGCGAGTAATTAGGTTGTTGATTTTATATTAAGAACTTAATTATTTCATGTAAGTCAATCTGGGTTTGTCGTCAATTGATAGGAGGGGTTTGTGAAGTTGTAGAAATTCTGACGACGCTTTTAAAACATATTCTGGGATAAATTTTAATGTTGGGAAGTACTGATTGATAATTTGAAGAAGGCTGTAGGACTAAAAGGCAGTAAAGTTACAATTTTTTTTAAAAGCCCTCGTTTTTTATCGAATAAATATAGAATTAGCATTTAATTTTGTAGTTTAGACTTCTACACATTGGTTGTATATTTGGTTCTTAGAATAAGAGTTGAAGGATAGGATATCCTTTGTCTAAAGTGTTTAGCTAACAAGTTCTCCTCCAGGGTCTGCGTGAAGAGAAAAGGGAAGAATTCTCTACCAGTTTAGAAAAGATAGTATGGCCATCTGCCATCCCGCCACCACCAGTTGGTGTCATCCTGGTTCCCCATATGGTTCCTCTCATTGGATGCTTTCCTTCATTCTTGTTCAGTTTTGGCCCAGGCCTATTTCACCGCTCCCCCTTTTCATTCCACTGGCGGTCCTGCTAGCAACAGGAGTTAGCTTCAGCTCCTCTGGGGTGCCCTTATAGTTTCTTGAGGTTATGCTGTTGTTGTTTATTGGAAGTGTCCGTCCCATGGTTGCCCTTCCACGCATAAAATTTTAAATTTACAAGATTTTTAGAAGATAAATGGGAAGAGTTTACTGCCTTAAGAGATACCTTCAAAGATAGGAAGGGCGTGCACCAGTTTAGCATTGGACTTCATAATTAACGCGTATTTAATAAAACTTAACTTAAGTAAAAGTCTTCATACTATTTATGCCCAAATCCAGTCGAATTAGGATAGATCAATCAACGCATATATCAATAACTTGTGCAGCAGAATTTGGAGTTAAGGCGTGCGTCCCAGAGGGTTATAGTCGGTGCTAATTACTGAGAGTGATTGAGCACATAGCTTCCAAATCTCTACAGCTTACCTAATTGGATAGGTAGGGAAGAATAACCCCTTTTGGATAGTGTGCTCTACAGTTCAGCTATGCCATATTCCATGTAATGTTGCAAATCTGGAGCAATATTAATATATTACATCAACTTGGACAAAATAAAATCATGGAGAACCACTGTTGACGATGGCAAGAACATGGATTCTATAAACTTGAACTGTGACGTGGTTAAACAGACTTCTGAACTGTAGATGTAGCATAAGAAACACGGGAGATATAATGGAAGAAAAGCAATTAGTACCAATTACTTAATTATCATTGGGTAACAAAAGTTCTTCAGGTATGATAGCTCCAGGTTCATTAGAAGTCACTGATGATTCTTGGGGCGTGATAGGGATGTCAGCGTGGAGCGTCTCTTTCTTCATACTGATGGCCCTTTTCCCACCTCTTAGCAAATTATTCCAACATGTCTTAGAGCTGTGGCGGAAGCCATTGTAGTAATTTCATTGGGGTCAAGGATTCTTCTGGCTTTCAACAACATAGACCTGAGGTTGGTTAGAGGAGGCAAAGGCGGTCGCCTTAGAATGAAGGTTGATGCAGGAATTTGTTAAGTACTTTTTTGTCTCTCAAATGCACGTAAAACTATTCTTCTGGCTGATCATGCGCCTTAAACCTCAAGATAAGACCCCAATGTGGAGACGACAGCAGTTATGGCATTGTATAAGGTGATGTGATTTGTGGTAACTAAGGGCTGCTCTTGAGCAATGAAATGGCTGGCAAACTCCACAGGGCTCTTTCCCTTGTTCAAGAGTAAACCAATGAAGACTTGTTTTTGATTGGCCAGGGTCTGGTTGCTGCCAAATTCTTGGACTAAGACGGTACAGACCTGTTCCTAAGTGTGGCATTCTTTTAGAAGGGGAGTTATAATCTCTTGAGCAGTGCTGTTGAGGCAGGAGTGGGTATTCTTCACTTTCTGAAATTCAGTGACCTCCTCTAAGGAACTTTCTTATGTTTACAAGAAGGAGGCGATGTTTACTGGCCAGGGGAGAACCTTTCTTTAAAAATATCTTTAAAATTAGTTAAAAATTGAGTTTAGGAGGTTTTAACACCAGGGATGGGTGCAGGCTCAGAGATCTCAGTCTCTTCATAGCCATGGGGGACCTGACGGTCCATTCGTTATCTTAGACCCTCAAGGTCCTCTTAGATATCGTCCCAGTTTCAGTTGAGAAAGGATATGGTAGTCTTATATGCGACCTGCTCTTCTAGGGATTGAATGTCAGCGCCTTGAATACATAGCTGACTCTCAAGATTTTTCAAAAGGTCTTCAAACCCTTAAAAAGTTTATTCGTGCTGAGAGATATGCCTATCAGTAAGTTTGGTGAAGGCGACGATGTTGTCCATTTCGTCTGACAATGCCTCAATGGAGACCCTTGGGTTGAGGGGAACACCATCTAATCAGAGTTTGCATCCCTGAGCTACATTACGAATTTGATCACATAAGGTGGCTAGAGTGTAAGTCCAGAGGAACGTCCCCTCCGTTTGGACTGGGTGGCATTCCCGTTTCTATCAAAAAGGGGCCAAAAAGGCCAGCTGCCCCCCTCGTCACCTATGGCACCCTTGCCCATGTGGTGGACGAGCAATGGGCAACAGCCTACCTGTTACAGATCATTCCACCAGTCCCTGTATTAATGTGAATGAATTAATACAACAAATAAAGGGGATTTGTGCCGAGCTTTTAGATAGCTGTCATTATTTTGGAATGAAAAGTTAGAACAAAACTGAGGCAACAAAGCCCAATGGCGTGCAATTCGAAATAATGTATTATCAAGTGTAGAACTGTTGGCAATACTCAACGGCATTGGGCCATTGGGAAATGCTGAAGCCAGTCTGAAACCCACCCCAGACACACATAAAACCCTGCCTAATGATTCCTGCTTGACCAAATGGACACTGGAGTGACAAGGCGCAGGTGGGTTGGGTATCCCAAACCTGTTACTGACCTCATGGGACCGTCCCTATGTGGGATGGTCTTGGGAGGTCTCTGTTGCCCATCAACGAGATGTCAACAATATACCCATCAAAATCAAAGTGAATCAGCTTCTTGGGTGTCTAAAGTCAAACCAACAGTAATTCAGCCCGCCACCAACAGTTTTAAAGTTAGTTTATAATAATTTGTTTTCCCCTCACTCAAAGTTTGCCAGGTTAGGTGAATCCTCAAGGGCCCTGATCCCAGGTCTTACTAAGCTATTACCCAAATAAATCGTCTATTTAAGCACTCATAGCACACTGAGAAAATTGTTAGCTGATTTTCTATCTTTATTTCCAATAAAAATACCATTTCCCAAAACAATTCTTGATAAATTTAAATTACCCTCTCCAACCCAATTTTTCTCAACTTCAAAACCCGTGGGCCCTGGGCCATGTTTGCCTGGTTTGTTTACAGGTTTATATTCACAATAATGACCCATTGGCTCTTGTTGGCAAAATCTGTTCCCGTTCAAATAACCGTCATTCAAGCAGAAGTGCCTCTGGCATTTGGGCTTGTCATTTGGGTGCTTTGGTATCTAGACTGGCAGGCCAGTCTAAATTTATCTTTTCTGTCTTCCTGACACAGAGCTGCTAAAGCATCATTTTTCCAAGGGTTGTCAGGGTCTCTAGGAATAGGTACCGCGGGCCATAAGGCTTTTGAGGCCCTCATGGACCTTCAGGTCCCTCTTTGTCCTTTGGGGCCTTTGGACCCCCTGGGCCCTTCAGGTACTTACTCCTAGAGTTGTAGTTGCGAGAGGCCAGCTCCCAATAGTGTTGTTGAAAACTCAATACCAAAATCATCAACTTTTTGGAGGCGCTGGTTCCAAGCAGCCTTGAGGAGTTGGATATTCTGATGTAGTTGATCCTTGAGGTAGCCAGAGATCCCGCTATTTAACACTACAATTTGGCCTTGGGCTTCATTGATTAACTTTTGGTTATTAATAATGGCCTCGTGATTGTCATAAACAAAGGAGGAGGCCACATTGTAAAAATCAACGTCATGGGAGTGTAAGGTTTGGGTGAGCCCCAGTTGTTGGAAGACTTCTTGATGGCGCAACCCAGCCAACTAGAGGAGGTGATGAATAGCCGGGTGAGCAAAGTTACAAAGGTAGCGTTTGGTTCCCTAGGTTGAGCTCTCCCACTGGCAGATGAGCTGAAGTATAAAGGTACCAAATGGTAGAGGGCATGGATGAGTTGCAGGAGCAGCTAGAGCGGGAACCCACGGAGTAGATGCTTTTTTTAACAGCTGGACAATGTCATTAAGGTTCTCATACTGAAATTAGTTTAGAATTCCATCAACTGAGGCCAGGGAGAAGTGGAATGTGGCCTGATATTCTAGACACTTGAGCTGCGTGGGCATCACTTCATACCGTGAGGTACTAATCCATTGTGCAATGCTTCTTGACCAATCAGCAGATTGATCTTTGTGACTGTTAGTATTCTCTATTATTTGTGATAGAAATTTTCACTTAGGACGGCTCAGAACTCCCTGTAATGAGCACCACTTAAACTTGATTAACAATTCTCTTGACTGTCGACAAAGTGTAAAAATGGGCTTAAAGCTGAATTAGTGGATAGGTCAAAAAACGAAAAAATGGAGAGAATAAAGACTACTTTACTGAGTTAGAAAGCATTGATATTTATAGGGCGCATGGGGCATGGTGCCTCAGGGACCTTTGTGGACCCATAAAATCAGGATCTTTTACTACCATTTTAATTGGCCACCTGGATGTTGCCCTCATTTTACTGCATCGTCCTTGTGACCTCAGCGGAGGGGAAGCGCCTCTTATGATTCAAGAAGTGGGGACGGGATTCCTGAAGGTGATTTCATTGATTCTCATATGCGTGATGCTTCCTGATTAAATATAGATTTGGTGCCTTCAGGATAGGGTTTTGTTTACATTTAGAAGAAATTTAATTAGTCAAGGCTCACTTCAATAACAGTGATTTTGGCTTGCTCAGCATCTCAAATCCTGATATGTGGTTTTCAGGGTTTTCACTAAATTTGAAGGTCAGGTATTCAAATGATACATGATTATTAGTAATTAGTAGCATTAGTGGATTCTCCTAGGGTTTATCTCTCTCAAGGACAAATCTCTCAATGGAAATGCGTCTTTGAGGCAATCTCTGTTCACTTGAACAGGCAAAAGTCTCTAGTCAAAAAGTCAGGTAATCTTTTGACAGAATCAGCGTCATCAAGGCAATATCTTATATCTGGGCAGAAAATCACTGTTTAAGGTTCAGGAAATCTCTAGTAGAAACTAGGAAAAGATAATGATGAAGATTTATTAAATTGAGTGTAACTTTAATTAGAAATAAATGGTACTTTAAATACTACCAGAATAGAATTAAAAAATGAAATAAAGGAAGGGGATATTCCAGATGGCAAGAGATATGCATATACCACGTGTGAAGGTAGAAATAAATTTAGGAATGTAGGAGGTAAAGGCACAGTTTAGGTTCAGGGTTGGAGTAGAACAGGCTCCATTTTTAAGAACTGGTCTGAGATGATGGTAACACAGTTAAATGGTTTCCATTGTTAAGCCTAGGGAATCCAAAAGATAGAGAGTAGTATATGTGACACAAGGCTTAATAGGTGGCGTGAGGTGGCGATTGAGGTGGGTAGAGATTTAAAAACTAAATAAATCTTCAGGCCTAATATCAGGATGAATAGTAACTCAGCTCAGGCATTATTCACTTTATTATAAGTCAGTGGAGCAAAAATGGGGCAATTTATCTCTGATTTGTTTAACTGTAAATTTTGTGTTATCAACCGTTTGATGCTAAGTAAATTTAAATTAATAATTTTGGGCCTTGATCCCACAAAATTGTGATTGTTGAATTATTAATGGATATAAGGGAAAAAAATTCCTAAAGAAATAAATGTATCATGAGCTCAAGGTCAGGGCTTTACACCTACTAGAGCGAAGTTGATAATGGTTCTAATTTCAATAAAGTTGAATGTAGTCACTGGAAGATATCCCTAAAGTGTTCTAAATGTGCTTTGAAAGTTTGTAAGTATACCACTATGATGTCAGGGTAAACTAGTACACAAGATGTTCTAAGCCCCCTAATAACCCATCCAAGGCTCTTTGAAAAGTAGCAGGGGCATTTCATAGCCCCTGAGGCATCTGTGTAGGTTTGAACAGCACTTTACTAGAGATAAGGGCACATTTTTACAATCCTCGAGATATAAAAAGATCTGCCATTAACCATTGGTGAGATCCATCGCAAAAAATACTTCAATCCAGACATTAGCCACAAAAATTCCTCTATATGAAGAAGGGGGTAACGAGATTAGATAAGGTGAGCTGGGCCCCTTGTGGCGCAATTGGGAAAGCCCATGAAAATGTGGGTGAGTATCTAGCACCCAAACCTAGAGAGGTACATTAGTTGGGTCCTGAAGTGTCCTGAAAGAAGTGCGGGATGGTAGTAATGACTGTGCTAATCTGTTTTCACGGGTGTCTACCACTCCCTGAGTGGATAATACAGGAAAGGAAGGGGGAGTGCAAGTCAGTCATGGCGCCTGTCATATGGCTTCCCACGAGCTGTAGTTGTGTGGGTGCAGACCCCAGGACAAGTGAGGGTAATCCTGGTTGGCTGCGCTTCAGTGCACCTGCCTACAATAAACGCCGCAGTTTGCTGAGTTGCCTGAAGCTTGGCTAGCTGCCAGTTCAGTTGGCATGAGTCAGCTGGTGGAGAAAGTGACCATTTAAGAAAAGTGCATATGAATAAAATGACTTCAAGGCTTCCTGGACAAAAATGGGCCAGAGAGCACAGATCCGATAAAAAAAGCAGGTAACAAAGGGTAGGACTTCAGCTTCTTCCCCCTCAGAGGCCTTAAATCTTGGGGTCATCGGGTCTTGTCTCCTGCAAGGAGGATGAGAGTAATATAGCCTGTCCTGGATGGGAGGACAATCTATCCAGTTGATAAACAGGGCGAGCATATGTAATTTTTGGGGTAGTGTGAACTACATCCAAATTGCAGTCAGGCCCACATTTAATGGTGCTTAGATTTGTGCATCTCTAGTGTGGTGGG
Source organism: Massospora cicadina (assembly GCA_022478985.1). NCBI lineage: Eukaryota > Fungi > Entomophthoromycota > Entomophthoromycetes > Entomophthorales > Entomophthoraceae > Massospora > Massospora cicadina. The sequence continues at coordinate 66,331 of JAKSZP010014541.1, forward strand.
GGGCAATACCACAGGCTTTCATCCTATAAGGTTGCCTGTAATAGGAGTCCTTTGGGGTTTTTAAATATCAAAGAAGGGGTTAAATGTCCTTTTGAGTAATGGAATTTAATCCAAGATAATACATTATGACCCAATGTAATCCCTTTTTGCAGATTAATAGCAGAGGGGAAACCCAGGGGCTTTATGATGGTAGCATCAGACTGGCCTCCAATAGCTGTTTTAACTTAAGGTGTCATGGAAGTGGCTAAGTAAGATTAGACTGGGCTCCCAATCAGGGTGTATGAACACCCATTGGATAGACCAGAATGCCAGGGGCACAGTGGTCCAAACGACTTGGAGGATTGGGGTTCTAGCATGGACCTGAGAAAAATAAAAGTTCACCAACATATTGAAGGCCCAAGGCAAACCAAATGGCTGTGATGGGACAACCATGGTCTTGCATGGGCAACCCCCAAGGGCGGGAGAGGCAGGGAGGATGACAACTCCTCGTGGTTTTGCAGTTATGGGCCTTCAATTTTAATAATTGGTGTCGCAGATTGACATTGGGCGTTTTGAGTCCCATCATGAGATCAGCGGGTGAAATGGGGTGCAAGTGGGGCCTGCGCAGAGCTTCAGGGTTGAGCTCGCCTTTATGAGGAGTGCTGAAAGCCCCTCAGGTGAACAAAATCCTTTTCATGGGGGTTGGGTGGGGCCTAGCCTCCACCAATGAGAAATTGGGGCTCTCTGAGGCTGTCCCATCCATCAAGTGATCTCTAGTGAACCAGCGGCAGGGTGGAGAGCAGGGGTAAACCATATATGTGAGCAATAGTGGCTTGAGGGATGTACATACCATTAGGGCGATCTGTTTTAGAAAATCTTTTATAATCTGTCAGGTGGAGGGGTCAATAAACTGGACAAACCAGTCGATGATCCTTGGAATCAGAACTTGGGTAGAAGTGGGTGCCCAGATCACAGAAGAGGAATTTTTAACAATAAATTTTATGGACGGAGTCTTTTACAGGCCTTGCAATAACGTAAGGGTTTATTTGTTGCATCTAGGCGAAGGAGTAAAAATGAAATAACAGCCCCTGTGAGGGACTGTCATCTTATAAGTGGGGAAAAGATTGAGGAGAAGTATCAAGATCTTGGCCCCTTGAAATTCGATTGTGGGCTCTAATTGGCTGGGGGTAGTGTTGGGCAGGGATATCTGAGACTCCAAAAAAAAATGAAAAAAAAAACTTATAAATCTTTTTCCAAAATTTCTGGGCTAAGTCAGTTCAATAGTGCTGACCCAGGACCTGATTTTTCAATTTAGGATAGACATGCATCCCAATCTGCCCAGATTCATTCTTGAGAATTGAGAGGATTGTGTCGGCTCACTTGATGATCAGACAGGTGCATAAATAGGGACCTGATTTGATTTTTTTATCTTGTGCAGTCCATATTAGCTCCCCCAGCCCAGAATTCACCAACTGGGCCTTGAGGTCATTGCAACCTTTTAAAATTTTAGCAAAAATTGACAAGGAAGGGGTGAGTCCCAAGTGCCTGCCTGTGGCCCCTGGCTTGGGAAACCTCTCTGAAAACACCCTTTATTAACTCTAACAGGGTAGAGGAGGGGGAAGAGTCAAGGATACGGGATCCTTGAGGGGGTAGAGCAGTGACTCAGCGCTCATCACCACTTGTGCAAATTCACTTAACTGTGACAGAGGGTCCACCTGGGCCTTTGGACCCCTTTTGGTCCTGAAGGGATGCATGTCGCTGTCCAAGCACATGGGCTGGATCCAGGTCTTACAAAGGGCCACTTAAGCCTCCTCTACTTTGGACTTCTGGTAAGCTCAGGTCTTACAGAGGGGTGATCTTCAGTTTTTATTTGGTGGATTACTCAAGACATTCTCCCAAAATCCCCAGGTACTTTAGAAATATCAATATATTCTAATAGGTTTTTACAACTTGGTATTAATCAAAAGTAAGGAAGTCCTCAATTTTACTTTCAACTAGGGAGATGGTAGTAGGCGGTATATTCTCTAGGTTATGCAGAGTCCCAAAACGGTTTACAAATATATTTTAGCCATTAGGACAGGGTTTGAAATAGGCATTGACTGCATGACTTGGAACTTAAAGAGCCTGTTTGGTTGAATTTCCAATAAAGATGGAAATAGATTTTTCATAGGTAGGTTCCAAGATCCTTAATCAGGCCAAATTTTCCTTGATAAAGGATTGGTTTGTCCATATACCTCTAGTACATGATTATATGAATTTATTTTAACACAGGAGTTCACAATATGTTGAGAACTGGGGGGTATAACAAAGGAATGGGGAGCAAATAAAGGTATTTCATCCTCAGCATTCGCTGTCTTGGCAAGTTTAGTTTTAAACTCTAGATCTGGTATTCTATATGGCAGATAGAGGTAGGATACTCAATGAGGAATTTATGCTCCTTTGGAGCCCCCTTATATCTAGTCTGGATATCAAATAGCAACGGTACTTGATAACCTAAAATGTAAAATTATGTTCCTTATTATTAGTTTATACAATTGAAAACATGTTATTTAAACTCTTTTAAGTATTCATAAGTACTATTTTTTAGGATATAGCAGGAGCAGTGATCAGAAACTTCCCAAATCTAAGGGGCAAAGCTAATTATGCTCCAAAAGCTTAAGCAGGCTTATCTCTCACAGTTTCATATTAAAACTTGTTAATTAAATCAGAATCATCTTTGATAATGATCCAGGGGGATATAATGTTAATTGGGGATCCAGTGTCTAATATGGATAAAACTTTATCTTTGTGGATTGCCACTTCTACTCATTCAACAGAAGATCCAAATTGTGAATTAAAATGTTAGCAGGCAATCAAAAGGCATCTGAAATGAGGCTAGCTGAGGTTTATAGTTAAGCCAAACTTTAGGGTTTTTAACTTGCCTATGGTTTTATTCAGTTAAGTCCTGGCTTTCACTAGCTGAGCTGTCTGTGATAGCATGTTTTAGCAACTGGAAAATATATGAATCAGAAAATATTAGGCTCTATTGCCTTGAAAAGAAGTTGGTACTCTGACCTCAACTGGGGAGGCTAATACAAAGAAGCTAAAAGTACCAATTATGAAATATTAAATTGAGGCACTTGGAGTTCGTCAGCATAGGGAGCCTCTTCCCTAAGCTGACCAATCTTTTGCTTCATTATTCCGAGGGAAATGATAACAAATATCAATAGGGTGGCTGGAACTTTTGCAGTAGATTAAATACTTTCCCTGGATAACCAATTTAGGTGGATTCACTGCTAGTACTGGAGATCAAACTCCAGGGGAAGTTTAAAAAGGTTCAGCAGTCTTAAGAAGATCAGGAGTAACCTCCATAAGGGCCTCCTCAAGGTGCAACCAAGAGGTCAGGTATACTTAACTGACTTAAGGTATATCTGATTATTGTGCATGGCCTTAAACTCTGATAAAGCAGCAAAAAACAGCAATTTCCAGGATGAACCAATTTCTTGCAACTAAAGTTTGGACATCAAGATAGAATTGTTGAGCAAACATTAATAAAATTCTCCTTGATTAAGCTAGTCCCATAAACGCTTACTTTTTTGGTGGCCAAGATTAAATCATTCCCAAATTCTCTGAGCAGGTCAGTCTTAGCTTCAGCCCAAGTGCAACAAGCCATTAGGTGTAGGACCATAATATCTTGGGCCACTTGGCTAAGGCAGTTTGGGAGATGCTTAAGTTCCTGGTTATCTGTAGCCATTTCCAGAACACGCTCATAGCAAAATAAGACATAGAAAACACATCCTCAGGATATAATTGTCCTTATATGCGGGATTAAAAGAAATGCTAGGCGGATCCAGAGAGTTTACTACGTGGATAAGAATGGGCTTTTATTTCTAGTCCTGAGAGTGATTGGCATTCAGGTAGAGCTTATTTGGTTTAATGTGTGTATTTGCTGATGCAATTCATCTAAATTGTCAATAAAAAGAGCAATCCATTAATAGGTGGCATGTAGAACCATTTCTAGTGGAATAAGTCAGAGTCAACTACATGAATTCATTTTTATATGGGAGGTTATCTCTCAAAGTTCATGTTGATGCTGCTTGATAGCAAGGATTTTGTTTCAACCCTTGCATACAGCTTTCTAGTTTAATAAAAAGGGTGGCGTAGTCAAATTCCATGGTTCTGAGGTTTACCAGGGACTCAAGAAGTTCATAACATGGGGCACTTGATGTGGCTGGGATGAGGGGAAATATAACCAACTGCCTCAAAGATAGTGCAGTACTTTGAAAGACTTAAGAATAAGGATTTTACCTATACAAATATATAATACTATCAATGAGATAAACTCCATAATTGACAAATACCCTTATAATATGCTATAGAATGGAGATTACTAAGTATTTACTGAAATGATAGGTGACCCAGTTTATCTCATGGGAGCTATAGTTGAAAGAAATTGAGAGCTTTTATTTTAGTAAAATTACCAAACTTTCTAAGCCATGCTTTAATCTGATTTTCTCTTTGGAATTTCTGAGGCATCTTACCAGCTTTTAAGGTACCCAAATTAGATCATTTGGATCAGGTTTACTCCAACATCAGGAGGATTTGATTCTTTAGTTTTTGGATGATTCCTACCAAATGCTTTTCTAAAATTTAGATCAGTTTCAGAAATTTATATCAGAGATGATCAAACTTTCAGATCAGGCTGGAATCCCAACCCATTCCCTACCCACAAATCTGTAAACAAATTTAACCATTTGAGAGTCAGCTTGTTTCAAGGATGCAGCTAATTAAAAGAAGATTAGACATCCACTATAGGGTGTTACTAAACAGTGAAATGCTCAGAATTCTAGTAAATTAGCAGTCTTAGTGACTCTGAAGGGAAGTTCTAGGGGTTATTTTGAGAGAATTACTACTACAATGAATACCAAATTCCCATAACCAACCAAATGGATGAAATGGGGGCAACAGCGAGTCTTGCAAGGGCAACTATTAGTTTGAGAAAGTCAGGTATGAAAATGACTCCTCTAAGTTTCACAGTTGGTGGTTATTGGATGTGAATAAATTAAAATAATAGTATAGTATATGTTGAATTGATCATTCCAAGAGGCAATTTATATGTGTAAAACAAGGTCACAGCAATTATTGGTGTGCACAACAGATTGGCAGGTATGTTTGAGGGTATATAAACTTACAAACTTGGCCATATCATGGTGAGTTGCTGGATTAGAGATTTGGAACACTCGCTTCATAATTTTTGATAAAATAATGTAGTTGGCAGCATTCTTTATCAATTTTTTTAAATGAAGATTTTAGCTGACTAAACAAAAAGAACCAGTGAGAAGTATACTAAGGTATTACTAAGTTTATTTTAAAATAATTAAAAAGCATAAAAACAAACTGGCAACATACTCTAAAGAGGGCTGATGTCATTATTGGAGGGGGAAGAATTGGAGAGGAGCTCAAAGCACTGTCATGGGCCTGGGGCTTATGAGACATATCATGATTGGTTGGGCTAGGAATAGTGATATGGATTTGAAGATCCTTAATTTTTAAATCTAATTATATAAATTTTTAATATTAGAACCTGAGGATCAGTAACAACATATATTTATAGGAACAATTTTTCACAGATTTGTTTTAACTGTTGGATCAGTGCAGCCAGCTTTGTGTGGGTCTTTTCTGATTGCACAATCGATTAAAATAATTTTGGGGTGGATTGAGTAATCCAGAGGGGTAATCCGCAATCTGTTTTATTAGTAAAACCTAATTTAGCTTTTAAGAATCATTTTGTATGTATATGAGTTTTGGGAGGTTTTTGGCAGTTTCTTGAATACTTTGAGAAACTAGGCTATGTGGGGAGGAGCCCTAGGTACTGCTTGAAGAACATGGTCTGGACTATCTCCCTGAAAGCCCATTCTACATTTTAAATAAAAAAGAAGGAAAGGGGTCATAGCTGAAAGATATTTGTTGTCAGGCCAGTAGTCCATCGCTCATCTACCATATAAAAAAATCGCTAATCAGGGTAGGTGATCTACAAGAGGCCTAGTACCTCTATTACGCCTAAAGGGGCGCAGTTCACGGTCCAATCAGAGGTGTTGAGCGTCAGGACTTACAATATCCTTACCTAAAAAGTGGATTAAACCGCCTCCGGGGGCATGGTATAGGACATAATTCTTATGCCTTTAGGGATTTTTATGGTGAGAATGGATGCGGTTTTCAGAAGGGAATGAAGGGCTCAGGGTTTACTTTTTGGAAACCTTACACCAGTTTTTTGAAATTGTCGCAATTCTTATTGATTACCAAGCTGTTTGTATAGAGGGTAATTCTTCCATTTGACTACGCACTGGACTGAGCAACAGGATTTTCTGGAGCCAGAAATTCCTTTACCTAAGACTCCTATGAGTTGCTAACCACAAAAGGCTCTGATGAAGTAAGTCGCTGTTTAATGAAAGAGAACAGCTTGAAGATGTGGAACACATTGGTTCTTTATATGCTCTATGAGTTAGATACAGAAAGACCATTGTCAGGATTCAGTTTGACTAGCAAGCCAAAGTTCCTGATCCCAAATCGAGACCCAACAGAGTGACTCTCAATATAGATCAAACGGAATCTTACCTTGAAGGCGCTGAAACTAGATTCAATAAAGAATTATCACGCATACAAGAATTGATGGAAACACCTTCAGAGATTCCATCCCCAAATCTCAAATCACAAAAGGTGCTGCCTCCACTGCTGCGGTCACAAGGATGACGCAGTACAATGAGTGTGCAACAGGCAGGCAATTTATAAGGCAGCAAAAGATTTTGATCTTACGGGGCCACAAAGGTCCCTGAGGCACCATGTCCCCACATGCCCTATAAATATCAATGCTTTCTAACTCATAAAAGTAGTCTATCGTTGAATTTTTAACCAGATGGAATCTTTAAATGATTTAGCGAGATTTGGGATGAAATAGGCAAATCCACGCTGATTGGCTTCTCAACTAAATATTGTGGTTATCAGGTGATTGCTTAATAGTTGCTCCCCAATTGAGTTAAGCCAAATCCAAGTATTCCGCCAAGATTGGAAGTTAGGATTGAGTGGGGACATTTGATGGCCTAAATTAGGTTTATGGATCACTGGCAACTAATAGCGAGGATGATCCAATTGGTTTTAATATTAGTAGCTTGCAGAAGCCAATGATTCCAAATTTGATGGAGCTGAGGTACTTTCTGGCATCTCATATATATATAGCCATTGACTGAGGAAGGAGATTCCATAATGATTGACCAGGAGAATTGAAAATTGTCATTGGCAAGAAGCTGAGATATCTCAACTTAACGAGCTGCTGAAGAGGTTTCCAGCGCACAATTACTAAGTCAAAGCAAATTTGATATTAATTTATATTATACTTTATATTGCTCACCAGTAACTGAATGCTAAGGGATAGCCAAAACTAATAAATGGATATCAGGAAGGACGGGGTGAGAGGGTTGATGACAGGAAGAGAGTAAGTTCAGCAGAAGGAAAAGAGAGTGGTTGGCTGTAAGATCCAGCGATGAGCTGATAGTTCAGCAATGGGCGCAATAGCCCTTTTGTACCTATAAATACCTGGCGCTTCCTCTCAATAAACATATCCCTTTGCCTAATCTCCCTTTATTTAAGTTTATGCTTATACTTGTTGGTTGGGGTTTAGACTGGGGGATCCCCAGATGGTACATATGCAACGCCAAGGGGTTAGCCAGCGTTGCTGACACCAACGCCCAAGGCAAAACAGCAAGGGCTGACCAGTATTTATACTGGTTGGCCTGCTGACCAGCAGAGCCCATTGTCACCAGGAAAGCGATTTTTTGGCATTGGTGCTCACTACAGGGGGCCTCGCTGGTGAGATGGTCGAGTAGTTGGAGGACAGGTTAGGAGGTAGCTAGGGCCACTGGTTTGGACCTTGCGCTCCTTGGAGGGGCTCTGGGGCGTTCTTGGCCCACCATCAGAGTGGGTCGCACTGAAGGAATACCATCTGTTAAGTGTGGGGAAATGTCAGAAAATTAACCAGATAAGAATTCTCCTGATAACATCAGAATTAGGGGTGTTGGTTAGTAAGGCATGATATCCAGCTAATCGCCTAGTTCAATATTATTTTAATGGTATATTTACTGATTGGTGCTCCCCATTTGAGTGTTTTGGGCTCTCTCTTGAAGTATTGAGGATGAACCCCAAAAGTAATGTTATTCGAAGGTTGACACTGGCAACTAACGCTGAGGATGTTGACCATTTAAATACTAATCATTTGGTTTTGGCGGAATCCTAGTTTTAATAGAACTGTCAAATCATGGGTCACTGTGGAATTTTCCAGCAGAAAGCCGTTTTAATTGTTATCAAACTTCTGTTAATGATTTTTCTGCCCCAAGTCTGAGTACTGGCAACTTATGCTGATGATGCTCAATTATGTTTTTGATAGAAGTTTATATACAAATGACTGTCGAATTGTGCCAAGGATGGGTCAACATAATATTTGGTGATCAGGACAAGCGGATAGGGAGGGAATCAGTATTGAGGATGACTGATGATTGGTTGAAGTTTCAGCTTGTATGGCCGAGGGTTTTTCATAGGTGCAGTTCCTAGAGTATAAATAGTCTTCATTCCCTCCAAATAAAGATCTCTCTTTCACCACCTTATTTATATGAATTGGCAAGAGCCACTAAGATGGGTAGGGGTGGGACTGGAGATCCCAGGCAGGTGCAGGATGATGCACCGGGTGTGGCTGATGCTGCCAGCTTCCATACCTCAGCCTTACAAGAAACCCTTGACTGGAACCTGGCCAACTGGCCACCAACGACAATGGACTGATGGCCATCAGCCATGAGGTGGTGCAGCACAGGAGTGACATAGCCGCCCAGAATGGGGGATGGACTTGCCGTGGCACACCAAAAAGGAGCTGGTGATTGGTCATGAGGGAAAGGGAGCGAGGGGTCAAGCCACCAATGAAGGGGGCTAAGGACAACCGGTGCACTCTCAAGAAGGACCATGGGGCTTAGGCGAAGTCATTGGTCTGCTGGGTTGATGGGTTAGACATGGACTTTTGGGGGGTTAGTACGCCTATAAATGCAAAACAGCTAGTGTCAGCCAGTCTCCATACTGATTGTCCTGGCACATTAACGGAGCCCACTATCATCGGAAAAGCGATTTTCTGACATCTATATTCACTCCAGCTTTTTGTTTTTTGACTTCTCCGCTAAATTTCAGCTTTGAGCCCATTTTTGAACTTCAGTGACAGCCAAGAGAACTGTTATGCCAAAAGAAGTGGTGCTCACTACAGGGGTCTCTAGCTGTCCAAAGTGAAAATGTCTATCATGAACAATGGAGAATACTAGCAGTCACAAAAATCTATCTTCTTATCAGTTGAGAAGCATCGCTCAATAGATTAGTACTTTTAGATCTGAAGTACCACCCACGCAGCCTGAAAGTTTATAATTTTGGGCCACGTTACAGTTCTCTCAACCTTCATTAATGGAAATCAGTATCAACTTCAGTACAAGAACCTTAATGACATTATTAAACATTTTATTATATAACATCTACTCTTTGAGTGCCCGCTCCAGCTGCTCCTGCGCCTCTTTGGTGCTTTCTACCATGCGATATTTCGCTATGCCTTAACCCTACTTCCAGCAGGAAAACTTACCCTGGGCCCATAGGCTACCTCTGCAACTTTTCCACTCAGCTACTTATCATCTCATCCAGTTAGTTGGTTTTCATCATCATGAAGTTTCCCAGCAACTAGGGATTACCCAAATTTTACACTCCAATGTTGTCAATTTCACAACGTGGTCTCCTCCTTTGTCATGACAACTAAGGGCCATTATTGATAATTGACGATTAATCAATGAAACTCAAGGCCAAATCATGGTATTGAGTTGCAAAAATTTTGTTTACCTTGAAGACCAATTTCGTCACAATATCCAACTCCTTGAGGATGCTTGGAACCAGCGCCATCACCAAGTTGAAGATCTGTCACAGAACCTACAACAACACTATCAGGAGCTGGCCTCTTGCGACTACACCTCCAGGAGTGAAGGACCTGAAGGGCCTAGGGAGCCCAACGGTCCCAAAGGTCCTGAGGGTCCTAGAGGTCTTGAAGGTCTCCGTGAGCCTTGAGGGCCCTCTGGCCCCATGAAACCTATTCCCAGAGACCCAGATGACCCTTGGCAAAAGAATTTACTGGCAGCCCTAGCCACCTTAAGTGATTAAAGCTGGAATGTAGCCCAACAATGTAAAATACGAGTAGATGTAGTTTTCATTTACTCTTGGGTCTCAATCGAGGCATTGTTGGATAAAATGAAAAATTTTAGCGCCTTCGTTAAGCTTACCTATAGTCACATTTCTCAGCTCAAAAAAACCTGTCAAAGGTTTGAGACCCGTTTGATCATCCTTGAGAGGCAAATTTTCTTTAAGGTGTCAATATTCAAGCCCTAAAGGAGCAGGTTGCTCATAAGACTTCTATTTCCTCCCTAACCGAAACTAAGATCATATTAAAGAGGACCTCAAGGGCCTAAGACAACAGTTGGACCAGCAGGCCCCCTGCAACTATGCAGAGACCAAGATCTCTGGTCCCACACCAATTCCTGAGGTAACACCCTCTCCACTCCCTCTTATAACTAATTTTAATTCTAATTTTAAGGAGAAGTTAATCCCCAGTAAGGAAAGCATCGCCTCTTTAATCTATGACTATGAGCGTTCCATGTAAGATGGCACTGACTGGAAAAAAGTGAAGCATATACAATCCTGCCTTAAAAGCACTACTCGGGGATTATGACTTCCCACCTGAAATAATGCAACACCTGGTAGCAGGTCCGTACAGCCTTAGTCCAGAATTTGTCAGCAATCAAACTCTTACCAATCAAAAAAGTATCTATGAGTATCCGCCTGAATAAAAAGGGGTGCCCTGTGGAGTTCACCAGTCGTTTCTACACCCAAGCGCAGCCCTTGTTTACCACCAATCATTAACATTAAACGACGCCATTACTGCTGTCACCTCCGCGTTGGGGTCCTATCCTGAGGTTCAAATGCATATGATTGGGCAAAAGAACAGTTTTATGTGCATTTGAGAAATCAAGGAAACAATTAATGAGATCCCTGCGATGACCCTACATCCTAAGGCTAACTCTTCAGCTTACCTCAACCATCCTTGGTCCATGTGGTTAAAAATAGAAGAATCCTCAACCTCTATGCACCTAATGCAACGGCTTCCAGCACAGCACTATTCATGCTAGAAACGACTTGCTGAGGAAGCGATAAAAGGGCTGTCAACATGAAGGATGAGGTGCTCCATGCTGCCATCCCTACCACATCTCAAGAATCATCCATGACCTTGAAAGACCTGGAGCTACCATACCTGAAGAAGAAGTCTAAGTACACGTTGATAATAAAGGAATTGGTACTTCTTATTCTTCTTATGATGCCTCTCCCATGTTTATCATGCTACCTCCCCAGTTTGAAAGTCTGGTTACCCACGTCGCTGTTTAAGTTCATAAGATTCTGGTTCTCCCCATAGTCAACAGTGATTTCCCCATAAATGTTTATCATCAAGGTTGATGAAGCATATCAAGATTGCTCCATACTCGCCAACATATATGGAGTATGGCACAGCTTGGCCATAATTTACCCAATCTATAAGAGCCTATTCTTACCATCTATCTGATTTGGGAAGTTCTCTGTAAATACCCCTGTCATCATGATAGATAACTTGAGCTATGACCTTTTCTGTTGCTTAGTTTTTTCGAGACTACTCCCAGGTGGCACATTAAGATGACGGAATTTAATCCCTACTGGGACATTCAGTCCCCCTAATCTTGAATATTACCATGACTTTAAAATGGAGGTCAAGTCCTGAGTTTGACTACTAGAGAGTGAGAGCTGAATTGACCAACTTAAAATCACGTAAGGGGCTCTCAAGTCCAGCTTCCCCCACCTTCTGATGATGGACAAGAAGGCATGCCGATCTACTTACCTAGGATTACCACTATACCTCTGTCAGGATTTGAGATATAAAGTGAATCGAATTCCTCACTTTTGGATCAAGCCATACTAAATCAGTTCCTAAACCTAACCAAAAAAAATTTACTTCAGGATCCTCCTCCCCAATTCCTGAGTCACGTGGGGCGGCGTTTTTCAAATTCAGTCAGGTGGGCGGTGAAATCCATTGAGGATGCCCATGAGGCAGCCAATCCAGAAAATTAGTAAAGATCCTGAATGGATGAGGCCATGACAATCCTTGAGACACCGTGTCCTCACTCACCCTATAAACATCAAATCCTTTTAAACCTAATAGAATAAATGATATCCTAACCATTTTTCCACTTCCTTCTCAACCTTTTCTGCTAGTTTGCAGCTTCAAGCCACCTTTGGACCTCATCAACAGTCTAGAGAACAGTAGCACCGACAATAGTGGTGCTCACTACAGGGGGCTTTGAGCTGTCCCAAGTGAAAACTTCTATCACAATGAAAATGATAGCAGCCCTGAAGACCAAACTGCTGGTCAGTTGAGAAGCGTTTCCCAATGGGTTAGTACCTCGTGGCATGAAATAACAGCTGCTCAAACTGAAATATTAGAATTCCGGGCCGCCTTCCAGCTCACCCTGCCTTCTATCAATGGAAGTCAGTACCAACTTTAGTATGAGAACCTTAATGAGGTTGTCCAACAACTAATAAATGGCATCTACTCCGTGGGTTCCCACTCCACTTGTTCCTGCACATCTTCTGTTCCCTCTATCATGTGGGACCTCTATGACTCATCCCAGCTGCCAGCAGCAGAACTCACATTGGTTCCCAAAAGCTACCTCCACATCTTTGTTCATCTCGCTATCCATCATTTACTACAACTGGTAAGGTTGCACCATCAGGAGGTCTCCTGACAACTGGGGCTCACCTAGGCCCTACACACCCACATCGTCAATTTTTATTATGCAGCCTCCTCCTTTGTTCATGATAACCATGAGTCTATTGTTGATAACTGAAAACTGATCAACGAAGTTTAAGATCAAATTGTGGTGTTAGATAGCGGGATCTCTGACTAGGATGAGGATGAGCTGTGTCAGAACGTCCAACTCCTTGATGCAACTTGAAATCAATGCCTCCTTCAAGTCGATGATATGGTTTGAACCCTACAACAACACTATTGGGAGCTGGCCTCTTGTGACTAACCATCCAGGAGTGAAGGTCTTGAAGGGCGCGAGGGACCCAAAGGGCTAGAGGGTCCCCATGGACCCCTGGGCCCCCAGGTCCCTTAGCTCCCACCGCTGCTGGCCCTGAGGACCCATGGCAGAATGATGTGATGACATTCTTAGCTGCCTTACACGATTAAATTTTGAATGTAACTCAGGGATGCAAACTCTGAGTGGATGGAGTCCCCCTTGACTCTAGGCTCTTCATTGGCATCTTGTCGGATGAAATGGGAAACTTAAGGCTTTTGCCAAACTTACAAATACTTGCATCTCTCAGCTGGAGCAAATTTGTCAAGGGTTTGAAACCTATATGGCCACCCTCAAGGGCCAGCTTTACCTTCAGGGCGCCGACATCCAATCTTTAAAGGAGCAAATCGCAAATAAGGCTTCCGTTTCCTCCCTCAACCAAAATTGGGATGATATCCAGGAGGACCTTGAGGGTCTACGACGACAGCTAGACCAGCAAGGACCCTGCAACTATGCGGAAACTGATATCTTAGAGCCAGCGCCCTTCCCTGGTGTTAACACCCTTTCCACTTCGCTTGTAACTAAAAATAAACCTAGTTTTAAACAAAGGTTCATTTCTGGCCAGGAGAGCATTGCCTTCTTCCTTTATGCATATGAGAGCACCATGGAGGAGGACACTGATTGGTAGAAGGTAAAACATATCAACTTCTTCCTAGATAGCACCGCCTGGGGGATCATGACCCCCCATTTGAAGGAGTGCAAAACTTGGAAACAAGTCTATACAGCCCTAATCCAAGGGTTTAGCAGCAATCAAACCCTGGCCAACCAAAACCAGGCTTTCATGAGTATCCAATTGAATAAAGGAGAAAGCCCCATGGAGTTTGTCAGCTGCTTTTATGCCTAAGCACAACCCTTAGTCACTACAAATCATATTATCCTGGACGATGCTAAAACCACTGTCATTTCTGCGTTGGGATCCTACCCTAAGGTTCAAATGCATATAAAATGACAGAAGAATGGGTTTACCTGCATCTGAGAGATCAAGGAAGCCCTTAACAATATCCCTACGTCGACTTTACACTCTAAGGCTACCTTCACAGGCCCCTTTAACCGTCCTAGAGTCCATGTGATCAAAAACCAGAAAAACTCTCGACCCCAATGCACTTACTGTAACGGTTTCAGACACAGTGCCAAGACCTGCAAGAAATGACTTGCCGAGAAGGTGGGAAAAGGGACGTCAGTATGAAGGATGAGGCGCTTCATGCTGACATCCCTACCTAGCCTCAAGAATCCTCCATAACCTTGAACGAACTAGGAGCTACAGCATCTAGAGAAGAAGTTTTGGTATCCAATGATACTAAAGAAATTGATACCACTACTCCTCTTCCTGATGACTCTCCCATGTTCCTTACACTACCACCCTAGTTTGGAAGTCTGGTTACCCAGGTCACAGTTCGAGTTCATAAAATACCAGTCCTTGCCATAGTTGACAGCGGCTCCCTATAGATCTCATATCCTCCAAGTTAATGAAGCACATCAAGATTGCTCCCAATATGCCACACTATATGGTGTATGGCATAGCAGACCCCTGTGTACCCAATCTATTGGTGCTTATTCCTCTCTGCCAATACATTTTGGTAAGCTCAATGTAAACACACCCGCCGTCGCTCTAGATAACCTTAGCTATGACCTGCTCCTCAGGATTCAATTTCTTCAAGACTAGCCAATAGTACTCCATCATAATGGTGGCTTCCTACCTTACTGGGGCATCAGATCTCACTGATCTCTGAGACCCCTCACAATTCTAAAACTGAGGTCAAAGCCCAAGCTTGTTTGCTGGAGAGTGAAGGCATAATCAATCAGCTCAAATATCACATTAGGGGCTCCCGAGTCCAACTGCCCCCTCCTGCTGTTGATGGGCAAATAGGCATGCCATTCTACTTACATAAGGTGACTACAATACCCCCCCCAAAGTCCCAGGTCATTGCCGACACCTAGGTCCATGTCAACATCCCCTTGGATTACCTGTTGGAAGTACAAGGCCTAAATAACCCATCCAGGAAAGAGTGCTAACCTGCCTGGGGATCCTAGATCCAGCTTTTGCCGGATCCTTATCAGTGCTGTTGGCCAACCTTACTGACAAACCCAAAATAGTAGGTCCAAACAGTCCTGCCGCCTATGTCCATCTACTAAGGTGGAAGCTATTGCTGATGTCTGAAGCTTTGGAGATTGAGAGATTTTGGCTTGGAAGCTCCACCATCGGATAGTCTAATCAATATTAATATCAGCAAAGACCTCTCGGAAAACCAACAGCATAAGGTTCAAGATTTGTTAAAAGAGTATTCAGAACTATTTTTGACCTCGACCTATGACTTCAGAAGAATGAACGGGGTCCTACATCTTGTAAGAACTGGGGATCTCCCTTCCAGTCCCAACCTTACCAAAAGAGCAAGGTTGAAGAGGCCCAGGTGACCGTTGAACTCAAACAACTACTTGATGCCAGACTCCTGGTACCATCATGCAGCCCTTGGGCTGCTCCTCTTCTGCTGGTTCATAAGAAGGATGGCAGCCACCAGGTGGTGATGGACTATCGATGACTCAACTCCATCACCAAAAAGGACAATTATCCTCTGCCCCAAATTGATGATTCCCTCTGTCTGCTCACCAGATCATATTACTTTTCCGCCATGGATCTTGTCAGCGGATATTGGCAGGTTGTGCTCGCCCCTGAAGACCAAGGTAAGTGCGCACTCATAGCCAACAAAAGACTATTCAATCCCACAAGAGTGCCCAAGGCCTTTGTACCGCCCCTGCCACCTTTCAACGTGCCATGTATGGGATCCTTGGAGACTTGAAGCTTTTGTGCATCCTTGTCTACCTAGATGACATTACCGTTTTCTTGCAAACCTTTAATGGACACATCGAGCATCTATGGGAGGTCTTCAATCGGCTATGAAAGGCGTCCATAAAGCTTAAACCTATAAAGTGCTCCTTCTTTTAATCTGCACTAGAGTTCCTGAGACACAAGGTTTCCAAGGACGGCATCCAGCCTATACTGGACAAGGTCAATGCCATAGAGAAAATGACACGTCCCCAGAGCTTAAGGGATATTTAGGTATTCCTAGGCATGGTGGGCTATTATCGTCAGTTTATCCCCCAGTTTGCTGACCTCGCTGAGCCGCTGTTTTACCTCCTGCAGAAAAATGTGCCGTTCAAATGGCGTCCTGAACAAGAACAGGCTTTTAGTGCCTTGAGAACCACTCTATGTACTAAACTCATTATAGTCCCCCCACACTTTGACACCCTTCTTGTTTTTTTTTTTTTTAGTACTAGATGGACCCTTCTTGTTATTTATGGATGCAAGTGATGTTGCCATCGGGGCTATCCTAGCCCAACATGATGAAAAACAAGTCAACCATCTGTGGAATATTTTAGTAAGACGCTGAGTAAAGATGAATGGAACTACAGCATTACTGAGAGGGAGTTCTTGAATGTCTTGCTAGCCACCAAACATTTATGGCCTTATCTCTATGGTACTCATTATACTATTACAGACCATTCATCGCTCTGGTGGCTCCATAAAAAGGAAGGAATCAGATGGCCAATTATCCAGGTGGGCTTTATGACTACAGAGCTATGATTTCACCATTATACATTGTGCCAGCATGATTCACCAAAACGCTGATGGCCTCTCCAAAATACTGGTGCTATTGTCGTTGACCCCCAAGGAGGACCGGCTTTATGATCTTGTAGCCAACCTGAGCAGTGGAAGTTGGAATCCCCTGAGGTCCAAGCTGAAAACCAAAGGATGATCCGAGACACTCAAAACTATGGATGGTCTGCTAAATAAGAAAATCATTAAGAAGCTCCCTTATGTCCACCCCTCCTCCTGAACTGATGTTATTCTAAAGGGCCATTCCACTGTGGGGAATGGGGCCGTTAAGAAGACTTATAAATGGCTGAAGTCACGATGCTACTGGGATTAAATGGTAGAAACTATCTAAGAGGTTCTGGAAGCATATATGACTTGCCAATCTCAAGACTGAGCCAATCCTTGATTCCAACATTCAGTTGTTGCTCTGACTGGGCCCTTCAATGTAGTTAGCATTGATGTGGTGGGCCCCCTCCACACTGGGTTGCATGGTCATAAGTATATTATCCTAGCCGTGGACCACTTAACCTAGTGGTTTGAAGTGATTTCAGTCCCAGCTGCCACTGCCAAAAACACAGCCCTCTTCCTCGTTCGATCCATTTTCACCCAGCATAGGTGCCCCCAATCCATACTTTCAGACAATGGATCAAACTTCACCTCACAGGTAGTACAAGAACTTACTCTCTATTCAGTACTACCCAGAGTTTCGCTGCCCCATACCACCCCTATACTAATGGGGCAGTAGAATGCACTAATGCAATTCTTATCTCCATTCTACAAAAATTTACTGCTTTGGATCCTGCCTCTGGAACCATTACCTACCCAGCGCTTTTCTTGCCTACAGGGTAAGCTACCACCAAGTCATCAAGATGTCCCTGTTTAGGGCCCTATATAGATGGGCACCTCAGCTACTAAGTAGCATCCAGCCATTGCTCAAGACCTCCACACCTGAGAACTTTTAATTGACTATGAGGGCCTTAGCCAAAGAAATTGTCCTTCTTCAAGCCCTAGCCACCCAAGTCATTGTCCCCACTACTGGAAGAGAGACATCCCAATTTATTCTTAATGACCCTCCTTACCATTTTTTAATTAGGTTACCTAGTTCTCTTCTATCACCATCGACCTGGAGGCAGACAAAGTAAGCTAGGCGTTCTTTGGTCTGGACCCTATAAGGTCATTCATAGGGTGAAGTCTGAGTACTTTATTGCCAACTTCGACCAAGAGACTGTAAAAAGTTGGGTTCATGGTTGGTTCATTCGGCTGTATTCTCACCTCTGACAGGATATTGAGAGGGACTTTGTTTGGATTAGAGATAACAAGTGAATCGAATTCCCCACTTCCAGATTGGTCCATACCAAATCAGTTCCTGAACCTATCCAAACGAAATTTACTTCAGTATCCTCCTCCCCAATTCCTGAGTCACGTTGGGTGGATTATACCAATTTGGTCAGGTGGGCGGCGAAATCCACTGAGGATGCCCACAAGGCAGCCAATCTGGAAGATCATGAAAGATCCTGAATGGATTGGGCTGCAACGATCCTTGAGGCACCATGTCCCCACTCAACTTATAAATATTTTGATCGTTTTAAACTTAATAAAATATTCGATATCCTGACCAATTTTCCGCTTCCTTCTTGACCTTTTCTGTGAGTTTCAGCTTTGAGCCACCTTCAGACCTTGGCAACAGTCTAGAGAACTGTAGTGCCAACAACCTCCAAATTCCCAAATAATTGCCAATACCCAAGTCCATGTTAACATCCTCTTCTGATTCCTACTGAAAATCCAAGCCTAGATAACCCATCCTCCAAAATAGTTTAATCTGCGCAGGAAATTATATCCAGCTTATGCAGATCTATATCAGTGTTGCTGGCTATCCATACTGATAGACCTAGGGTAGTAGCTCAAACAGTCCTGCAGCCTATGTCTGCCTCCACCAGTAGAGGCTGTCGCCAATTTCCACAGTTTTGGGAGCCTAAGGTACTTTACTTTGAAGAGGTCTCATCAATCGCCCTTGTCAACACCAGTAATGGAAATGATCTCACTGAAGAACAACAGCACTGAGTTCAGGAATTACTGGAGGAGTTTTCAGATCTATTTTTGGCCTCAACCTACAACTTTGGAAAAAAGAGCGATGCTCTACATCATATACATACTGAGGACGCTCCCCTTTTGGTTACAACCTTACAAAAAAAAATTAAGGTTGAAGAGGCCCAGTTGGCGGTGGAACTCAATCAACTAAACAAAGCTGTAACATTGGTGCTTTCACGCAGACCTTGGGCCTCTCCTCCCCTACTTGTTTGGAAGAAATATGGCAGCCATTGGGTGGTGTTGAACTATTGGAGGCTCAACTCCATCAACACGAAGGACAATTATCTTCTTCCCCAAATTGATGACTCTCTCTAAATGCTCACCAGATTGCGGTACTTTTCCACAATAGACCTTACCAGTGGATATTGGAAAGTGGAGTTCACCCCCATAGATTGAGCCAAGTGTGCACTTAAAGCCAATGAAGTGCTTTTTGAACCAATGAGGATTCTCCAAGGTCTCTGTAATGCGCCAGCCACCTTGATCATGCCATGGGCGGGATCCTCGGGGACTTAAAGTTATTATGTATCCTCGTCTATCTTGATTACATTTAGGCTTTTCACAAACTTTCAATAAAAACGTGGAGCATCTTTTGGAAGTTTTCAATAGGCTTGGGAAGGCTTTGGTAAAGCTTAAACCTTTGAAGTACTACTTCTATCATTCAGGAATGGAGTTCCTTAGACATAAGGTGTCAAATGATGGCATCCAGCCCATACTGGACAAAGTTGACGCCATAGAAAAGATGTCTTGACCCCAGAGCCTGAGGGATATTCAGTTATTCCTTAGCACAGTGGGTTAAATTGTCAGTTTATCCTTTGGTTTGCTGACCTAGCTGAGCCGTTTTAACCTCTTGCAGAAGAACGTGCCTTTTGAGTGGCAGCCAGAACAAGTACAGGTTTTTAATACATTTAGGACCGCTCTTTGTACTAAACCCATTTTAGTCCATCTGCTTATGATTAACTCCTTTTGCTATTCACAGATGCGAGTGAAGTCATTGTTGGGGCCATCTTAGACCAGCATGCCGAAAATTAGGTAGATCACCCAGTAGCTTATTTTAACAAGACTCTGAGTAAGGCTGAATGGAAATATGCGTTACCAAGAGGGAATTCCTGGCTTTCTTGTTAGTGACCAAGCACTTTCATCCCTATCTCTATGGAATCTAATTTTGCCATTGTCACTGATCATACCTCGCCTTGGTGGCTCCTTCAGATGAAGAACCCAGATGGCTATTAAACCAGATGGGCCTTAATACTGTAGAGCTATGATTTCACTATTGTTCATCATGCGGGCATGATTCGCCAGAACGCCAATGGCCTCTATAAGATGCTAATACGGCTGCTTTGACCCCAAGGAAGACTAACTTATTGGATATGATTGGCGACCAAAACGCTGTGAGTTGGGAACTCATGAAATTCAAACTGAGCTCCGAAAGATTATCCTAGATACTTAGATTAAGGACGGGCTGCTATATAAGAGGGTCAATAAGAAATGGCTCCCTTATGTCCGCCCTTCTTCCCAAACTGATGTTATCTTAGAGGGTCATATAACTGCGGTATATGGGGCAGTTAAAAAGAATCACGAATAGTTAAAGACACTTAGCATTGGGACCAAATGGTGTAAACCTTCCAAGAGGTCCTGGAGGCTTATGTGACTTACCCGTACCAATTTTGGGCCAATCCTCAATACCAACACTCAGTTGTTGCCCTGATGGGACCCTTCAATGTCATTAGCATTGATTTGATAAGCCCTCTTCCCACTGGGTTGCAAAGTCATAAATATATCCTCCTAAACTTGGACCATCTAATCAAATGGATCAAAGAGATTTAAGTCCCTGATGCTACTTCCAAAGCCATATCTCTTCTTTATTCGATCTGTTTACACCCATCATGGATGCCCACAAACTTTACTTTTGGACAATGAGCTAAATTTTACCTCGCAGGTATTTCAAGAACTTATTTTGCTTTTTGGCAATACTAAAAGTTTTGCCACCCCTTACAGCCCATCCAACAATGGGGCGATGGAAAGTTCTAATGGAAACCTTATCTTTATTTTACAAAAGATGGTCGCCTCTCACCACTCTTACTAGAATCATTATTTACCCAGTGCCTTGCTTGCCTATAGAATAAGCTACAAACGAGTCATTAAGATGTCCCTCTTTGAAACTCTATATGGATGTGCTCCCTGGCTCCCAAATAGCGTTCATCCCTTGCTCAAGACCTCCGCTCCTGAAAATTCTGATATAACCATGAGGGCCTTAGCCAATAAAATTGTCCAGCTTCAAGCCCTAGCTAAACAAGGCATCATCACCACCACAGGAAGTGAGACATCCCGATTTACTATCAGTCAACTCTCCTTACCCATTTCAAAATAGTGAACTCATTCTTCTTTTTATAACCATCTACCTGGAGGATAACATATTAAGCTCAACGTTCTTAGGTCTGGACCTTATAAGGTCATTCATAAGGTGAACTCTGAGTACTCCATTGACGATGTCAATTAGGGGATAGTGATAAATTGAGTGCATGGCCAGTTTCTCCGGTCCTATACTTCACTCTGACAGGACCTTGAAGGGGCGTTGTCAGGATTTGAGCTGATGTGCAAGCCAAAATCCCAGCTCCTGAATCAGACCTTGACAGATTAACTCTCAGTAAGCTCAAATGGAACCTTACCATGAAGGCTTGAAACTAGATTCAATCAGGAATCATAATTCATACAAGAGTCGATGGAAACACCTTCAGAGATCCCATACCCGCTTCTCAAATCACATGAGGCGCTGCCCCCACTGCTGCGGTCATGAAGATGACGCAGTACAATTAGGGCTTCAACCAGGCAGTTGAATTGGAAGTAGTAAAAGATCCTGACCATATAATGCCACGAAAGTCCTTGAGGCACCATGTCCCCACATGCCCTATACATACCAACACTTTCTAACTCAATAAGTGGTTTATATTCGCTCCTTCTTTTCATTTTTGACCTCTCCACAAATTTTCAGCTTTGATACCATTTTTGAACTTTGGCGACAGTCTTGAGAATTGATACTCTGAGAACCATTGCAAAAATCTTTTTAAACCTTATAAAGACCAGAGAAATTGCTGGACAGTTTTTCAATGGGACTTTATCTTGATATTCTGCATATCCAGCATAATGAGTGAGATGAATATGGTTTCATGTCCTTGTGTGGCTTCTGGTCAGTAAAGTTCTTGTAATCCTCAATTGCTTTTGAGAGATGCTCCCAGATAAGGTTCTGGGTTTTTGGATATAACCTATATGCTCTTCTGTGTCAGGGACCACTTAGGACAGGCAGGGTCCAATTTGGAAGGAGTGGGAATAACCCAGGTTAGCCTCAATCGGAAAAAGCCAGTGGAGAATTGGGAGGCGTTATTATAGGCAAATTAAGATAGAGGAAGATCTGTAGGTCAGTTATCCTTGGAGGTGGAGGCATAACAACTCAGGTACTGCTCCAAGACCTAGTTAACCTTTCAAATTTCCCATCTGACCAAGTATGGTATGTAGTGGGCCTGTAAGGCTTAATATTGAGGAGTGCAAGAAGAGCGTTTAGAACTGGGAATTAAACTGGGGACCTCTATCACTCAAAATCTCTTTTGGATGCTGAACATTGATAAATTGTGTGAGATAATAGTGCTGCAATTCTAGCCGCGGTTTCTGTTGTGTGGTAAGGGATGAGCAGTTAGAACTTAGTAAACCAATTAATAATGGCCATGACTTCATTAAAGCCCATTAAAGGGGGAATCTCCAAAAATGAAATTTACATAGAATGAAGTTCAGGGGCCTTCCTCCATATGAAGAGGGTACAGATGTATTTTTCTACCCGTTTGTATAATTTTAAACAGGGCATGTAACACAGTTTGCCCCCATTCCAGAATATCTTTGGGGGTAACCCATCTAATTGTAGGTCTTTTTAATGAGTTACATGCATTTATTGAAATTGGGTGACCCATTTCTGGAGGAACATGATGCTCCTCAACGACTTGGGTGCTCAGAGATAGGGACCCAATTCTTTCCTATAATAAGTTTTCTTTATCCCTCAAAACATATAGGGTCCATTTGTGGTGATTAGTTGATAGATCATCGTGAAGCTCTAAGCCTCAGGGAAGTAAGGTTGGGTGGCCAAGACACAAGAAAAGATAATTTAATCTATGGGTTGGTTAGCAAAGTATACAATAGAGGTACAGGCAGAGTATGTGGGAGGGGTGCACAAAGGTTGTGAGCTCTGAAAGATTCTCTGACTTAGAGTTTGAGTATGGGTTTTGACTCAAAATGTCAAAAACAACGTTTAGTGGCCCTTTAATAAACTCATACTTAAATCAAAAGCTGCAGAAGTCAAGGTAAGTATGAGTTTTATAATATCCTAGTTCTAGGGCTTCCAGTAGTACAACAGGGACTTGTGATCTGTACAAAATGGTAATATCTGTTGCGCTCCCTGGATGAGGTATTAACAGTGAGTGACCGGCAAGGTCACTACTTCTAGTTTTTTTCATAGATACCTAAGCCTGTTCTGCGGATGTAAACTTCAAGGGAATAGTCAAAATGTTGGTAAACCTCATCATGGTCTTGCAGCAGCACCACGCCCACAGCGACTGATGAGGCATTACATGCCATAATAAAGGGCTTGGATGTATTCACATAGGGAGTACTGGTGCTGTGAGGAAAGCGTTCTTAATGGCCTCAAAAGCCTGTTGGCACTTGTCAGTCAAATATAAAAGCTTACTTTCCAGTTTATGGTGGAGGAGCGCTGCTAAAGGAATGAGGGCAAGAATAATTTTTGGAGAAAAATTACTGTGACTTTTAAGCCCCTGAGTTTGCTTCTAAGTGATTGGGGTGGGCCATGACTGTATATCCTCCAGTTTGCATGGGCAACTGCATATCCGTACTTTAAAGCTGGTTTTCTTAATAGGGTCCTTCCTAAAAAAGAATTTACATTTAATGAGCTTCACAATGAAACCCAGCTGTGTGGATGGCAGCCATCACTGCTTCAAAGTATCAGCTTATTGGTTCCTTTGGTTTTAAACCAAAGTTTGATTTTGGTTTATAAAACTGTATACTATCAGAGAGGTCTATGAAGACAAAAGGATGGGGTAATTATCTACTCTTGAGTCAAAAAGAATTTGATAATCATAGGGAAAGTGGGGACACAATGCTGAGAGGACCTCCATGGCTTTGTATGATCAAGATCTTCTACATCCTTCTGGGTTGACTACTTAGAGAGGCACTTTTATTGCCCTTTGTTGACCACGTCCTTATGACTGAATTAATATGAGTCACGCCTTTCAAGAAATGGTAAGCGGAGGTGAGATTCCAGAAGGCATTTCCATCAATTCCCATGTGAGATACTTCCAGATTAAAATCCCATTGATGCCTTCAGGGACAGGTTTTTATTATATGGGCTCAAGGGTCAACTTATTGGTATTAGTATAATAGCAAAGATCTCAACTTAATTATTAACTTAAATCATGACAACGCCCCTTCAAGATCCTGTTGGAGGAGATTATAGAGCTGGAGGAACTTGCCATGGACTCAGTTAACCACTGTCCCTTTAGCAACGTTGAAATGGAGTGATCATAATTCACCTTATGAATGACATGATAGGTCTGGACCAAAGAACGTCAAGCTTATTCTGTTGACCTCCAGGTTAATGGTGATAGAAAAAGACTAGGTCGCCTACGCAACATTATTAAAAAGGGTCGGCCAATATTAGAGCGGGATGCCTCCTTTGGTGCAGTGGTAATATACTTGAATAGCGAGGGCTTGTAGCCATATAATCTCATTGGTTAAGTACCTCATCATCAAATCAGAGTTTTCAGGAACCTGGGAAAGTAGTAGGGGTTGAACGCCACTTGGCAGCCAAAGGTACGTCATGTAGAGCTTCAAATGGTGTCATCTTAATTATCAGATGGTAACTTATCCAATAAACGAGCAAGGCGCTTAGCAGATAGTGGCTCCAGAGCGTAGGGTCAAAGGCAGACATCTTCTTCAATACAGTATCAAGTGTCCCATTAGCACGTTCCACCGCCCCAGTGGTTGAGAAATTATATGAGGCGGTAAAACTTTGGTTAGTCTTAAAAAGTTAAGTTAGTACAAAGATTACCTATGAGGAATTATAGTCCATTGTTTTTAAAGTAGAGGTTGTGGGAATCTGTGCTGATTAAAAATAAATTGGATAAGGAATAAGGTGTGGCTTTCGTGGTGGTAGCTGGCACAAATTGCCTCAACCCATTTATTAAAATATGTCCACAGTTAATAATATATACTTGCGCCCATGTAAACTGGTTGGCCCTTTGCCCACCACATCAATGCTGACAGCATTAAATTAGCTCAATGGAGCCACAGATGAATGTTGATACCAGAGGCTAGCCCAATCAAGGGTACAACAAGTAAAACAGGCCTAAAAACTACCTTGGATGATCTCAACCATCTGATCCTAATATAGCTTTTCTTTATCTATTTAAAAAATTCTCACAAATCTGTGTCCCACAGTCAAGTGTCCTTCAAGATGAAATTGGTTTTTGGATGAAGGGCAAATATATTTTTCAAATTTATTGCAGGGAAGGCTGACCATGGGACGGACACTTCTGAATATGACTCAGACGAGACAAAACTTAGTACCAGGGGAGGCACCCCAGAGAAGCGATGCTATCTCTTGTTGCCAGCGGGAACGCCACTTATGGGAAGGGGGAGGGAACGTGTGTAGGGGACGTAGCCACTATTGAGCACGTGTGGAGGAAGGGGTCTGATTTGATGAACCAGACTGGGAACCAGGAGAGGTCAGCTGTCGGCGACGCGGTGGGAGATATCCAAACATCCACGCTTGAAAGTGATCCACCAAATGAGACCGGAATCTGTGGACAGCTTCAGGGAGGGTGGGGATGGATCCAGCGATGGCATCCAAGACAATCGTGTGGATAGTCCACATGGCGATTGCAACCACCAGAGCACGGAGGGAGGGTGGGAGGGGGAGGCCATTGATAAAGCAAAATAATCTCTTGACAGACTGAAGGGATGTGTTTGATCCTGGCCTAGCAGACGTTGGACTTCGCGCCATATTACTTTAGAGGTGGGGCACTTCTCCAGGCGGTGAAAGAGCGTTCCATACTGGCCACACACGACACAGGATGAGTGTAAAGCATTAGAGCGCTCAGCTGTACGATACACCCGCCTCAGGCAGCACCACACATGGGAGCGGACTTGAGGCTGCAACAGAGGATGGTGTGCGTATTTCCAGATAGTCTTTTGGGTCTCAGTGGAATAAGGAATGTCCATCATGTCCAGGTAGTCCACCCTGGATAGGACTTGGGGTCGAATGGGGATCACGCCATCATGGATGGGTAGCCCCTGTACCTCTTGTGTGAACTGAGGAGAGGGGCGGCCTCTTCAGGTTGTATGTCCACTAATACAAATTCTCCACTCTGCGCTTTGCATGGAGAGTAGGATTCGTTTGTAGTGGGTTTTAGTCCCGTGAGGACCTGTGGCCGATGTGTGTGATGCGAGTTATTTCATCAGGGAGTGGGGGTTTGATGGATTGTTGAGGCCCAAGGCTCGGGAGAAGTTGGAGCGGGTCACGCGGGACCAGTGTTGGGATGGGAGTGTAGGAGCAGTGATGGCCGCAATCCAGGTGCCCAGGATCTTGGCGGCATAGGCTTTGAAGTCAAGTAGGCCCATGCCACCATGATGATGAGGGCCAAACATGACCTCTAGCCATACTGGTGGAGGGCGGCCTGACCAAAGCCACCTTGTAGCAAAGCATACAGGGATTTGAAGAAGCTTGGGGAGAAGGGGATGGCGTGGGCTCCGAACCAGACTTTGGATAGGAGCATAGAGTTGGCAAGAACAACCCTGCCAGTGAGGGTAGTAGGGTGGGCTCTGAGAGAGGCGATTCGCTTCGTCACGTTGTCCAGTATATGGCATTCCATTACTGCTAACGCGTACTCACCTGCCTCCAACCACACGCCCAGATGGCGTATCAGTCCTATGGTAGGTCGTGGCACAAAGGGGAGCAGCAGTGGAGCGGTGTGTTTTGAGTTAGTAAGGCGTGGACGTGGGCGAGCAGATGGGCCAGGTTGGGAACTACTTGCTGGGGCCCAGCAGTTCTGAAACTGACCAAGGAGGATGATTTCGGTTTTAGAGGCGTTCAGTGCCGCGTTGCTTACCCGGGAATATTCCTGGATGAGGGCTTCAAGCGCGCGTGCATCTTTGTTATTAGACACCCCCACTACGCAATCATCTGCAAATGCCATCATCTTGACTGGGGTTTGGCCTGGCACATGGACCCCAGTGAGGTGGGCATTCACATTTCGCAGTAGTGGGTCAAGGCTGAAGTTGTATAAGAGTGGGCTCAGGGGGTCCCCTTGTCGCAGGCCCCTTTGAGGACGGACTACTTCCGTTAGGAAACCTGGGCCGCGCACTGCCATTGTTGCAGATTCCGTGAGCAGCATCACCCAGTTAATGAAGTGGGGAGGTAGGCGGAATTGTTGGAGGCAGACCCTAAGGTATTCCCAGTTAACTCTATCATAGGCCTTTTGTTGGTCCAAGAATACAAGTGCCCCAGAGGCTGTGGACTGACACACATTAGCCACTGAGTGCACGTTATCCCAAATCGACCTTCTGGGGATGAAACCAAATTGTTCTGGGGAGATGGTGGCAGATGCTACAGTCCCTAAACGGTTAGCTATGATTTTGGTTAAAATTTTGGTGTCTGTGTTTGTTAGAGATATGGGGCGCCAGTTGGCTAAGTCAAGCCTATCCCCTTTCTTGAAGAGTGTGACAGTAAAGGCCTCTTGTCCTCCTGGTAGGAGGCGCGTTTTCAACAGGCATTGGTTGAGTGAGGCTAGCAGCAATGGGGATATATATTTAAAATATTTTTTGTAGAACTCATATGGAATGCCATCTGGGCCTGGGCATTTTTGGTTTGGCGCACTGCGAATGGCTGTCCATAATTCGTTCGGTGTAATTAAATTCATTATTTCTGGGTATCAGAAAATAGTGCGGATATGAGCTCAGTCAAGAAATTCTGCCATTTCGGCCAGCTGAATTGGTTCAGCTCAGTATAACTCGGAGTAATATCTTTGCATTTCGATTGCCACTTTGGCTGGTGTGTCCACAGTAGAATTATCCAATCTTCGCACCTGTGTGCAGGCCACGCTCTGGCGTGGTGCAAAATTTTTTTTGAAGAAGTATGCGGTGCACTTGTCACCTTTAGTGATGCGTGTGGCCCTGTATTGGACACAAACACGATGTTTGTGTTGTCTTTTGAGTGCGTTGAGGTGGGCAGCTGCCTCCGCCCACTTCTGGCCCCATGCAGGGCTATATCCTGAGGCTGGAATGTTGGACTCCAAGTGGGCCAATTCCGCCAGCGCACACGATATAACTGCCGATGTGGTCGTGAGCATCTGGATGAGAGATGGCGATAGTGGCAGATGGTGTCTTCTTTGTAAGTTGCCCATGTGGAAATGGGGTCCGCACAAAATGGTGCATCAAATGATTTTGCCAAAGTTGCCTCTTCCACCCACGTGGAAAATCCTGGTGACGCGAGCTCTGGGGGGCAGATTTTGCACCAATGTGGGGCCTTTGCAACTGTGACGAGTAAGTGGTATGTTATCAAGACCAGTCGGTGGTCAGAGAATTCCATTTTCGTTGTTTTGAAGTGGGAGATGTGAGGTTGGAATTTCGCAGGTGCTAGAATAAGGTCGATGCGGGTCATGGACCTTAATTGGCTGTTGTGGATGTGGGGACACGTCATGTTTTCGAGCGGTGGGGCATGTCGCAGCAGAGCATCCATTAACCCAAGGGTGGCTTTTAGAACACGTAGTTCTACATGACCCTGTGGGGCATGGGGTGAGGGCGGCCACCAGTCCGTTGGTGAGGTTAGCCAACAGTTCATGTCGCCAATTAGGAAAGAATTGGGGGGTAGTGGGAGGGATTTGACTGATGAGAAAAATCCCTGACGCTCATGTGCACCATTTGGGCGTAAATGTTGACAATTGTGTGTGCAACATTGGCCCATGAGAAGGTGACAACGAGCACTCAGCCATTTAGGAATGTTTCTGAAGATGAAAACTTGAAAAAATTGTTTTTCTGAATTAGCACCCCACAGTGCTTCAACCAAAAGGATAGGGATGGTAGAAGCATTGTTTTCCATGCTTCCTTGGAACCTCGTGGACAGTAGGACTCCTGGATGGCCAGGATATCCACGGGTAAATTGTTTTATAAAAACTCAGTTTCCTAGCCTGGGACAGGGAGGCCTTGAGTCCAGTGATATTCAGCGTCCCTAGGGTGAAGGTTTCCCCCATCGCACCTTAGGTGTGAGGGGGTAGCACCCAGGCCCACCAGCCTCTTCCAGGTCCCCACAGGCTTTCACAGCAGCGTGGGTATTAGCAGCAACGCTATTGGGGTTTTTGTTAATTTTTGCAGAAAGAGTCACGTTGGCTTTGGCCTTCACTTTTTGTTTTCCTGACGTCGGACGAATTTTTTTTGCGGTGCAGATAAGTTTGGTGCACCGTCGAGTGGGGCAAAAATTTTTTTGGTTGGGATAGGTCCCAAGTCAGTTTCAACCGGGGCTTGGGTGCAGCGATTGGGTGAGATCGAATATCCCATCAGATCCTCAGATTGAGTGGCCCGTTTGGCATGGGCCTCCCAATCTGATTGGGTGATGGATTCCCAAGTTGCTTCCGCCGCGAAGGTCTCCATGTCCTCCTGGCGTTGTGAGTGTGGGATGGTGGTGTTGGCCTTGGCCGCTTCCTTGGCCGCAGTCCTATGGGCCTGCTTGGCCTTCTTCTGCTCCTGTGGGGAGATGGGCTTTACCAATAGGTAGCAGCGTTGTGCTCCCCATGGGAAAGCCTCCTTGGTGCTTGCGGTTGGTTCGTAGTGCACCTCTCCGCTGGCCATGGCCGCCGAGGGGTGCTCTTGGAATGTGACACCCTCTTTGATGGGGCATGTGTGCGCCTTATGGCCGAACGCGTCACAGTGGGTGCAAATGGGGGGCGCGCTGTCCACAGTTACCCGGAATGGGTGGGTGGTGTGCCCTGTGATGTCAATAAAGGTAGAGTGTGTGATCTGGGTTAGGTCCTTCGTGATCTCCTTAGTTGGGGTCAGAACTGCGATGGCTTTGCCGGTGCACAGGTGTGGCATCAGCGTGAAACGTTGCATTTTGAAAGATTGTATTTCGCCATATATGGCGAGACCATCTTTCAGGTGTTGCTCCAAAATGTCACGTTTTATCATAGTAGGCAGTAAAACGTGAGGAAAATTTGGTTTGATTTTGTCCATCTGGTGCATTTAGTTTCAACAACCCATTGCCCTTTGGGGAGGTCAACCACTATGCGCAACGCTGCAGCCTTGTCTGCTGCTATTTTGCTTTCAAAACCTAGGTCCAGCCAACCATGTGACATGGAGTGAGGTGCAACGTACACCGCGGTCAGGAAAATTTTGTGTACTACTTCTTAAAATTTTTCCCATAGGGCCATTTTTTGGATATCCAGATACACACGGACTCCGAATTCCACCGATGAAAGTGGCTGGGAATGTGGCGTGCTGATGTACTGGTTGCATCGTGCTTGCCACGCGAGTATCTCTGAGGAAATTGTGACCGCCAGTTTTTTTAGATTTTTTTCTATTCCGCCGGATTCTCTGGGGCGATTCAAACGTTAGAGGCCACAGGCCTTCCACCTGCTCCTCTTGCCTTGCTTGCCCAACTGCTCCCAGACATGGGCGCAGACTAATCCCCTCTATGAGATTATCAAACTAGATTTAGTCTTGAAGTGAATGGGTTGCAAAAGTGTTTGCAACGAGAAAGAAAAGTTCATGAAGGGCAAATATATAGGAGCCATTTCTTATCAACTTTTTTTACAATATTCCTTCTTTAATCTGAGTTTCCTGGGCCATTTTCTGTAGCTCGTTTTGATCTCAATAGTTTTTAATTCCTTTTGTTCTGGCCAGCCAATTAAGTTATATAATTGGTCTTCTTTGGGTGTTGTCAGATATCCATATATGGGACACGATGGAAAGAATATTGAACTAGCTCCCACAACCAAATCAACGCCTAAACCCAAGAATAGGATAAAAAAGTTACCCTAATAGATTACAAAGTGAACATCAATAGTTGGTACAACCCATAATGACCCTGGTAAAATTCCATCAGATCAATTTGAGCCTAATATACGCCAAGATGAAGTCCTTATTAGTCAAAATGAAGAATCATCAGTAGTTCAGGAGACAACTACTTATGGTGGCACTTGAGGCAGTGTCAAAATTTATTGGTTTCACTAATCATTCACGGCTGATAACCCCTAAATTGATTAACTGCACAGGTTCAGTATTGTGAAATTTTTCGCGTTGTCTGATAGTAATATATAGTAAATTGATATTAGTATGAAGACTATTATTGTAGTTGAATAAAGTACTAGTATTGGGCTCTACGCTTGACCAGTATTATACTCAAAATACTTAAAATGTCCTCAATAGGATTCGTTCCCTTATACCGCCTAACTTGATCCACGCTCAAATCCTCGTTTACAGCATCTCTCTGGTGACACACAGGCAGCAGCAATCCCTGATTTCGCTCAGTTTCTCTTCTCTGAATTACGCTCAGATCCCTACTCTTCATCCTAAAGAGTCTCCAACTAAAGCACACAGCAATAATTTCCTTGAAGAAGAATAGAACTATAACTGGATTTTGGTAATTACTTGTAAATTTTTCAGTAAAGTGTGCTTTTATTAAGTGAATTCTTGGGGGAATTTATAGTGGGAATTCGGTGCCAAACCTCAGTTTACACCCCATCAATAAAACGGCAGTCATTGCCTTTTAAATAACCCATGTTGTCTCATCAGTGATGTCTTCCCCATCCTGGCTAGGATTCTGTCATTGGATATCCTTGAGAACTATAAATGGAAAGAGTCAAAAAACGTGTCCCTAACGTTTTCCTCTTTATCCCAGCGAACCAACCATATTTGGCAAGCGATCTGCTTAGGTAATGGGACTTGTAGCCCATTAGGGCAGGTCAAAAACCAACTGATCAATACACAGTTGCATGTGGCTTCACTCGCCTTGCAACTTAATCCTTAAATTTCCAATCAGTTGGTGATGAAACCTGGCCAATCTCAATTGGTACACCTGATAGCTAATCATTAATCAACTATCAGATGCCCTTATTTTGTCAGCAACTCTGCCTGACAGGAAATTAAGCATTCACTCAGATTGATCCCTGACAGATACGATCAGGCAAATTACCTAAAATCCCCCAAACATTGATACCCCAAATCAGGGTCAACTGATATCCAATTTACTTCGCCTTAGGGAATTATCCCCTAGAGACCCCTAGTAATCTAGTTGGCTGGGAATATGGGCAAAAAATTTCAGCACATCCCCCTCTTGCCTAGATTTCCATCGAGGAAAGGATCAGGACAGTAGAATACTGCTTTGGGCACTTAGTCAAATAAATTTTTATGTTCAAGCGGAGTATGGTTGATTGGTACTCAACACTGCTCAGGATGACCTTTGGCATGTGGCTCTCTTCCTCTTCCTCGACTCTACTTCCTACTCAGAGCGCAGTTTCCACAGCCTTCTGTCATGCCAGGCTGATCAAAGTACTCATGATGATATTAATCCTGGGATCCAGTTTTCCCCAATCATGGCATATGACATGCTGTCATATTCAGGATTCTTGGTCCAGCATCCTTGATTTCCTGATTTTCTCCTCATCCTCGACAGGAGATTCTTGCTGTCAATGTTCATTTCATGGCGCAATTAAGAGTACTCATATATTCGCCCTTGTTATTTTCTCATAGTAACTTTTTTGCTCATATCGTTCGTAATATTTCTCTGGAGTGCTTATCCTATTAATTTTGATATTAATTACTCTGAACTTATGGCTTAATTGATTTGAGATTGCATAATGTCGACTATCATATAAGTCTGACATCCCCTCTCATCCAGCTCATATATCAAATTCAGAGTCTTGGTAACAACAACTGCTTAATAGCATGTCTGATAAAGACCTTCAGCTCTTCCAGCTGATGAGTCAATCTGCGCATTGGAACCTCTTCTATGGTCCCTCCAGGACTCATACTCCCAGTCAATTACCCATGGCCAGTCCTTCCATGGATTTACTGGAAATGGTAACCAACCCTGACAAAACCAGATTAGCGATTGTCTCAAACAACTCACAACTAATCCTTCCTCTGTCATTGATTCCTGGGTTAGATTTTGAAACTCTCCTGGATTCAGCCATTCACAGATCCTCCTACCATCATCATCAAACCTCCTAAATCAGTGCCATCCACTCTCAATTGATTATTCCATAATGGATCAGACTTGCTTCTAGAGTTCTTTTTTGACTCAGCCAGCTTTACAAGTCAGCTTTTTTGACCACCAAACTAGCCATAAGAAACAGCAAACATTTTGAACTCCCCTATGCAGAACTGAGGGCCCAAGTAAATGAGGCTTTGTCCTTATCTCTGGACACCTCCAAACTCAAAAACATCCTATATCAAGACATTGCAGTCTATGCTCTTCGCTTTGCTGGCCAAGTTCTTTGAAGTTGGGCCACAAATCTTCCAACCTCTCCTGGTTTTCATTGCTCATTCTGCTTCCACTTCCAAGAATCTCTTAGTCATTGTCTGCAGGATGCCATTCGCTCCCTGCATGGCTATCTTGTTTCTGGCATGTCCCATCAGTATCTTCCACTGATGGCTTTTATAGGGGATGATTCAGCAACCCCCACTTAGTATCCCTTGCTTGATGCAAGCCCATATGTCCAATGTTATTGATGAAGCGCATTGGCAAGCGCTCAAGACCAATTTTCTGGCTCCAGTGCCATATCAGGATTACATGGGATTATTTGCTGACTACCTTTTCTTGTTCTGTTGCTTC
Source organism: Massospora cicadina (assembly GCA_022478985.1). Classification (NCBI taxonomy): domain Eukaryota; kingdom Fungi; phylum Entomophthoromycota; class Entomophthoromycetes; order Entomophthorales; family Entomophthoraceae; genus Massospora; species Massospora cicadina. The sequence continues at coordinate 100,070 of JAKSZP010014541.1, forward strand.
CCTCCCCAATCCAGGGTATCACATTTGGCATGATCTGACATTTCCATTTCTCTTCCCTTAGTTGCTTTCTTGCAGGGATCAGAATCTGCTCAACGAACTTGGTTTCATGTAGGTCTAGCCCTCGCTAGCATCTGATCTCACATAGATTTTGATGGGTTGTTTACTCCTACTGCTATCCATCCTCCCTCCCCCAAGAGGAAACATAGGCGGAATCATCCCCATGTCAAGTATAATTGATAAAAAATAAAAATTATAAAAATATACCTTTTTCTATGCTTTTTTAATATTTAATCCATATTTTTATCAATCTTATATTTCTTTCTTTTTCTATAGACTTAACCTTTTCTTGGTTCAGCGGTCCATCTTTTTATTTTATTTCCAAAAACTGTTTCCTAGGTATACTTAATGCTACCAATTTTTAAAGGTAAAGAGGTCTCACTTTTTAAGACCTAACCAACTAGTTTGGTTCAGCGGTCCTTTTTTGGACTTAACCATATCATTAGGACATAACCAACCTAATGGTTCAGCGGTCCTTTGGGAACTCATTTTTTATCATTTTTTTCATCAATACATTGCTTTAAATACTTAGCATGGACTTAATTTACTATCTTACCATCCGAGAGTTTCTTGATGGAGTAAGCGTCCTTTGCCATCTTGGTGATAATCTCAAACAGACCTGACCACAATGCATCCAATTTGTTTCTTCTCCAAAATTCATGCATATTGCAAAAGGCAACTGTTAATTCTCAGCATCTGGGCTTGATTCTGCAGAGTTGGTTTTTCACAGGGTATTAGCCACTGATCAACCAAATTTGGACAATATGAGGATCGCCGACTTCTTAATATAACTTGAAAAATAAAATGGAGCTATCGCCCCTTATTTCTACCTTTATTTAATATAAATTACAGACTTCTCTGCGCTCCCTTTTCCCTCATAAAATGACTACCCTCTTTAATCTTCCATGAGACTCTTTATACCTCAGTTCCCCCAGCCAGATGCATCCTTGGCTTGGTACTCTTCTATTATTCTTCCCTTTTTGAATTGCTCTCATTATTATTGAATCTCAGCATAGATCCTCTCAATTTGCCTAATGTCATCATTTTGCTCAATTATAATTCATGTATCCCTTTTTCATAAATCTTGAGACTTATCTCGATCCCCCTCCAATCTGCCAATATATGTAGCAAATCATCCAGTCATATCAACTTCCTGACATTATCCCCCCCCTTTGACTGGATGATAGGCTCTTACTGTTTATATTCTCGGAGGAACTTTGTGTGGACTCAGTTGATAATCTGACCCCCAGCGGGTTCTTTGATAGTGTAGAAATCCATGCCAGTCTTCTCAATAATCTCAAATGGGCTGACCCAAATGTTGGAGAGCTTGTTTTTTCGTCCAAATCCATGCTGGTCGTGGAATAAAACATAGTTCCCCACAGCGAACAACGGAAGTCCACTCTGGCGCTTCTGATTGGCCACCTGATCGCGAATCTTTTTGGCCAAACTGGTGGAGTAGGCTTCCATTTGCTTCTTGGTCAGTGTATCCGTGAGTGTCTTCAGATATCGCTGAGTATTCACAATACCAGTGTTCTCTACACATGAATATAGCAAGGCAGACTGAGCTGGATGTCAACCATACAGCAGTTGAAATGGACTCTTACCAGTGGCTGAATGATAACTGATATTATAAGAGAACACAGCAGTAGGTATAAGGGCACTCCATTCTGAGGGCTGATCCATTATCAATTTGCGGGGTATGTTCACTAGGGTTCTGTTGACTCGCTCCACCATCCCATTTGATTCCAGATGATAGGGGGTTGTCAAAACTCCGCTAATGGCCATCAACTCATTTAACTTTGGCAGGATATGTGAAGTGAAGTTGGTTCCATTGTCCATCATATGAACTATGGGCAGCCGTGCCACTGTATAACATCACTCCATAATAAACTTGGCAGTGGTGACCGCGCCCAAGTCGCTAATAGCCCTGGCCTCCACCCATCAGGCCAAATGATCAATGGCAACGATTATATACTTGGATCAATTGGCACTATTCAGCAGAGGTCCCACTACATCAATGGAAACGGTGTTCCATGTGAACTGGGGTTTAAATAGTTGGTAGGTGGTTTTCTTGTGGAAAGGCTTTTCCACTTGACACTGATGGCAACAGCTAGCCATTTTCAATATGTCATAATGCATGCTTTCCCAGAAGTAGAGGGTCACAAAAACTCTAGCGTTTTCCACAATCCTTTATGTCCTACAGCCCGATGAGCATCCATAATTATCAAGGGTCTAGCTGAAGGCTTAGGAAAATTCAGCGTCAAGTCTCCAATCCACTTATATAGTTCTTCCCCTTGTATGAAGGTATCCTCCCCAAGTCCATCTAACACCTTGATCACCTGCAGCGGCTCATCCTGGTACTTGTTTGACACCATCTTTTCATATATTATATCAGCTAGATATGCTGTGATAGCAACCGTGGGCAACTGAGAAAGACAATCCGCGTTTTGATGTTTTACTCCCAGCTGATGTAAAATCCTGAAATCATATGCTTGCAGCTTCAGAGCCCAACGTGTGAGCTGTCCTTCCAATTCATGATGATTTGTAGCCAGCACAAGGAAGTGTGATCCATCACTACTTGGAACCTTACCCCATGCAAATATACCCAGCACTGTTGTAAGCGTAGATCACCGCTAGACATTCCCGCTTGGTTATGGTATAGTTTTGTTTGTGACAATTCAAGCTTTGACTATAGAATGTGACAGGATGTTCCACGCCATCATCATCCCTCTGGGATAATACTTCCCTAATAGCAGCGAGGAGTGCATTCAATTGTACTATGAACTGTTTGTCAAAGTTGGGATATTAAAAAATGGGTGCGCTTGCTAACGCGGTTCACAATACATCAAAAGCATTCTGGCATCATTCTGTCCAATTGAAGGAAGCGTTTTTCTTTAACAACTCGAAAAGTGGGGCCCTGATGCAGCTGAAATTAGGAATGAACCGTTGGTAATACCCAACCATCCCCAGAAGCACCTGAATGTCCCGCTTATTCCCTGGGCGAGTCATCTATTGCTTCCACTTTAGCTGGCTGCTGTTTAAGCCCATTTGAATCCATGACAAACCTGAGGTATTTTAATTGTTATTTAAAGAAATGGCACTTTTGAGACATAAATTTGATTTAGCGGCAGCAAGGCGCTGAAACACTTGCTCCAAGTGGCCAGGTGCTCTTTAAACGTCCACAAAAACACATTGATGTCATCAAGGTAAATTAGGACGCAGGACAGCTTTAAATCACCTAAAATCGTATCCATGGAATGCTGGAACATAGCTGGGGCGTTACACAACCCTTTCGGCATGTGAGTCAGCTGTAACAACCCTCTCAAGGTAATGATCGCACATTTCTCCCATTCCACTAATGGCAATTCGATCTGCCAGTACCCTGAGATCAGATCCATGGCGGAATAATAGTTCGCCCTCCCAATTGGTCTAATGCATCGTCAATCCGCAGAAGAGGTTAGGAATCCTTCTTAGTTACATTATTGAGTTTAAAATAGTTAATAACCACATTATTTGAGTCATCATTTTTCTTTAAGATGAGCACATGTGATGCCCACGGACTGTTTGACATCTCTAGCATTTCTTGCTCAATAAGATTATCCACCTCATCGGAGACAACCTCTTCCGCCACTTTGAACATCTGATAGGTCGCGATCAAATGGGAGGGTGATCCCCCATATCTATCCAATGTACCACCCCTTGAGTGCACCCCAAGTCATGATCATTATTTGTGTAATATCCCGATACTTTTCAAATAATGCCATAGCCTTATCTTGCTAATCCGCCAATAATCCTGTGAGCGCTTCCAGAAGAACCACAGTCAGTACGCCAAACAAGGAGCGAGATGGTAGTCTGAGATCCTCCCATGAGCCAAAATCATGAATATGACGAACTTCCTCTATAGGGACTAAGTGTAGGTAAGCCACACTTGGTGCCACCAGATCGTTATTGCCTTCTTCTGTAGGTTTGCTAGCAGCACTTTCACCTCCCCATTCCCAGGTAGCAGCAATCCTGGATCCACATGTGGTTTAAGCCATGAGTGCTGGTAAGCGCCATAATTTCTCCATAAAGCCCCTTAGGGACATCGATTTCAAGCCCAGTCCCTACTATGCTCTGGTGTCCAGATGGCAGGCTTAAAGAGCGAGTTGCCCAAAGTGGGATCCCTTTGTACTCATATATCTGGTTGGTGAGGATCCTGATCTGCCAACTCAGTTGCCAATAAGGAACAGGAATCACTCCGTCACTGTATGCTAGATTAATCTGACTGGAGTGGACTGGATCCGTTGGGATACCACCAGAGGAAAAATATGGGAATCTGTTGGATGAACATAGTAAGAGTTTCTTCCGCCATATTTATCACAACGCCAAATTTTCTTATAAAAGCCACACTGATTAACATATTATAGTGGTTATTTGGCAAAACCACCGCCGGAGCAGACACCTGGACTGACCTGAATCGTAAAGACAACGCGCTATATGCTCCTTCTGACACAGTGCTGTTCATTCCCATGGTCCCATACACTACTCGATTGTCCACATCTGGTTTCAACATAATTTTAGCCACCAACTGGGTGGAGACTATGTTCACAGGTGATCCCATGTCTATGATAGCGCGGATTTTTGTGTTTTGAACGAATATGTCACAATAAGTACATTCCAAGTATGAAGAACCATCAGTGCTTATTACTTATACGTTCAAGGGCTTTGTTTTACTCAAAAAGGAAGAAATGCCCTTGCTGACCTGAGGATCCTCACTAGTGATTTTCTCCACTGAAATGGCTACATTAACCCTACTAAAGTGTCGACGTTTGGCGAAGGATCTGCGTTGCTGGTGCCAGTCTGTTCCAGGATCTACCACGCATATGGCTTCTGCACATCTTGGCGGAACTTGGCCCAATGGGGTGAACTTTTACTCTCAGAAGCAGAAGCAGGGGTATCTGAAAGAACTGTTGGTATATCAAATCATCCAATTGATGTCTGAATCCTACCTGAAAAGATGTTTGGGAATCATTAGGGACAAGTGAATTGGACTTAGCGGAGGTAGAGCATCCCATCTCTACTCCGCTCAAGCTTTTCGCTGCTCAACTATCTTAGTTGGTATTTCGTACACTTGTAGTTTGCTAGGGCAATTGGCCGCATAATGCCCTCTTCATCCGCACTGGAAGCAAGTTTTCATAAAAGGTTCGCGTATATAGTTTGGGGCGGAAGGACCAGGTCAAAAGTTGCCAGTAAGGTTCCAAGGTCATGGATGAACTGGTGAAGCGTACATGGGCTGAAAAGGGTCTACTGACTCATATGAGGGACAAATATGTTCCAGCGGTGGATAACCCAGTCGCTGCAGCCTATATCCTGAAAGGGTTAGAGCAGAGGCAACAGAGATTTTTGGGCTACGTTGGGGGCGCTTTTCTCGGCAGAGAGTCGATGTAGGGCATTCATGATTCAAATAAGTCCAGTATCCCCATCCAACACATTAGACATAGTATTATATAGTTCCCAATATAGTTAGACAGCCACTATCATCACTATACCTACATCCTCAGTGGTTAAAATGTTAGCTCCAAGTAGGACGTGTGCTTCCACTGAAAACCACTCAGCGAATTCTGACAGGGTCTTGTTTTGGTAAAACTGTATAGTCATAAAATCAGCTTTCCATTGGGACATCTTGGTAGCGCCCCGAACAACCGGATAACAATCACTTTTACTTGTGCATAAGATACCGAGCTATTTGGAAGATAGCAGGTCACTTGATCAGCGCTTTCCACATCGAAATCGGACAGCAACAACTTCGCTTTTTGTCAATCAGTAACCACTTCCACAGCGAATTTGAAGCGTTTAAAGTAACTGTGTAGGTTCCCATCACGACTGAAAGGAGGTAATTTTTTGATATGAACAAATGCGCTTTGCTCTAGGTCCCTGCTGCAAGGGCAGGCAAATTGTTTTTTAATTGACTATGGGAACCATCACTTTGTGCGTTATCATACAGCCAGTCAGATGAACTTAAACCTGGCAAAAAGGAATCAGGAGAAGTGGTGTTGCACGGGGGTACATTGTACCACCCAATGGATAATTTTTTGCTGATCCATAACATTCTTCCCCAAGTCACTACTAACTGCCCCATTCCCCTGGCTCCAGTACACCCTGCAAACTGTTCGTTGATTAACTGACTGCTTTAACTGAATAACAATTACACCGTCCATCCTGAAATTCCTGTTGCAGCATTTCATACTGATGTTGCAATTCCCGGTGGAATTCCCTTTCTTTGTTCAGTTTCTTTTCCACAGCTTGTAATTGCAAAAGAACTTCTTTGAGTATATTCTGCAGGTGGGTTTGCTGTCAACTTGAATTTTCCGCTTGTTGATTGGCATTGTTTATTTGATTAACAAGGGAGTATTGTTCCCTTACTGATCTCTCATTGGCTCGTTGAAGGGTATTAAGGCGCCCTTGCATGTCTGCATACTCTCTTGTGTCACCAATCGGAAGAGGAAAGGCTCATTGGCGCTCATCCTGACTAATGACTTCCAGTTGTGTAACTTGATGAATAAGCTGGAGATATTATGGAGACATTGACCGAAGGATAAGTGTGTTATCTGTTGTTCACTGGGTATTCCATTTGATACAAAGTTGGTTTACTTTTGTAGATAGAGAGCTGACTTGGGCAGCCACTTATTGTTCTATCAGGGTCGTTTTTTCCTTGAGCTGGGCAATCATGGCTTTAAGAGCTTCCGCCCATTTGGCTAGCTCCATCATAAAGCGCTCAGTATTATTCCCCAAGGTTGTTAAGTCCTGAATCCACTCCACCAATAGGCCATGTTGATCCAGCAGTTCTCTTATTAATCAAGATAATTCTGAGTTTAACTGTGGTACCATAATGTCCAATCAACGGCGGACGTCCCCAACATGATAGTTCATCTGTGCCAGCGCCCCTTGTATTTCCAAAAACAAACAATTGAGGCGGTCGAGCAGGAGGCAAGTATCATGCTGCTGTGCTTGTGCAAACTGTAATACATCTCTAATTTCAATACTATGATGAGCCAGAACACGCAGTAGATGGCGAATCAAAGATTGCACATAAGTGACTAAATATTCCTCATTCTGTGGGTACTGAAGTGGTGAGCTAACCCTATGGGAATCGCATCCAAATAAGATATGTACAGCGCATATCAATTTTCTTGATCACGTTGGTTATAGAATAAAATCAGGGCATTTTCCCCAGTCTCATCCTTGTATAGGCGATACCTGTGCAACAGAAATTCCATAATTTTTCTCAGTTGTTGGGAAGTCACATTTGTGGAGTGTCCTTGTTGGTTAGTCATCAGCTCAGGGCAATTCTTGAATTGCAAATTAATCATAACTTCATCATCCCCTGGTTTGGTAACAGTGAATAATGTTGGTTTGGATTAGGTGCCTCCAGGGCTTCTTCAGCATACTGCACCCGGAATCCAATCAAGTTATGTTGGAACAAATTAGGACTCATCATTGTATTTATTTGTTCTTTTTAACAAAACTACAGTTGCTTAGTGGCCCCCTGTAGTGAGCTCCACTGTTAATTCTCAGTGTCTGGTCTTGATTCCACCGAGTTGGTTTTGCACAGGGTATTAGCCACTGAGCAACCAAATTGGATGATATGAGGATCGCTGACTTCTTAATAAAACTTGAAAAATATATGGAGTTATCACCCCTTATTTCTACCTTTATTAAATATAAATTGCAGACTTCTCTGTGCTCCCTTTTCCCTCATAATAAGACTACCCTTTTTAATCTTCCGTGAGACTCTTTATACCTTGGTTCCCCCAGCTGGATGCATCTTGGCTTGGTACTCTTATATTCTTCTTCCCTTTTCTAATTACTCTTGTTCAAATCGAATCTTAGCATAAATCATCTCGATTTTCCAAATGGCAACATTTTGCTTGATTATAATTCGTGTGTCCTTTTTTGAAAATCTTGAGATTCATATCAATCCCCCTCCAATCCACCAATATGGGTAGTGTATCATCCAATCATATCAACTTCCCAAAAGCAACTCTTTTGCTTATTTGGTATTATGATAAGGCCAGTCAGCTCTTATCATCTGTCATTTTGCTCAAATCCTTTTTTTAAAGTTGTATCAAATGCTTACAATTGTATTTCAATCAGGATATTCATCAATTGGTACAAATACTGCTTGGCACTCATCCCCAATGTTGGTTCCACCATTGAATATAAAAATCAGTGGCAACGAGGCCTTTCCTTCCATATAGCAATTCAAATGGCATTTTTCCCAACACTGTATGATGACTTATTATTGGAATTTTTGCCCATATTCCCAGCCTGCTAGATTACCAGATATTGCTAGGGGATAATTCTCTAAGGTGAAGTGAATTGTAAATTGGTTGACCTGAGTTTTGGAGTAACTACGTTTGGGGGATTTTGGGATATTCGCCTGATTTTATCTGTTAGGGATCAATCTGTACAAATACTTAAGATCTCATTGGTCATAGTTGCCAACAAAATAGGGGCATCTGATAGTGATTAACTATCAGGTGTACCAATTGGGATCAGTTGGGTTTCATCACTGAATTATTGGTAATGAATAGCAAGTTGCAAGGTGAGTGATGCCACCTGCAACTAGCAAATTGATCAGTTGGTGCGTGACCTGTAAAGATGGGTAATAAGTCCCATTACCTAAGCTTTTCGCTAGCCAAATATGGTTTTTCCACTTAGATCGAGAGGAAAACGTTAGGGACACGTTTTCTGACTCTTTCCATTTAGGTCTCAAGGATGTCCAATGATGGAATCCTAGCCAGGATGGGAAAGACCATTGCTGCTGAGACGAGTTTGGGTGATTTAATGACAACAGCTGCTGTTTCATCAAAGAGGTGTCAACCAAGGGTTAGATGACCAAATCCTCAATATAAATTCCATAAGATTCAATTATAAAAAACAGTATTTTGGCATAGATACAGATCAGCTCAACTTTCCATTTGGTTTCACCCATCCTGTGGTTGATACAGGTGATAAGGATTTAAATAGTCAGGTGGACCAAGATCCTTATATGGCAGAAAGCCAGAAGATAAATAAAAGAGCATTTAGTAGTAAGCAGTAATTATGAGAACAGAGCTATATAGTTCTATTGTTTTCATCCAGTATATAGTTTAAGTAGTAAACTATCGTCAGCTTCCATTGTGCTATTCTTCTCAAGGATATTATTGCTGTGTGCAATAATTGGAAGACTCTTAGTGAAAAGAGTCAAGATCTGAGTGGGGATCTAGAGAAGAAGGAGACAAAGTTGGTAATTGTGCTGACTGTGTGTTGGACCAAAGAGGCTGTCACCAGGGAATCTCAGAGAATATTGGATTGGGCAGGATGAGAGAACAAATTCCTAGATCAAAACATCTCAAGTATTTCAAGATGGAATACTGGCTGAGCGTTGGGCTGAGTTGTAAGAATTCACACTCATTTTAGATAACAGTTGTCATACTATTATCAATCAATAATCTAATATACTATACAATGCAGATGAAGTGCACAAGAAACTGAACCTGTGCAGTAAAAAGACTACTGGGGTTGTTTGCCAATAATAACCATACAAGTAAATTTTGACAAGTTGGAGCTCACTACAGGGGTAGTTGAGTTGAAGAATTTATAAAGATGCCATATGAAGATGTTTTCAATTTTGAAAAAAAGTTACTGAAGTAAGTAATGAAGATATAATGTGAAATGGATCACGTTCATTAGCATTCACCCAGCTCAGAAGTGGAGCTCTGAGTGAAGCAAGTTGAAGATACTCAAGTTCAGGGAAAAGGACTTGCAGCCTAGATATAGAGCTATCTAGTGTTGCAAGGAGAATTAGTTTCACCGGACATCAACTTGAGATGAAGATTATCAGCAGGGCCAACTTGAGTTGAAATTGGGTCTGCTGGAAATAGTCCTGAGAAACAGCAGGATCAACTCAGGTTGAAATTGGGTACGCTTTAAATAGTCCTGGGGAGTGAGTGTGTATATGAGGCATTGGATGAAATAGGAAGCAATCAATCTGGAGAATTGGATTGCCATACCAATGAAGATATGAAGTCAAAATAGGAAATTATTGATCCAAGATAGTGGAAAAAATTGGTTAAATTAATAACACTCAACTAATCATCAGAAGTTGCTGGAGTCGAGTTCATCAATTTAGGAGAATTTGGATGAAGCTAACAATGCCAGTATGACCTGTGTAATTAAAGATGGTTTTGAGTGCCAAAAATCGTTTTCAGGAGAAAAACAATCTGGACAATTAGATGAGACTGTTGGATAATAAGATATGAGGATCCAAAGCATCAGTTGCTGAAATAAGAGATGAAATTAGGACCTGTTGGACGAATAATCAGTTAGGATTAAAGGCCTAATATTCAAGAGTATTGCCAAACTCGGCAAGCGAAGCTTATAAGTGAAAAAACTGCGATGTTGTTGTATAGCGAAGGTCAAAAAATCAGAAGTATTGAGCCTAAGAGAAAATAGTTGCAAATGTTCCCAACGGACCTCTGAACCATTAAACTGTTATGTCCTGAGATTTTGGTCAAGTCCTAGAAGAGGACCAGTGACCAAATGGTTGGTTAAATCTTAAGAGGATAAAATTTCGAACCATGATAACTGGTAGGTTTAAGTACCTAGGACCCAATTTGGATGAAGGGGAAAAGAAGGACCTCTGAATCTTTCTGTATATTGCAAGTCCCATTGAAAAAGAAGTATACAAAAATATATACATGATATATAAATCTTCTCTCTCAGCTTGGCATAACTTTCCAAGCAATTTATTCAGTTAATTAAAAGCAAACACTTAATTGTACACCAAAGTCTTGCTCTGATGTCGTCAAATCCCCCACTGACTGTCCCAGCATGGGGAAGTGGCAAAACTCCCCCTCCATTTTCCGTCTGACAGGAAAACGCGCTCAGACTGGCTCACCCAATCATTCCAAACCCCTGGGATGATTCATTCCTCCCGAGGATCTTAACGCCCACATCTCTCATACCCAAGTGGTTCCTCAAGGCCTCCTGGTGCTCCCCCAGAGCAACATGCATTTTGGCCTTAGGGTCAAATATGGGAAATTCTTCCCCTATGATGACCAAGCCATTATTTTAATAGCTCAGGTGGTGATGACACCAGCCTGTTTTATTGACTTCCGCCCCTATAAGGGGTACTTTGATCTTGGCTTCACCTGTGAAGCTGATGCAGCCACTGAGGCAACGGTGCCATTAGTATTAAATAATATTCCCCTTCCAACAACTTATACCCAGCTCCCAATGGACACCACCTTGGTGGTCTAGTTCGCTGGTTTGCCCACCCACCTCACTCCTGAAGTGCTCCACCAGGAGCTTATGAAAGGTTTGGCAGCCCACGGCGCCAACCTCATCTTACAATTTGTGGTCCCAAATGGGGCCACACGCCTCGCTGGGCCTTGGGCATATGCCTCGATCAGCCCTGAATTTACAAAAATTTCTTTAACAATTCCCCCTTGTGCCACCATCCCATCTGCCCCTGACCATCCGTTCTGGGCCCGCGTTGAGGGCGGACAGACGATTTGTCCATCCTGTTTTGAGTTAGACCACTCAAAACGCAAATGCCCATAAACAGAACTTCTGTCAATGTGAAAGTTTGCCTGAAGCCCACCAAACTGCCACCCACCCTGCGCCAACTCTTATATGGGGTATATTAAACCTTCCCCTCCTCCAATGCCTGATGCTGCAGCTGCACCTGCAGCCACCAATCAGTATCCACCTTGCCCCAATGCCATAAATAAATCATCCAATCAAACATCAGATTAGATCCCAGTTTGATCCCATGCATCCACAAATGAATTGAACAAACCTCAACTGTACGCTGATTCCCCAATCCAATTCAACCAAAACCCATGGGAATTATTGGATGAAATTGACAAATCAGGTAACGTCATTGAAGAACTGATGCTGCAAGTCAAGCGGCTCTGTAATTCAGAATGGGATGTAAAATTCCCACCTCAGAATATGTCCCACAACCAAAACTTTTCTTTCTCGTTGCAAACACTTTTGCAACCTATTCAATTCAAGACTAAATCTAGTTTGATAATCTCATAGAGGGGATTAGTCTGCGCCCATGTCTGGGAGCAGTTGGGCAAGCAAGGCAAGAGGAGCAGGCGGAAGACCCGCGGCCTCTAACATTCAAAAACGCCCCGGAGAATTCGGCGGAATAGAAAAAAAATCTAAAAAAATTGGCGGTCACAATTTCCCCAGAGATACTCGCGTGGCAAGCACGATGCAACCAGTACATCAACACACCACATTCCCAGCCACTTTCATCGGTGGAATTCGGAGTCTGTGTGTATCTGGACATCCAAAAAACGGCCCTATGGGAAAAATTTGTGAAGATGTACACAAAATTTCCCGACCGCGGTGTACGTTGCACCTCACTCCATGTTGCGCAGTTGGCTGGACCTAGGTTTTGAAAGCAAAATAGCAGCAGACAAGGCTGCAGCGGTGTGCATAGTGGTTGACCTCCCCGAAGGGCAACAGGTCGTCAAAACTAAATGCACCAGATGGACAAAATCAAACCAAATTTTCCTCACGTTTGACTTTTTGCCTACTATGGTAAACCGTGACATTTTGGAGCAACACCTGAAAGATGGTCTCGCGATATATGGCGAAATACAATCTTTCAAAATGCAACATTTCATGCTGATGCCACACCTGTGCACCGGCAAAGCCATCGCAGTTCTGACCCCAACTGAGGAGATCACGAAGGACTAAATCAGATCCCGCACTCCACCTTTATTGACATCGCAGGGCATACCACCCACCCATTCTGGGCAACCGTGGACAGCGCGCACCCCATTTGCACCCACTGTGATGCGTTTGGCCATAAGGCGTACGCATGCCCTATCAAAGAGGGCGTCACATTCCAAGAGCACCCCTCGGCGGCCATGGCCAGCGGAGAGGCGCACTACAAACCAACTGCAGCACCAAGGAGGCTTTCCCATGGGGAGCACAACGCTGCTACCTATTGGTAAAGCCCATCTCCCCGCAGGAGTGGAAGAAGGCCAAGCAGGCCCATAGGCCGCGGCCAAGGAAACGGCCAAGGCTAACACCACCATCCCACACTCACAACGCCAGGAGGACATGGAGACCTTCGCGGCGGAAGCAACTTGGGAATCCATCACCCAATCAGATTGGGAGGCCCATGCCAAACGGGCCACTCAATCTGAGGATCTGATGGGAGATTCAATCTCACCCAATCGCTGCACCCAAGCCTTGGTTGAAACTGACTTGGGACCTATCCCAACCAAAAATTTTTTGCCCCACTCGACAGTGCACAAAACTTATCCACACTGCAAAAAATTGTCCGACGTCGGGAAAACAAAAAGCGAAGGCCAAAGCCAATGTGACTCTTTCCACAAAAATTAACAAAAACCCTGATAGCATTGCTAATACCCATGCTGCTGTGAAAGCCCGTGGGGGACCTGGAAGAGGCTGGTGGGCCTGGGTGCTACCCCCTCACACCTAAGGTGCGAGATGGGGGAAACCTTCACCCTAGGACGCTGAATATTGCCGGACTCAAGGCCTCCCCATCCCAGGCTAGGAAACTGAGTTTTTTACAAAACAATTTACCCGTGGATATCCTGGCCATCCAGGAGTCCCACTGTCCACGAGGTTCCGAGGAAGCTTGGAAAACAATGCTCCTACCATCCCTATCCTTTTGATCAAAGCACTATGGGGTGCTATTTCAGAAAACAATTTTTAAAATTTACATCTTCAGAAACATTCCTAAATGGCTGAGTGCTCGTTGTCACCTTCTCATGGGCCAATGTTGCGCACACAATTGTCAACTTTTATGCCTTAAACGGTGCACATGAGCATTGGGAATCCTTCTCATCAGTCAAATCCCTCCCACTACCCCCAATTCTTTCCTAGTTGGCGACATGAACTGTTGGCTAACCTCACCAACGGACTGGTGGCCGCCCTCAACCCATGCCCCACAGGGTCACATAGAACTACGCGTTCTAAAAGCCACCCTTGGGCTAAGGGATGCGCTGCCATGACATGCCCCACTGCTCAAAAACATGACATGTCCCCACGTCCATAATGGCCAATTAAGGTCCATGACCTGCATCGACCTTATTCTAGCTTGAAATTCCAACCCCACATCTCCCACTTCAAAACAACAAAATGGAATTCTCTGACCACCGACTGGTCTCGATAACATACCACTTACCCATCACAGTTGCAAAGGCCCCACATTGGTGCAAGATCCGCCCCCGAGCTCGTGTCACCAGGATTTTCCACGCGGGTGGAAGAGGCAACTTGGCAAAATCATTTGTTGCACCGTTTTGCGCGGACCCCATTTCCACATGGGCAACTTTCAAAGAAGACACCATCCGCCACTATCACCATCTCTCCTCCAGATGCTCACGAGCCACATCGGTGGTTATATCATGCACGCTGGCGGAATTGGCCCACTTGGAGTCCAACAATTCAGCCACAGGATATAGCCCTGCATGGGGCCGGAAGTTGGTGGAGGCAGCTGCCCACCTCAACGCACTCAAAAGACAACACAAACATCGTGTTTGTGTCCAATACAGGGCCACACGCATCACTAAAGGTGACAAGTGCACTGCATACTTCTTCAAAAAAATTTTGCACCATGCCAGAGCGTAGCCTGCACACAGGTGCAAATATTGGATAATTCCATTGCGGACACACCAGCTGATGTGGCAATCAAAATGCAAAGATATTACTTCAAGTTATACTGAGCTGAACCAATTCAGCTGGCCGAAATGGCAGAATTTCTCAACTGAGCTCATATCCGCACCATTTTCTGATACCCAGAAATAATGAATTTAATTACACCGAACGAATTATGGACAGCCATTCGCAGTGCGCCAAACCAAAAATGCGCAGGCCCAGATGGCATTCCATATGAGTTCTACAAAAAATATTTTAAATATATATCCCCATTGCTGCTAGCCTCACTCAACCAATGCCTGTTGAAAACGCGCCTCCTACCAGGAGGACAAGAGGCCTTTACTGTCACACTCTTCAAGAAAGGGATAGGCTTGACTTAGCCAACTGGCGCCCCATATCTCTAACAAACACAGACACCAAAATTTTAACCAAAATCATAGCTAACCGTTTAGGGACTGTAGCATCTGCCACCATCTCCCCAGAACAATTTGGTTTCATCCCCAGAAGGTCGATTTGGGATAACGTGCACTCAGTGGCTAATGTGTGTCAGTCCACAGCCTCTGGGGCACTTGTATTCTTGGACCAACAAAAGGCCTATGATAAAGTAAACTGGGAATACCTTAGGGCTTGCCTCCATCAATTCCGCCTACCTCCCCACTTCATTAACTGGGTGATGCTGCTCACGGAATCTGTAACAATGGCAGTGCGTGGCCCAGGCTTCCTTACGATAGTAGTCCGCCCTCTAAGGGGCCTGCGACAAGGGGACCCCCCTCAGCCCACTCTTATACAACTTCAACCTTGACTCACTACTGCGAAATGTGAATGCCCACCTCACTGGGGTCCATGTGCCAGGCCAAACCCCAGTCAAGATGATGGCATTTGCAGATGATTGCGTAGTGGGGGTGTCTAATAACAAAGATGCACGCGCGCTTGAAGCCCTCATCCAGGAATATTCCCGGGTAAGCAACGCGGCACTGAACGCCTCTAAAACCGAAATCATCCTCCTTGGTCGGTTTCAGAACTGCTGGGCCCCAGCAAGTAGTTCCCAACCCAGCCCAGCTGCTGCCCAAGTCCACGCCTTACTAACTCAAAACACAACGCTCCACTGGTGCTCCCCTTTGTGCCGCGACCTACCATAGGACCGGTACGCCATCTGGGCGTGTGGTTGGAGGCAGGAGGATACGCGTCAGCAGTAATGGAATGCCATATACTGGACAACGTGACGAAGCGAATCGCCTCTCTCAGAGCCCACCCTACTACCCTCACTGGCAGGGTTGTTCTTGCCAACTCTATGCTCCTATCCAAAGTCTGGTTCGGAGCCCACGCCATCCCCTTCTCCCCAAGCTTCTTCAAATCCCTGTATGCTTTGCTACAAGGTTGGCTTTGGTCAGGCCGCCCTCCACCAGTATGGCTAGAGGTCATGTTTGGCCCTCATCATCATGGTGGCATGGGCCTACTTGACTTCAAAGCCTATGCCGCCAAGATCCTGGGCACCTGGATTGCGGCCATCACTGCTCCTACACTCCCATCCCAACACTGGTCCCGCGTGACCCGCTCCAACTTCTCCCGAGCCTTGGGCCTCAACAATCCATCAAACCCCCACTCCCTGATGAAATAACTCGCATCACACACATCGGCCACAGGTCCTCACGGGACTAAAACCCACTACAAACGAATCCTACTCTCCATGCAAAGCGCAGAGTGGAGAATTCTTATTAGTGGACATACAACCTGAAGAGGCCGCCCCTCTCCTCAGTTCACACAAGAGGTACAGGGGCTACCCATCCATGATGGCGTGATCCCCATTCGACCCCAAGTCCTATCCAGGGTGGACTACCTGGACATGATGGACATCCCTTATTCCATTGAAACCCAAAATACTATCTGGAAATACGCACACCATCCTCTGTTGCAGCCTCAAGTCCGCTTTCATGTGTGGCGCTGCCTGAGGCGGGTGTATCGTACAGCTGAGCGCTTTAACGCTTTAAACTCATCCTGTGTCGTGTGTGGCCAGTATGGAACTCTGTTCCACCGCCTGGAGAAGTGCCCCACCTCTAAAGTAATATGGCGCGAAGTCCAACGTCTGCTAGTCCAGGATCAAACGCATCCCTTCAGTCTGTCAAGAGATATGTTTGCTCCATCAATGGCCTCCCCCTCCCACCCTCCCTCCGTGCTCTGGTGGTTGCAATCGCCATGTGGACTATCCACACGATTGTATTGGATGCCATCGCTGGATCTATCCCCACCCTCCCTGAAGCTGTCCACAGATTCTGGTCTCTTTTTGGTGGACCACTTTCAAGTGTGGACGTTTGGATATCTCCCACCGCATCGCCGACAGCTGGTCTCCTCCTGGTTCCCAGTCTGGTTCATCAAATCAGACCCCTTCCTCCACACGTGCTCAATAGTGGCTACGGCCCCTTCACACGTTCCCTCCCCTCCCCCATAAGTGGCGTTCCCGCTGGCAACAAGAGATAGCATCGCTTCTCTGGGGTGCCTCCCCTGGTACTATGTTTTGTCTCGTCTGAGTCATATTTGGAAGTGTCCGTCCCATGGTCGGCCTTCCCTGCAATAAATTGAAAATAGAATATGTCCCACAACCTAACGCCAAGCCATTCTACAGTGACCACCAGCTTGCAGTAGAAGAAGCCCCCACACCAGAATGACATCCACTCCGCAAAGCTGCCACCAAATATGTGGCCGCGCTCACAGGAGGAATTCCACCTCCCGTCATCCCCAAAAATCTTACTGCACAAAGTAAGATAAACATGAAAACTTTACACAAAAACGTCACTGAAGCCATCCAGAACGTGGTAACAGTAGCACGGAATCCAGAAGCAAAAATCACCTGAACCAAAACTTCCACGTTCTTTAAATTCCCAGACGCCCACCTAAAAGCTGAAGACGTTTTTAGCCAAGTACGTCGTTGGCATTATGATGGCTGGCAACTATTCGGAAGTTTCAGTCATCAAGGATATTGAACCCTGTGCTGCTGATGCCCCCACACCCTTACTATCTGCCTTAACACGCACCCTACTCTGGGATGAGATGGATGTGGCTGAAGATGAGCCCCCTGATCCCCCCTCCCCATCCACCATGGAGGGATAGCAATATTCGCTGCCCACCTAGATGGATATTTGTTAGGTATGATTCAATTGATCCATCCAAGTTTGGGCGTTTTGTTTGAATCATTATTTTTTATTATGATTTTTAGTTTTAGTTCGGTAATGTCCATCCCCTGATTGGTTTACCTCGGTTAAATAAATATATAAAATATATAAAAGATATAGATTATTGATTTTTATAGTCTATGAGTTTTGAATCTTAAAAGTGATGAGAAATGCCAGCGGAAATCCTAGAGAATCAGGGAATTCCATCGAGGATCAAGAATGAGAAGACCATACCGCCAGGATCACAGATGATATTCAACACAGGGTTGACATTGGAGATACCTGAGCTGTTGTATAGGGAGATAAGATCCATTGGAAGAAGTCCAGATGGTATACCCACAGGAGGATGAGCTATTCCAGAGAATGGTTGACAGAGAAATTGGGAATTAGCCCCAAGAAATCCAAGGTGCGGTTCAGAAAGTGATGGAAAACACTGAGACCATGGATGGACAAGTGTTTATGACAATCAAAGGGAAGCAGTTACTATTCCCAAAACTGTCAAAAAGAGCATCTATAGTGCAAGCAGCTCACAAGGTTGGTAGGCATGGAAGCCTGAGGAGAACAACTGACATAGTCGCCAATACTACTACTGGGAATCCATCAACTATGATGTCACAGATTATCTAGCTTGTTGCGTGGAGAGCCAGCTGCACAAACTACATAAGAATACAACTGAATACCGACTGGTCCACCCTGGATTTGCCTGTAACATGGTATCCATTGACGTGATGGGACTGCTGACGATGAGCACAGGGGTAGTCAAGTACATTATAGTTGTCATCGACTATCTGAAGAGATGGGTTGAGATGATGGCCCTAAAGAAAGTAGATGCTACCAGCACCGCGAGGTTCATCCTGGATCAAGTAGTATATTAACATGGATGTCCGCAGGTCCTGCTTAGCAATAATGGGATCAACATCACATCTCATGTGATCCTGTTATTGAATGAGATAATGGGGATCAGAGGAGTCATGTCAGTACCTTACCAGCCGGAGATTAACAGACTGGTAGACAGGGTGAATGGAACGCTAGCCGTGACGCTGAGGAAGCTGGTTGCAGGAAGAACTTCCGTGTGGGGAACGTACCTGAGTTTGGTGACATTTGCCTAAAGTATTAGTCATCATACAGTGACAGGAAAGACACTGTTTGAGTTTTTATAAGGAAGAAAGGCAGCGTTGCCACCGATTTTATACTCAGTGGTGGTACCAACGTCGGGGATGAGTGCTGAACAGTACTTGAACTGACTGACAAATATCCTGATTGATATGCAATTGCAAGAATTTGATACTACGTTGAAGAAAAGGATACAAGAAAAATTGATGGACAATAAGAACTGACCTACCTTAGCAGAATATCGAATAGACAAAAGAGTAGCCTATTGCAATATGCATGGTTTCAGAAGAAGAAACAAACTAAATGCATTGTGGTCGGGTTTGTTTGAAGTTATTGCCAAGATGGTGACTGATGCCTACTCCATCAAGAATCTCTTGGATGGAAGAGTTGTGAATCAAGTCCATGCAAAGTATCTGAAGTGATTGATTGATGAAAAAATAAAAGAGTTCCCAAAGGACTGATGAACCATTATGTTGGTCATGTCCTGATGATTAGGTCAAGTCTTAAAAAAGGACATCTGAACCAATATAGATAGTTAAGTCCAAAAGAGGACCTCTGAACCATATAAAACTGGTATGTTTAAGTACCCAGGACCCAGTTTCAGGGAAAAAATAAAAAGATGGACTGCTGAACTGAAACAAGGCCAAGTGCCATGTAAAAAAGAAGAATAAAAAAATTGATAAAAGATATTGGGAAAAAAAGATTATAAACTGCATAGAGAAAAAACTGATAAAATTTTATAAAGTTTTATTTTTATTAATTGTCCTCAATACATGGATGATTTCGCCTATGTCGCCGCTTGGGGGATGGAGGATAGATCGCGGTAGGAATGAACAGCCTGTCAAAATTGATGTGAGATCAGACACTAGCAAGGGCTAGACCTACACAAAACCACGTTCTTTGAGTGGATGAAGAGCCCTGCAAGAAAGCAACTAGGGGAAGGGAAGTTGAGATGTCAGATGAAGCCAATCGCAAAACCCCAGAGTGGGGAGGAAAGCAACAGTATAAGAAGAGGTAGTCAGTGAATAACCCTGAGTAATCCCAATATGGTACCGGAGATGGAAGATTAGTCTTGAGCGCCTTACAATGGACTTCATCAAGAACACCAGACATATGGGCTGACAGCAAACAAGGGATGCTTTACAGGGGTTGCCAAATCATGCCCCCTACTAGAGCCATAAGTGGAATATACCAATGGGAAGCGCCAGCAAGGAGATAGTCATGCAGGGAGCGACATCCTGCAAGTGATGACTACTGGCTTCTCAGAAGCTAAAGATGAAGGACTGATGGAACCCAGGAGAGGCTGGAAGCTTCATGGACCAACTTTGAAGAACTTGACCAGCAAATCAAAGAGCATAAGTGGCGGTATCCTGATCCAGGATGTTATCAAGATCAGAGGGATTCAGCACTACATACAAAGCCTTAGGTGACTCGGGCCTGGAGCTCAGCATAGGGGAGCTCAAATTGAATACTGTTACTGATGGTAAGCTCAGTAGTCAGAACAGTGGGTTTGTAATATTGTCCAAGTTGGAAGAGGAACTCTGGAAGCAGGTCTGACCTGGCAAGAAACGAGTGATAAGAGTAAATGGCATAATCTCTGGAGCATCTATGACAATGGTCGGTGCATCAGCAAAAGGAGCAAAATTCAGAGAGTTTCAAAATCCAACACTGGAATTGACAGCAGAGGAAGAATCAGCCGAGAGTTATTCAAAATAATAGCAAGCCTGGTTTTGGAGGGATTAGTTACCATTTCCAGTAATTCTATGGAAGGACTGGCCGCTGGTGCCAGACTATGCATATGAGTCCTGGAAGAACCATAAAAGAGGTTCTGTCATGCATCCTGACTTATCTGCTAGAAGAGCTGGAGGCCTTGATCAGACAAACTATTCAAAAGCTGCTGGTATCGCGACTCAGAATTTGACATATGAGCTGGATAAGAGAGGGGATGTCAGACTTATATGGAAGTTGATATTATGCACTCTACAATCCATTGAGCTCCAACTTTGGAGAAATTAATCTCAAAATTAGTGAGATAAGCTCTCCAAGAGAAGAATTAGGAATGACTTGAGCCAAGAGGTTATGAGATAAATAACAAGGGCGAATAAAAAATCAGTATTCTTAATTAAGCCATGAAATGAACATCAACGGCAAGAGTCTCCTGTCCAGGATGAGGAGAAATTTAGGAAATCAAGGACGCCAGACCAAGAATCCTGAATATGACAGCGGTTCATATGGCCTGACAGGGGGAAAACTGGATCCTGGAACTAATATCATCACAAGTAAATCAATCAGCCCAGTACAACAGTAGATCATGGGGACCACACTCTGAGAAGGCAGTAGCGAGGAGGAAGAGGAAGAGCGCCACATTCCAAAGGTTGTCCTGAGCAGCATTGAGTACTGATGATTGTACTCCACTTGATCCAATAAAGTATTTGACTGAGTGTCTGAAGCAGTGTTCTCATGCCCTAGACCTTTTCTTGCTGAAAATCTAGGCAAGAGGGGGATGTGTTGAAATTTTTTGCCTATTACCAGCCTGCTAGATTACCTGGTATCTCTAGGTAAAATTCCCTAAGGCAAAGTGAATTGGAAATTGGTTGGCCTGAGTTTCAGAGTAACTACGTTTGGGGGATTTTGGGATATTTGCCTGGTCATATCCATTGTTATCAATACGGAAAAATACTTAAGATCTCATTGTGTGGAGTTTCCAACGAAATAGGGCATCTGATAGTTGATTGATGATTAACTATCAGGTGTACTGATTGGGATCAGTTGGGTTTCATCACTGAATTATTGGGAATGAATAGCAAGTTGCAAGGTAAGCGATGACGCCTGCAACTAGTAAATTGATCAGTTGGTGCTTGACCTGCCTTAATGGGTAATAAGTTTCATTAACTAAGCAGGTTGCTAGCCAAATATGGTTGGTTTGCTTGGATCAAGAGGAAAATGTTAGGACACGTTTTCCAACTCTTTCCATTTAGGTCTCAAGGATGTTCAATGATGGAATCCTAGCCAGGATGAGGAATACCATCGCTGCTGAGACGAGGATGGGTGATTCAATGGCAACAGCTTCCATTTAATCAAAAAGGTGTCAACCAAGGGTTAGATGACCAGATCCCCACTATAAATTCCCTAAGATTAACTTATAATAAAAAACAGCATTTTGGAATAGATACAGATCAGCTCAACTTTCCATTTTGTTTCACCTATCCTGTGGTTGATACAGGTGATAAGGATTTAAATATTCAGGTGGACCAAGATCCTTGTATGGCAGGAAGCCAGAAGATGAAGAAAAGAGCATTTAGTAGTAAACAGTAATTTTATGAAAAAAGAGTCATATAGCTCTATTGTTTTCATCAAGTAAATAGTTTAAATTGTAAACTATGATCAGCTTACATTGTGCTATTCTTCTCAAGGTTAGGGGGTGGAAGGTGAGTCAGTAGGGCGTATGGCTACCAACCTGAAGGTTGCAGGTTCAATCCCCACCCTTTGCACATCAATTGGGGTGCCATCCAAAGGAAGCTATTGGCAGTTAGTAGGTTTAATAACACGAAAAGCTTACCCATGATGTAACCAGAAAAATTTGAGTCCCAATCTAGAGGTGGAAAAACTTTCTTCGATGAAATTGACCCTTTTCAGGTTTCATGTCATTTCTTTCTTTAGTTGCTTTCTTTCGCTAATGCCTGTCTCCTGGTCATCTTGCCTCAGTTCAATAAATATTCTTCTCAAGGATATTATTGCTGTGTGCAATAATTGGAAGACTCTTAGTGAAAAGAGTAAAGATTTGAGCGGGGATCTAGAGAAGAAGGAGAAACAATTGGGGATTGCTGCTGACTGTGTGTTGGACGAAGAGACTGTCACCAGGGAATCTCAGCGAAGATTGGGTTAGACAGAACGAGGGAACAAATCCCTAGATAACAACACTTTAAGTATTTAATTGGGAATACTGGTCGAGCATTAGGCTGAGATATAAGAATTTATACTCAACTACGGATAATAGTTGTCATACTATTATTAATTAATAATCTAATATATTATACAACGTGACGAAGTGCACAAGAAAACCAAACCTGTGCAGAAAAAAGATTACTAGGGTTTTTTGCTGACATAACCCAACAAGTAAATTTTAATACTTATATTGTAGGCAAACATCACCAAACTAAGATACACTAACCATGTAGAAGTTTTTCCTGTGACCAGCTTCCTCAGCATCATGGCCAGCGTCCCATTGACCCATTTTACCAGTCAGTTCATCTATGGCTGGTATAGTACTGACATGACTCCTCAGTTCCCCATTATTTCATTTAATTGTGGGATCACATGAGATGTAAAATTCGTTTCATTGTCACTCAGCAGGACCTGCGGGCATCCATGTTGGTACACTACTTGATATAGGATAGATTTTGCAGTGCTGGTAGCATCTACTTTCACCAGGGCTTTCATCTAACCCATCTCATCAGATGGTCAATAGCAACTATGATGTAATTGACTCCCCCTATGCTCATTGTCAGTGGTCTCATCATGTCAATGGACACCATATGCCAAGCAAATCCAGGGTGGACATTCAGTATCCAGTCATGTTTTTATGCAGCTTGTGCAACTGGCTCTCCATACAATAAGCCAGATAGTCTGCGACATCATAGTTGATGGATTCCCAGTAGTAATACTGGCAAGTATGATCGGTCATTTTTCTCAGGCATCTGTGCCCAACAGCCCTATGAGCAGCTTGAACGATAGCTGCTCATTCCGATGACTTTGGGAATAGTAATTGCTTCCCATTGATCAGCTTAAAAACTTGTCCATCCTTAGTCTCAGTTTTTCCATCACTTTTTTGAAGTGCATTCTGTATTTCTTGGGGCTCATTCCTGATTTCTCTGTTGACCATTCTCTGGAATAGCTCATCTGCTTGCTGGTATACCCACTGGACCATTAGTAACCACTATAAGCCATCAGCATTTTGATGAGAAGCCTTAGCTCAGTGGGCTATCTCATAATCATAAGCCTGTAGCTTTAGTGCTTATCATGCCATTCGTCCTTCTGGCTCTATAAATTGTGTAGCCAACGCAACAAACTGTGGTCCATCACCACTTTGAAATGCGTTCCATGGATATACACGCAAAACTGTTTACAGACATAAATGACTGCAAGGCTTTCATGCTCAGTCACAGTGTAATTCCTCTTAGTGGCTGAGAGTGTCTGGCTCACATATACCATCGGATGTTCATCCCCAAGTTCATCTACTTGGCTCAATATGGCGCCAATTGCCAGCAACAAAGCATCACTTTGTATTATAAATTCTCAATCAAAATTTGGATATTTCAAAATTGGCAATCTATTAAATGCTGGTATAACTCATCGAAGGATCTCTGGGCCTCTTCACTCCAAATGAATCCTTTCTTCAGATCCAGCAGCAATTGGAAGAGGGGCTCAGAGATTTTTGCAAAATACCAAATGAATCTTCTATAGTATCCAACCATTCCAAGGAACACTTGTATATCTTGGACACTATGGTACATCCATTAGCTCAAAGGCTTCAATCTTCTGGGCTTGTGGCTGCAGTCCACAAGAGTTGATAGAAATCCTAAATATTCTAACTCTTTCTTGAAGAAGTGGCACTTCCTTATCTTAATCTTCAGGTTGGCTGCATTTAGTCACTTAAACACTTCCTCTAAGTGGTGCAAAATAGTCAGTAAATGTCCTAATAAACACATTTATATAGCCCAAGTACACTAGGATGCATGGCAACTTCAAGTCATTTAGTATGGCGTCCATGGCCCTCTGAAACGTCACAGGCTCATTGCATAGACCCTGGGGCATCCTCGTCAGTTGATAAAGCCCTTGCGCAGTGATAATCATGCATTTCTCTTGTTCTTCTCTTAGCAAATCGCTTTGCCAATATCACAATATTAGATCCATTGTGGATAAATACTTTTCCTCTCCCAATTGATCTAGTGCATCATTGATTCTTGGTAGTGGGTACAAATCCTTCTTTGTAATCTTGCCTGGCTTCTGATAATTAATCACCACCTGATTAAAGCTGTCCTTCTTCACAATAAGGATAGGGCTCTCCCAGGGACTTGACGACGTAACTAGAGGCCCATACTTCACTAGTTTGCTAATTTCTTCCTTTAATACTACTTCAGCCACCTTCAACTGTCAAATCAGTCTCATTCTGATTGGCAAATTTTTCCTGGTATTGCCCTTGTGGATTACATTTCTCGTGCAACCCAAATCATGTTCATCCTTGGCAAATACTTCCTGATACTTGTTTAATAGTTTGAGCACCTCCTCTTGCTGTCTGTCCATCAGATCAGCGAGTTGCTCTCAATTGACCAATAATTTGATGCTTTTGGTCACCCCTGCCGGTAAACCCTAATCACTGTAGATCCAAAAATCAAGGACCAATAAAATTGATATTAATATTTTATATCTTTTTTCTATTTTTTGTATTTTTCTTTTGCAATGGGAATATTAACATTCAATTATGTTCAGAGGTCCTTCTTTTCCTCTTCATCCAAACTGGTTCCTAGGTATACTCTGACCTTCCAGTTTTCATGGTAAAAAATATTATTCTCTTAAGATTTAACAATATAATTTGGTTCAGTGGTCCTCTTTCAATACTTGACCAAAATCTTAGGACATGACTATTTTAATACTTCAGAGGTCCTCTGGGAACATTGCAATTATTTTCTTTTAGATCCTATACTTTTTGGCTTTTTAGTATTTACCTTATTCACTATACAAACAGCAGCGCTGTTTTTCACGTATAGGCAACACTTGCTGACTTTGGCAATAATTATAAATGTTTCCATTCGTTTTATTTAACTAAAGCAAACTGACCAGGGGACAGACACTACTGAGCTCTAAGGAGAAAAAATACTATGCTAGAATTTAAATGAACAGAAAGAGATGAGCAGATCACTCAAACCAAATTGAAAAAATAAAAATAAAACTATAATTAACAAACTAGGTTGGATGTGGTAAAATGATGTGTCCATGGTGGGGGTGAGTCAGTATCAGTAGGTTCATTTTCCTCCTCTGTGTTGGACAATGTACAGCAGAGCGCTGAGAGCATGGGTGTGGGTGCATCCTCAAAATGGGGGTCGTGGTAGCAAAATGGCTCAGAAAGCTTGAATTTAGCTATGAGGAGGGTTGTGATATATTTAGAAAGATATTTTTCAGTGTTGAGGCGAACTTTAAGTAGCATGGTAAAGGTGGCAATGTTGTTGCTGGTAATGCGGGCCTTGGGTCCAAATTTTGTGACCATCACAACTTTTTTTGTACTGCTTTGTGGGCAACTTGTTGGAATTTGAGGAATTCTTTTTTTTTTAATTTGTTGCATGGGGGAAGGATAGGTGCGGGTACCCCCTTGGCCAAGACTGCACCTGATTTTGCTACGGACTTTTAGAG
The DNA here is from genome assembly GCA_022478985.1 of Massospora cicadina. Lineage (NCBI taxonomy): Eukaryota > Fungi > Entomophthoromycota > Entomophthoromycetes > Entomophthorales > Entomophthoraceae > Massospora > Massospora cicadina. The sequence goes on from JAKSZP010014541.1 coordinate 126,484, forward strand.
GGGTGTCAATCAAGGGAGGCAACAGCCTCTTTGGTGAGTTGGTGTTCACTTCAGAATTCATCCACATCTGAGCGTAGTGCATAGTGGCAAGTTGGGAATTGAGATGCATATTCTGCGTTTAGGTACATTTAGAGGCCTGGAACCATGACTGAGTCAGGGATGGGATTTCCCAAATCATCAACTTCCTCCAAATAATCCCAGGGATTTTGGTTGAAGACAATAAATTGATTGGCATATGGGTGGGCTGGATTGGGTGGCTGGGTGGGTTTTTTTTTGGATTTACTGGGGTCCATGCTGGCTCCTGATTAGTTAGAGTAGTAGTAGTGGTTTGTAAGGGGAGGATACCCCAGTGGTAGAATAGGGATCTCTATTAGTGCCTCCCTGAGTTCAATTCCAGTACAGGAACTTTGGGTAGGGGAAGACTATGACTGTGTTGGCGTTGCGCACCAATGCCCCAAACTGGGATAGCGAATAGCAAAGGCGGTCCATATAGTTCCTGGCCTATCATATGCCGTGCATGGAGGTTTTCCAGATTTTATTCTCCTTTCCCATTCATTCAATTCCCCCTCAATTGGTACAGTATCATTCCCAGGTCAGCCCACCTCATATAAAATTTAAAATGTAGTAGTAGTGGTTTGTCATTTTGGTTACTTAATTGTTGATTCTGTGGCAGTTGTATCTACCATTTTGGGTGAAGGGGGAGGATTGTGCCCCGTTAAAAAAAGGTTTTGATGTTGTCTATGGGAGCATCTTGAGAGGATTCAAGCATGTGGGCTCCATCTCAGGCTATGGTGGTGCAACGCCACTTACAGTGGTCCAGGTTGAAGCAAATGGGGCATATTGTGCACCCATATCTACTCTGTCCCATAAAGGGTGGTTGGAGGCAGAGGGGGCAATGGTGCGAGGGGAATTGAAATGGAAATTTTGTTTGATATTTGGTTTATGTTTGTGATGGTGCAAGGGCCCGCTAGTCAGTTGGCTATGTTATGAACCACAAATTATAAATTGAGGTCAGCGCCATATACTGACAACCCAGCTATTATTTTGTTGTATAAAGTTTCATGTTGGGGGTGGGTGGGGAGGCCTGAAAATTGAACCACAAGAGTGGTGTCATCAGGAAACTGTGTGCAAGTGGCTGGGATGGGGGTTTCCTGGAACACCAGAGGAATGTTGGCTGCAATTGCAGCATCAGCTTCACAAGTGAAGCTGAGGTCAAAATACCCCTTATAAGGGTGGAAGTTGATAAAGCCTGCAGGCTGCATAAGCGCCTGGGTTAATTATATTATTTGTCTATCATTGTATGGGAACAAGTTGCCATATTCAACCCAGAGGCCAAATCACATCTTGCTTTGGGGGAGCAAAATGGGCTATTAGGCACCATTTGAGAATGTGCGAGGTGGAGGGCGAAATCCTTAGGGGGAATGTATCAACCCAATGGATTGGAGGGCTGGTAGATCTGGTTCAAAATCATTTCACTGTTGGGCGGAAGATGCTAGGGGGTTTCGCCACTGCACCATTTTGGAGCAGTGAACGGTCAGGCCAAGGACATTGGTGGTTTGCTGTTTGTTGGTTTTTCAGATTTATTTAGTACTTCTGTAATTCTAAATTTGCTCAAATGTGTTATTGAGAGGAAAGAAGACTAAATGTTTCCATTTATAGGCATTTAATTCCAACTTATCATTCATCCAACAGATCCTAATTTCATTTCATATTTCAGCAATTAATACTTGAGTCTTCATATCTCACAAAATTATGAATTTTTCATTAGTCAAAAGTTCCGTTTGTTTGTTCTTATCATTTTTCCTTTAAAGCGATTTTTGGCATTTGTTGCCATCAAAAATGTTTGAAGTAAATTCACTGATGACTCTGGAAACGATTCCTTAATCACTCATACTGATTTAGTAACGTTAACTTATTCGAATTTCATCTTGAATTGATGATATTCATCTCCTGTATTTTCTGCCTCATTGTTTTTAATAATATTGGGTCAACCAATTCTCTCCACTATCTTAAATAAATCATTTCCTGTTTTTGACCTCACTCTCTTCATTGATATATCAATCCAATACTTTTAATTGATTGTTTCCCATTTTAACCTCATCCAATGTCTCATCTAGTGTCTCATCTACCACCTCGCTCCTTGGAGCTATTTCAAGTGACCTATTTCAAATTTCAACCTAAGTTAGCCCTACTGATTCTCAGGACTATTTTCAAGCAGATTCAATTTCAACCTGAGTTGGCCCTACTTCTAATCTTCATATTAAGTTGATGTCTGATGGAAAAGGTTTTCATGCAGCACTAGACAGTTCTATATCTAGGCTGCAAGTCCTTTTCCCAAATCTTGAATATTATTCTTTGTCATTATTTGCCATATAGGAGTCACATTCACATATCCAATTCTTCAATTTTTCAATTTGCTTCACTAGTTGCTCCACATTTGAGCTGGGTGAACGCAATTAAACGTGATCCACTTCACGTTCCATCTTCAAGAATAAAGATTCTTGGACTAATTTTCCATTTTTCTTCTCCAATGATGGTAATTTCTTTAATTTCTCATTGCCAAAATTGGAAGCATCTTCTATTCCTTCCTTATATGACATCTTGATTAGTGTACCCTACTCAACTAGAACCCCTGTAGTGAGCACCAATTGTTAAACTTTGCAAGTTTCGTTAATTGTTCATGGCTGATAACCCCTAAATTGATTAACTGCAAAGGTTTGGTTTTGTGCAATTCTCCACGTTGTCTGATAGTAATATATAGTTGATTGATAATAGTATGAAGACTATTATCTGTAGTTGAATAAAGTACTAGTATTGGGTCCAACACTTGACCAGTATTTTTCCTAGAATAATTAAGATCTCCTCAATAGGGTTTCGTTCTCTTATACTACCTAACTTGATCCATGCTCAGATCCTCGTTTATGGCCTCTCTCTGGTGACACACAGTCAGCAGCAATCCCCAATTCAGAACAGCTTCTCTTCTCTGGATCCACACCCAGATACTTACTATTTTTCCTAAATAGTCTCCAATTAAAGCACACAGCATTAATTTCCTTGAAGAAAAATAGAACTAGAGATGAATTCTATTTATTACTTGTAAATTTTTTCTGTAAAGTGTGCTTTTATTAAGTGAATTCTTAGGGGGAATTTATAGTAAGAATTTGGTGCCAAACCTCAGTTTACACCCCATCAATGAAACAGCAGCCTTGGTATTGAATTACCCATCGGTCTCTCATCAGCGATGGTCTTCCTTATCCTGGTTAGGATTCCATCATTGGATATCATTGAGACCTAAAACGGAAAGAGATAAAAAACGTGTCCATAACGCTTTCCTCTCAATCCCAGCGAACCAACCATATTTGGCAAGCGACCTGCTTAGGTAATGGGACTTGTTACCCATTAAGGCAGGTCGCAAACCAACTGATCAATTTGCTAGTTTCAGGTGGCATCACTCGCCGCACAACTTGAGCCTTAAATTCCCAACTAGTTGTTGATGAAATACAACTGATCCCAATCAGTACACCTGATAGTTAATCATCAATCAACTATCAGATGCCCCTATTTTGTCCGCAATTCTGCTTGACAAGATCTTAAGCATTCACCCAGATCAATCCCCAATGGATCCATACCCAAGAAAATTACAAAAAAAAAACCCCTAAACATTGTTACCCTGAAATCAGGATCAACCTATATCCAATTCACTTCACTATAGGGAATTATCCCCTACTGACCCCTGGTAATCTAATCGGCTGGGAATATGGGCAAAAATCCCAACAGGCAGTAAAATAAGACAAACTCATAAAAAGGTAAGAATCAAGAATTCTTTAAAGGATCAACCTAAGTGATACCCAGTCTCAAATAACTTTGTTATTTAACTTACATGATTCAAATTTATTCATTGAAAGCCAACCATGGGACGTGCACTTCTGATATTTAACAATACCAAGCACCAACATATGCAAGAGGCACCCCAGAGGGGCTAAAGCTGCCTCCTGTTGCCAGCGGGAACGCCAATGGCTTGAAGAGGATTTTGTGAGAAGAGCCTTGCACCACTATTGAGCATGTATGAAGGAATGGGTCTGAGGTGATGAACCATACTGCGAACTAAGATGAGATCAATTGTCGTTGGCAGGATCGCAAATGACCAAACAACCAGGCTTGGAAGTGGTCCATAAGGTGCGATTGTAATTGACGCACAGCTTCCTGGAGGGTGGGAGTAGAGCCCAAAATAGCGTCAAGGACAACCATGTGGATAGTCCACATAGCAATTGCCACCACTAAGGCTCAGAGGGAAGGGCGTATGGGGGAATACAAGGATAAGGGAAGATGTCCTTAGATAAGCTGAAGGTCTGTGTTTGCTCCTGGCAAAAGAGACGCTGAACCTCGCACCAGATCACTTGGGAAGGCGGACACTCTTTCAAGCGGTATACAAAAGTCCTATATTGGTCACACACAACACATGAAGAGTGGGAAGCTTTGGATCGCTCCACAGTAAGGTATACCCACTTTAGGAAGAGCCACACATGAGCGAACCTGTGGCTGTAAAAGAGGGTGTTGGGTGTATTTCCAGATGTCTTTCTGGGTTTCTAGGGAGTACAGTATGTCCAACATGTCTAGGTAGTCTACTTGGGCCATGATAGGGGGATTACTGGGTACCAAATTGTTCAGAACGCCTAGCCTATAAAGTTCCTGTTTAAAATGAGGAGTAGGATGACCCCTCTGGGATGTATGATTGATGATGATGATCCTCCATTCTGCACTCCGCATGGAGAGGAGGATCCTTTCTAAAATATGTGGGGGTCCCATGCAGGCCTGCGGCAGGTTGGTGGGATGCCATATATGTAAGAAGATAATTGGGGTAGGTGGGGTTTCAGATGCCAAGGGCGCGGGCAAAGTTGTACTGTGCTGTGCACGACCAGTGTTGGGATGGGAGTGTGGGGTTGGTTACTGAAGCAATCCATGTAACTAGGATCCTGGATGCCTGGTCCACGTAGTTAAGCATACGCATTCCCCCGCTTTGGCATGGTCCAAAGAGGACTTCCAATCGCACAGGGGGATGGCAACCTATCCAAAGCCACCCTTGTATGAGGGCATATAAAGAAGCAAAGAAAAATGGGGAAAGCGTTGGCATATGCCTCAAACCATACTTTTGACAGTAACATAGCGTTGGCAAGCACTACTCTACCTGTCAGACTGGTCTGTTGATCCCTTAAGGATGAGATACGCTTTGTAACGTTGGCTAATATGTGGTGCTCCATTATCGAATTGGCGTATCCATCCGCCTCCATCCATACTCCCAAGTGGCGCACTGGGCCCTCAGTGGGTCTGGACACAAAAGGGAGCACAAGAGGAGTGAATTGGGATGACCTCCTGGGTAATCTGATAAAAGACCAAACATCTGAATCACTCTGATTGAGGAACGCTGGAGACCAGTGAGCTCTGTATCTACCAAGGGGGATAATTTCGGTTTTGGATGCGTTGAGGGCCGTATTACTGACCCTGGAGTACCCCTGGATAGTGGGCTCCAATGTGCATGCGTCATGGTTGCTATACACCCCAACCTCACAATCATCTGCAAATGCAAGCATCTTAACTGGTGCTTAGCCTTGCACATATACACCAGTAAGGCATGCATTTACACTGCGGAGAAGTGGGTCAAAGCTGAAGTTGTATAAAATTGGACTTAGAGGGTCTCCTTGATGGAGACCCCTTTAAGGGCGAACCAAATTGGTGAGGAAACCTGGTCCCCGTACTGCCATTGTGGCTGATTTAGTAAGCATTATTTCCCAATTGATGAACCGTGGGAGGAGGTGTAACTGGTGAAGGCAGGCCCTAAGGTAGTCCCAGTTGACCCTATCATATGCTTTTTGTTGTTCTAAGAACACAAGCGCCCCAGTAGCTGTGAATTGGTAGAAATTGGCCATGGTGTGTATAATGTCCCATATTGACCGTTTGGGAATAAAGCCAAACTTCTCAGGGGATACTACCTCTGAGGCAATGACCCCTAAGCGTTTAGCCATTATTTTAGTTAATAGTTTAGTATCGGTGTAGTTAGAGAAATAGGGCACCAGTTTGCCAAGTTTAGCTTATCTCCCTTCTTGGATAACATTACCGTGCAAGCCTCTTGGCCCCCTGGGAGGAGATGTGTCTCTAAGAGACATTTGTTCATTGAGGCTATCATTAGGTGGGATAAATAATTGAAGTATTTTTTGTAAAACTCATAGGATATCCCGTCTGGACCTGGGCTCTTCCTGTTTTGGTGCACCACAAACGGTGCACCAGAGTTCATCTCAAGTTATTAAATTTATAAGCTCCAGATATCAGAAAAGTGTGGATGTGTACGCCAGCGGGAAAACATTGGTCTCATTTTGATTGACTGGGTCAGCCCTTTATAACTTGGAATAATATTTTCAAACTTTGGTCAATACTTTGGCTAGTGTTTCTGCAATGGATTTGTCCGAGCGCCTTCCCTGTGTGCAGCCCAAGTTTTGGTATGGGGCGAAAATTGGCGGAAAAAATACCCAGAGCATTTTTTACCTTGGTGATATTCTTTACTTTAAACTGGACACAATTGCAATGTTTGTGTTGTCTGATCATTGCGTTAAGATGGGCCAATACTTTGGCCCATTTACAACCCCAAGAAGGGCTGTACCCTGCCTGGGGTACATTATTTTCCAGGTGGTCCACCTCTGCCAGGGTGCATTTAATAACTACCAAGGCAGCCCAAGAATGCCGTGACAAGATGTGATATGCTTGGGATTATGCGGCTCTTTGAATGTTGAGCAGGTTGACAGGGGATCCACACAGAAAGGAGCTTTAAACTTCTATGTCAAAGTGGCTGTGTCCATTCAACTTGAGAAAGTGGGTAACGTGATATCATTGGGGCGAAATTTTTCTTTATTTATGTGCCTGTGGCACCGGGCTCAATAAAGTTAAAGACGCTGAAACCATCCTGTGGTCAGAGAAATCTCTTTTCAAAATTTTGAAATGTGAGACCTGTGAACAAAAATTCAATGGGAAAAAATGAAATCTATGTGGGACATAGACACCAGCTTCCCATTGTGTACATGAGGACATGACATGTTGGTAGTAATGGTTCTTACTTTTGGATGGTATTGAAGAGGCCCAAAGTGGCTTTCATAACCTGAAGTTTAATGTGTCCCTGCGGTGGGGTAGGTGCAAGAGGCCAGCAGTCAGTGGCTGGGTTTTCCCAACAGTTTAGGTCGCCAACCACAAAAGATTTGGAGGGGATGGGATAGAGACCAAAACTGAGAGGAATTCCCATCTAACTTGCACACAGGTCATGGCATAGATATTAATTATTGTGTGCACTTTGGCATCCCATGAAAAGATCACAACAAGAACATGTCCGTCAAGATAGGTTGTTTTTTATAAAAATTTAAAATTGCGCTTCACCTGTATCAGCACCTCACAGTGTGGCGACTTAAAGGATTGGGGGAGGAGCATGGTTGCCCTTGTGTCCTCGGCACCTTGTGACAGTGGGTTTCCTGGATTGCCAGGATGTCCACAGGTAAATTATTTTTAGGAAAAGCAGTTTTTTAGCCTGGGACGAAGAGGCCTTGAGTCCAGCAATATTTAGCGTTCCTATTGTAAAGGATATCCCATCACTCATTTGGAGTGAGGGGAGGGCCCCTCAGGCCCTGCCACTCCTTGCTGCCATACAAGCTCAGCCTTCTGTTTTTGGCCATGAGTGTTTGAGACTGGTGTATTGTTAGGCGTATAGGTATCAGGTTTGAGTAAAAATTTAGCTGTGGTTTTGGTTTTTAGTTTGGCTTTTTGATCTTTGCAATTTTTGAGTTACTGGGTATTTGCGGTGCACTGCCAAGGTTGTCCAACAATTCTTCCCAAAAAACTCGCCTAATTCTGGATTGGAAATTCCACTTGCGTTTGTTGTGCATGAATCCTGCAGGGTTGTACCAAATGCATTTTGCAGGTATAAGGGCTGTGTTCCCCCATCTGATTGAATGGGAGTTTGGAATTCCACCAAAATGGAAAATTCAGCAAATCATTTTAAGTTTGGTCAGGGGGATGGCAGAGGCTGCCGTGGCTGCTGCCTTAGTCTGTGCTTGGCGTTGCTGTTTGGCTTTTTTCGTTCTTGTGGGGACACAGGTTTTACCTGGATGTAGCACCCCTGGTTGCCCCATGGGAAGGCGACGTTAGATTCTAATTTGGGCTCACATTGTCCCTCTCCCATTGCTTCTGAGAAAGCCTCATTCAGGATAATTCCCTCTCTGGTGGGACAAGTGTGTAACTTGTGGCCAAACGCCCAACAATGAGTGCATATGGGCGGTGCGCTGTCAACTCCTATGTGGAACAGTTGAGTCTGTTGCCCATTGATGGTGAGAGTAGCTGTATTTGGGATCTGAGTTAGGTCTTCAGCTACCCCTGAGAACGGGGTGATCACCGCAATAGCCTTAACTGTGCTGAGTTCAGGCATAAGCAAAAAAAATTAAATTTGAAGGAACCGATTTCCCCATAGCATTGAAGTCCTTCTTTGAGATGACTCTCAAGGATTTCATGCTTAATGGTCATATGGAGAAAATCAAATGTTACAAAATCTTTCTTTGATTTTTTCCAGTGCATGCGCTTGGTTTCAACCACCTGTTAACCATCCAGGAGATTTACCACCACACGCACTTGTGCAGATGCATCTTCTGCTTGCACTTTCTCAAACCCAAGGTCCAACCAAATGCAGGTCATTGAGTGCAGTGCTAAATACATGACTTCTGAGAAGCGGGTGTGTACATCCCTCACAAAATTTCTCCCAAAAAGCTGTTAAATTATGTCCATAAAAACTCAGACCCCAAATTCCACTGATGACAGTGGTTGTGAGTATGTAATTTTGACATACTGGTTGCACTTAGTTTGCCATTCCAAGATTTATGGCAAAATTTTCACCGCAGTTTTTTGTTTTTATTAAGGCCCCTGGTGTCCCTAGGGCTTTTTAAAACTTTAGGCAGTGCAAACACCAAACCTGTGCCTTTCACTACACTTGCCCAACCCTTACTCAGCATTAGATGCATAATAATCTTCCCTGTGTGGATTAACAAACTTTATCTGCCTTAAATCAAATTGGTTGCAATTAGTGTTTGCAACGGGAAAAAAAGCTATTCAACTTACAAGATTGCTCTATCAAAAATTAATGCTACAAAGTCATTATTCCATCCAGAATGCATCACTTGACTAAGAGCTTCCCTTCCAGATTTCCCCCTCTACTAATTTTATTATTTCTTTTCTTTCTTGGAGCTTATTTTGTTAAATGCGACATATAAAAATCCCTATTTATTTTATAGTAATTTTAAATCATTAATTCTACATATCGTTTTTGTACTTGAGTTCAATAAGTCCATTTTTTCCATACTTACCATAGGATGGATACTCTAGCTTATGGGACACAGGCGGTTACTTAGCACCATTTTTTAATGAAAAGTATACTTTTTGTGCGACTTTTTCAGCTTCTGTCACATCTAGTGATATATTTCCTGGAATTAACCGCCCTTCTAAATCCAAGTCCAACAAGCCCTTGGGGCAGAGACCAGAACCCCTAAGGGTTGCCAATGACCTATCTAAAGTCATTGACATAAATGGTTTGTCTTTGCCAGCCAGGGCTGAGGAAAACGGCTTATTTGAGGCAAAAGCCCAGGCGGAAATCAAACTCAAGACCCAGAAAATCACAAGATATGAGGTTACAAAATCGGGACAAATTTGCAAAATTTTGATTTTGTTGAAAAACGACGAATTTGTAGCTCATATCAGATTCCAATAACCACTGGAATCTTCATGAAGCAACCCCCTATAAATTAAGTCCCAAGATGCGAAAGGCTTTGCTTTTCTCAGATACTCTTATCACCCTAATAAAGTCTAGGAATTTTGGGCAAATTTTCTGTATACTTTTTGTTTTCTTGAACAAAAAATATATACTTCTCCGACAATCTGTGATGGCTGGAGTTCGTTTTCTGCTATTGTTTACACCCCCTGTTGTATGTGAGCCCTCCACCCACTCCGCCACATATTCCACTGGCTCCGTCACCTCATATTTCTCTGGACTTACCCTTGGATTTTACGCCAGCCTTCCCAGCTCCTAGGGCCTCTTGTCCCTGATGATTGTGGCCAGTTTTGTGTGCGTTTTGCTCCAAAAACTTATATGGAAACACAATACTGACCATTTAGGATGTCTCTTTGTTTTGTTGGGTCACTTGGCCTTGTTGTATCACCTTTAGCCTGTGTCTTTCCCTCCAGCGACCTCTTCGCTCCAGTTTCCCTGAAAGCTTCATTTATTAACTGTCAGCTTTTTGGGTATGCACCATTGAGCTAAAAATGGAAGCTCAAAAGGATAGTGCTTATTAGAGAGGGCCCAGCTGATGCTTAATGATACCTGCAACTCAACGATCACGCCATGGATTTAACCCAATTGATAGTATCACCTGCTGGTTGCACAATGAAAACAGTGATGAAGATGATCAAATGATAAGTTGAATCATTGTTCATTTGAAGAAGTTCAAGAAAATCCTATGAAGATTCCTGAAGTTCATTGTCTAGCCTGGATTTCCAATGAAGATGTCCAATATTTAATATGTGGAGTCATTGACACATGAGAAAAGCCAGATATGAAAGAGCATCTGCCATGGACAGGACTCTCATGAACATGTATGAATTCAATGTTATCCCAGAGAATTATGGATCAAGTGCGGACTTATCTCACTACTTTATGCAATTTTACACCCTACGCTTTATCATATCATGCACTTACTAGGAGTCCATAACAAGGAACTCCACCATCATATCAATACTCAAGGGGTCTTACAGATGGCCTATGAGCAGATATATAATTTAGCATCAAAAGTATAGGAGACATCCGCATATGATCAATGCAAACCCTCACAGTATTCAGCAACATAATCAAATGGGGACCATCGATTATGTTGTTATCAACTATGTTGAGCAAGCTATGAAGCTTCTTCAAAAGAACATCTCAGAGTTGAATGAAATTACTATGCAAATACTTGACACTTTCTCTAAAGAGCTCAAAAGACAAGCTATCAAAGTCATGGTGAAATGGCAGCCCAATCTTCTACTAGCTATAAGAAGGAGGAAGAACATATCTCCCTCCATAAAACTTGGCTAGAGAAAGGCCCACAAAAAATTGATGAGCTGGCCCATAGAACCTCTAAGACTTAATCGGTTCCACAAGATATCATTTCTTGAGTAGCCCATGTTGAGCAGGATCTAGCAAACCATGCGGCACAGGCGTCTACTCTTTCCATTACTGAGCAACTCAAAAAATGGAGAGCGACAAGAGAGGCAAATCCCCCAGTCAGGAGGACACTAACCAAGGTTACTATCGCCTTAATAAAGCTGAGAAACGCTGGAATACATTACAGAAGAGCTGAAAGTCAAGACCAACAAGCGTCCTCATAGCACCGAATGCAAAGAGATGAAGGAAGACTTGAATCAGCGCATTGGAGTACTAGAGGATGAGAACAAGCTTTTGTGATCATACCACTCATCCATATATCAACAAAATACACAATTTGGACTCCCACATTAAGAACTTGGAGAATGATGAAGTAATTCTTAAAATTTTAATAAATCTGATGGATGTTATGCTGAGACTTACCCTGGAGGAAATGGAGCAACATTTCAACCCCCTACAGGACCTTATACTTTGACTCAAATGGCAAGTTGAACAAAGCTACTTAATAACCAATTTAACAAATACAAACCTCTCAGAGTATACTTTATTACAGGATTGGAGGCTACTACCTTTAATTATGTTTAAGGACAAGTTTACACCTGGCGAAGGGAGTATTTCATCTTTCCTCTAATCTATGAATTCTTGATGAAAGGTGCGTTCAATCATGAAAAAATTAAGCATTTTTATCTTGTTTAAGCCATATGGCTCAAGAGTTCATGGTGCCTCATATGGACGACCTGCATACCTGGAGAGAAATGAAAGAGGTTATCATTAAAGAATTTGGTTCAAAGCAGATTCTGAGTATGAAGAAACAGGCCTTCACAAAGGTCATGATATGTCATAATGAAACTCTTGTTGAATTCGCTGATAGCTTTTATACGCAGGCTCATACACTGTTGACCTCAAAGATGCTTACTTTGGATGATGCCGTAGCCACTGTCATTGCTAGTTTACATAGTAACCCCAACCTTGCCATGCATACCACTTATGTCAAACAAAGATTCAAGTCTGCTTTATATAATCAATAATCCCACCTTGATGTAGTTGATATACACAATCCAGAGACCTCCTGAAAGGCCTCCAGTAAACCTAGAGTGCATATCATGGAGGAAGCAAAATTAAGAAGGAGGAGAAGCCGAGATGCACCACTATAAGAAGAACAACCATACTGAAGATATGTGTATAAAGAAGAGCCCTGCCTTTACTGAGCAGGGAAAGAGAAGGTCAGATTAGGGCCAGGTACCCCTAAGGCCACTGACACAAAGTACATGAAAGCGAAATATTGCCAATTTCTCATCTTGCTTTCATTGAAAATGAACCTGATGATGACTCTGAAGGGGGTCATGAGGACAAAAGTTATTACATTTTAGTTCACCCGCTGAGCTCACCTTTCAGACCATTTATATGCTGAAAATATTGACAACTCTCAGGTTCCTGAAGGAACTTAAATCAGTCAGGTTATTGGTTGTCCCAAAATAATTGATACTGCTAATAATGCTGATCAGTACCTTGCACTGTTAATCTGACCCATCTTGAGCGTCCACAGCCTCCTGGAGATCAAAAAGAAGTATCCTGAAACTTGCTATAAGCTCAATGCAGAATTTCGCGTCAAGTGGGTGTTAGCCCTTCCATAAAAGTTTGGAGGAACAATTGCTAAAGTGGAAGTGGTAATTTATAAGGTCCAAGTCATGGCTATCTTAGATATGGGATCGCCCATCAATGTTGTTTCATCCTGACTAATCAATAAGATCAAGATCGCCCAAGACTTTTAATACACTCAAAAGTATAGTACCACCAGTCTGAATAACACCAAAGCTTAAATACATGCTCATCTCTGCCAATATGAGTCAACAAGTTAGTTTTATCAGCCCTTGAAATTGCCCTAGACAACAGTCAATATGATATACTCATCAGGACGCAGTTTATGATTGAATATAAAATTTTTATCATCCTGAAAGAAGGATCTTTTCACTTGTTAACTATTAAGTTTCCCTTATACTGGATAATAAAAGATTCCAGCAAGAAGTATTACTCTTGTCTGGTCGAGTACCCTGTTTCCACTTTATCTTTTCAACATACTACCTCTGGAAGAAACACAAAGTAGCTACCCAACTCAGCAGATACAGCAGAGGGAATACCATTTTTTATGCTACTAGATAGTTAAAAATCAAACTAGTAAAATAAAGAGTAATTTCTACGAACAGAATCCTGAGTATACCTCAGAATTGTTGCTACATATCACTAGTGTCAATGGAGTGAATAGTTTTGAACTAAGAGTTTTTCCAGGAGTCCTCAATCCAGCTTACCAATATCCTATTGAGCTATTACTTGGGAACTTATCCAACAAAGATATCCTAGTCAAGAAACACTAGTGATTGGGAAAGGTCAATAACTTCATATTGATGAAATTGACAATGTACATTTTATTAGCAATCACCTTTATTTGGCTTTCTTTCCAACAATCTAATTTGCACTATCCTGCAAATTTAGATATCTGATAATTTAGATCAGGAGGAACTTGAGAAAGTGTAACAATTACTCGAAGACTATCCATATGTTTTCTCCACTTCAGATGTCAACTATGATCACATGGAAGAGCGGACTCATAGTATTGATGTAGGAGACTCAACCCCATATTTGATCAAAGCCATATAGAAAGTTAAAGGTATAGGAGCAATAAATGAAGTCAGAGCTCAAACAATTATTGGATGCTGGCTTACTTGTGCCCTCCCATAGTCCATGGTTATTCCCGCTGTTACTCATGAAGAAGAAAAATGGTGGTCACAGATTAGTGATTTATTATAGGAAGCTAAACAGGCTCACTAAGTAGGACAGCTATCTAATTCCACAAATTGACGATGCTCTGGTCCAACTATCTGGATTGATTCTTTTCACTGTTATGAACCTCGCCAGCACTTATTGGCAGATGGATCTATCACTAGAATTCCAAGAAAAATGAGCGTTAATATGCATGGAAGAACTATACTAACCTACCCAACTCCTTCAGGTATAATAACTTTCTCCTGCCTCATTTCAATGAGTGATGGATCACATCATGCACGATCCTAAAATTCAGCTGAGTGATCATTTACTTAAATGATTAACGGTATTTTAAAACCTTTACTGGCCAGCTAGACCACCTCAAGTCAGTTTTCCAAAGGCTGAGAGAGAACCACATCAAAGCAAAACCTGAAAAATGTACCTCCTTCCAGAAGGAATTGAAGTTTTTTGGACATTCCATATTTTGGAAAGGAATTTAACCCTTGTATGATAAGGTTGAAGCAATCTTCAAGATGTCTGAGCTGAAGAGCCACCAAGACATACAGGTATTATTAGGTTTGATGGGATATCACCATCAATTTATCCCTAATTTCGCTCAACTCACCAAACTTTTTATCTGTTTGATTGCCAAAGTTACTCCTTTTGTGTGAAAAGTAGAGCAAAGAAATACATTTGAAGTCAATGAAGAGTTTGTTGAAGAGAAGATTAATTCTGCAACATCTAAGATATAGGAAGCCTTTCATCCTATTTACAGATGCCTCCAACTTAGCCGTAAGTGCCATTCTCTATCAATTGGATGATTAAGGCATTAACCACCTGGTGTCCTATTGCAGCAGGAGATTTATAAAGCTGATCAAAATTATAGCATCATGGAGAAAGAGTGCTTAGCTGTTCTCCTAGTGGTAACATTTCTGGCCCTTCTTGTATGGTATGAACTTTACAGTTGTTACAGACCACTCTTCTTTGAAGTGGCTGCAAAAATTAAATATATGAAAGGAAGGCTAGCCTGCAGGGCTCTCAAACTTAAGAACTACGACATGAATATCATCCACCAAGCTGAATAGCACACATGAACGTGTATGGACTGACTTGACTGACCCTAATACATCTAGATAATAGTGAAGCTAAACGGTTACATGACCTACTCATGAATCCAGGCTTTTGGGAGGATGAAGATAAACCAGTTCAAAAGATGCTAAAATGACTTGCTCAAAATATGAAAGATTTCAATGGATTAATTTACAAGAAAGTTGGAAACATATGGGTATCTTACTTGTGACCTTAGGAAAGGGCCACTAATCATGGAATCCCACAATACCTCATGACATGGAGGCCAGGAAAACTTACAAAGGGATCAAGGATCACTAATATTTTGGAAGGAATACTAGACTCTGTAGTGGAAGTCTTGGACGCTTGCATAACTTGTAAAAAACAAACGCTTTTAAGGCCAAGTACAAATATTAGCCATGCCCCTTACTAGTCATTTAATGCCATCAATTTAGACATTATAGGTCTACAACCTGAATCCACAGGAGAAAATTGATATATCCTTATAGAGTTGATCATTTCACAAGATGGTTTGAAGCAATTGTAAATATGCACAGACTGCCAAGGCTACTGCTAACTTTTTACATAAGAACATATTTATTAGGCATGGCTGCCTGCAGTACTGTTATGTGATAATGGGAAAAACTATAGTTCAAGAGTTTTGAGGAACTTAGCTGTGAGCATGGGAACTAAACAATCATTTTCAGCTCCCTAAAACCCATCAACTAAAGGTAATGTAGAAAGAGCAAATGGAACTTTAGTTTCATTATTATGCAAAATGCCCACTACTGATCCATTACACTGGGACCAATATCTCTCAAATGCATTGATGGCTTATTGGTTAAGTTTCCATCAAATTAACAAAATATCACCCTTCTAGGCCTTGTAGGGAAGTAAACTAATAATTCTGTCTCTATTAGCTTGTGAAGTTACCAATGAAAATATCAAAGAGCTTGAAAAAGAGCTAAAATGATTAGCATAGAAGATTATATAGCAATCCGAGCCAATGACATATATAGTCAAGATGGTTACAACTTAAGATCAAGCTGCAAACGCATCTTTCCAACCTTTGCCTGCCTTTGAGATTTTGGACTTATACTGTACTACCACAATAATGTAGCACCTCAAGAGGAATTTTAGATTCCAACTGGGATGGGCCATACTTTATAAGCTACAAATGTGGGGATAAGTACTCAATCAAGTATTTAGAAACTGGAGTAACTATCAACTGCATACCTAGCTAATTCTTATATCAATACTCCCCTGACAGTATTCTTGAGGAGGGTGATGTCATATATCATGATATCAGACATAATAGGTGGAATATTGACCATTCAACTCTCACAACAGAATTGATGTCTAGACCTGATAAGGGGCTCAAAGAAGTTACCTCAATAAATACATTGAAAAATCAATAGTTTGTATGGCTCAAAATTGATACTGGGAAAATTTCAACGGACAAATTGAGCCTAAGATACTCCAAGATGAAATCATGCCTAATGAAAATGATAATTTATCAGAATATCTGGTGACTAGTACACTAGGTGGCACCCAAGGCAGTAAATTAAGATAAACTCACAAAAGGATAAAAATTGAGAAAGTGTTTAATGGTTGACCTAATTGAAACCAAGCCTCAACTAATTTGGCACATTCAGCAATTATTTTTACTTTATAAAGTATTTGCTACTAAGGCATTATACTATCCATAATGTATCTCCTGGCTAAGAGCCTCCCATCCAGATTTTTCCCTCTATTATTTTATTTAACCTTTTCCTTTTAGGGTTTTATTGTTAATTACAACAGATAAAACCAACTCTTTTACACTTCAATAAAGTTACACTATTAATTCTATATCTCATTTTGGTACTTGACTTCAATAAGTCCATTTTGCAATACTTGCCAAAGGATAGATACTCTATCTGATGGGACAAAAGTGGTGACTTGATGCCTCATAAAATAAATAATATACATGTCATTCATATTTGATGGCTTCAAGCATTGACTGTCAGGCTTCTTGGGCACAGCGCCATCAAGCTTAAAAATGGATGCTCTACACCATTTTCCTATCAAATCAACCAAATAACACCAAACTGCTAACCAAAACAGTTCTCAAAATAATACTCATTAACTGGGTGTAGAACTGGTTTTTTTGCTACTTATTAACAAAAATTTGTTAGTTAGTAATGATGAAAATTTAATCAAATAAAATTATTCTGTCAAGTCATTTAAGTATATTTTATGTAATAAACTTTACATAAGATTAAATTTATCATATTACATAATTATGGTTATTAATATACAGTAATTTTTTCAAAAGGTATAGTATAATTATAAAAAAGGATGCATAAGTCAGTAAAGATATTATTATAGTTTAATTGACTAAACTTATAAGTGAACCTTTTACTTTATAAATGTAATTAATTCTATTTTTATTACTATTTTAAAAAAATTTATAAATAAATAGGTCAAATGGTATAATGATATTACTTATATAAATCTTAGCTAGAATAAGAATTATTCTTATAAAATTTATAAAGTGTTTTAGTACAATTTATATTCCAAGGATTATATCATGTTGATACTAAAGTTGGTACATGATTATAATTTTGTACCTTGAAACTTTAACATTATTAAATTTTATGCTTAATATAAAAGGTGTCAGTGTGGGTGCTCCTGCAGTAGAGTATGGAATGGTGTAGTTACACACACATGTAACTACAAGCTAAGGTGGGGTATAAATGCTTTAACAGATTTGAAACCTGTTCTGTCTAGGATGAACATAATTTTCTCCATCCCCTCTTATCATTATTTAATTAATGATATAAAGTTAAGGGTGATTTAAGTGGTTATCATATGAGGTGGTTCCTGCTACTGTTGAATCTTTAAAAAAGAAAAGAAAGTGGCTAAGCATGGACTCAATGACCACTGTCTCCCAGGTTTGATCCTGGGTAGGTGAACTTGGTAGGGGACGATATATGACTGTGCTGGCATTGCACACCTAGGCCTGAACTGAGATAGCAAATAGCAAGGCAGTCCATGGAGGTCCTGGCCTGTCAGAATGCAGCATGTGGAGGTTTATCAGGATTTGTCCCCCTTTCCCATTTTCCCCATTGATCGGTGCAGTATCATCCCCAGGTTGGGCCACCTCAAATAGATAAGATTTTAAAATGTGCCTTCAAAAACTTTAAGAATTTTTTATACTTTTTTCAAAAAAATGAATTAATATATCTATATAAGATTTTATCTAAAAGTTTTTATAAATAACCTTTTTTTTTGTGGTAATTTAAGTTGTAAATCATAATATTTAATATGAACGA
This sequence comes from Massospora cicadina, assembly GCA_022478985.1. NCBI lineage: Eukaryota > Fungi > Entomophthoromycota > Entomophthoromycetes > Entomophthorales > Entomophthoraceae > Massospora > Massospora cicadina. Next base: position 144,844 of record JAKSZP010014541.1, read on the forward strand.
ATATCCTTGAGATAAATTCAATCAAAATCGCATACTTAAATACTTTCTCCAAAACATTCCACTCACTTTTTTAAATAAACTGACCTTATCTAGTCAATTCTTTTACCAGCTTAAATTAAAAGCTATACTTATTCAATTATTGAATTTATTTTTGTTTCACAAACTTTTAAAGCATGAATTTCAAAACTTAATTACTTTTTGATAAAAAAATGAAACCTGTCTAATATTTAAATGCCGTTGATCCAGATTTGTGAAAGGAAAGCTTTGTATGCACGTCAAAAGCCAAAGTGCTAAGAAAATTATAATTCAAACAAAATGCTCGATATTCTTCATCAGGGCAGCACCTTGGGAAGGAGGAGTTATAAATACTGCGTCATTAAACTCATCGTCAGTCAAAGTTGGGTAGTAGCCATCACGAAGCCCCAGGATAAAACATTTAACTCGGGGCTGGGGAACCAGAGAGATAGTACAACCACCCCACCCGGCTCCAGTTAATCTCGAACCCAAAGCCCCATTAGCCGTACAAAGTTTGGTCAACCGATCCAGTTCAGGGCAGCTGCAGTCGTACATGAGCTTGCAGCTGTTATGACTGGAGTTCATCAAATCGCCCAGAGCCTGAGCAAAGTTTTTTTGAGTACCAGTTTGAGCAGTAAGACATAGATGGCGGAATTGTAACACCCTCTGAGCTTCAGTCAGTACGTGGCGAGTTCTTTTGTAGAGATGAAACACTTCAGCCTTGACTGGAAACTTGGTGAGATAGGCTTCCTTGATTTCAGCTTCACTAGCTTCAAGCGCTTCGGAGATCTGCTGGAGAGTATAGCCCTCATCATGGTATTTTAGTGCTTTTTTACTTTCTTTGATAACCACTTCGAGCGCAAATATCGCACAGTCAACTGGAAGCTTATCCTCAGAGCGTTCCAAAGATTTTGCGCGCACCACATCTCCTAGAGTGGGCAAAACGCCCACTTTGTCTGAAAAGCCAAGATGGCGAGCCATAATAGCCGCAGCCATTCTCGTTTCAGCCACACGTAAATTGTAGCGATAAGGGGCAGTTGCTGCTTTATCACTAATCACCAGCGAATTAGCAATAATGAAAGAAAACGGTGGATTGCAATAAATGGGTACATTCATGGCAGTTAGAGCGGGACTAAATTCTATACACAAAGCCTCACCCTTCTTAGACAAAAAGGAACATGCTTGATCCATTCCGCCGCCATTCACTCCAACATATCGCTCAGAAGCGATTGAGAGCAACACCAACTGCTCCGCGCTTAGCTCACCGCCTTGCGCATGCATAGTAGCCATAGAAATACAACAGACCAGTGCTGAAGAGCTTGACAGACCACTGCCACCAGGAACAGTCCCGTCAACTACACAGAGCATCTTTCGCGGTACCGATCTGGTGATGGTCTCTAAAACTCCTTTGAAGCCTGCGCTGCAATAATTGGCCCAGTCATGCTTCGATGCGTCGATCGCCACGAATCCTTGTTTGTTGCCGATATATTGGACATCGCGCCTTGAATAAACGTCTGGTTGGGTGCTTACTAAAGAAAGGACCGTATCCCCACGCGACACTTCCTCCCCAGCAAATACTGCCATCACAACATCTCTTTCAATTGCCATCGGCAAGACACCAAACCCACAATAATCGATATGTTCCCCTATAATATTCACTCTCCCCGGTGCTCGGGCAATGAACTGAGGTGGCTTTCCATACGCTTGAAAAAAGGTCTTAACAACGTTCTGGTATCTGCGTCTAAGGGATTTTAATATGCGCTTTAAATAAACCTCATGGAATACGAATATTATGTCAGGATAAAAAAATAGACACTCGAATTTATCGTCTTTTAAAGTTGAAAGTAGCAACACACATTGTTTTTGCAAAAAAGAGGTTCCATGTTCTTACGAAATCGACAAAAGCAAAAACAGAACTGTAAAGAAGAAATTACTCTTGTTCAGCAGAACCAGAGGCAGCATATATATCCTCAAGAGAATTGAATTCGGTAATTGAATGCGTCGCCATGTTAAAACGAATATTTGCGGTACTCGTGCGAATGCAGCTACTACGAAAGTAAATAAACAAGTGGAGTTAGAAGGTACGCTACAAGGCTGTTTTAAGCTTGCCCTGATAGAAAATTATGAAAATAAACCTTCAAAACCTCTATCTGGAAAAGGATTCAAAAGACAAAAGTAACAACAAACCTTCTATTGTAGAACAAAGTGCAATCACCATACCACTGAAGTTTTTGGGTTAAAACTTACCGCTGTTAAAGCCCCCGAAAAGTTTTTGGGTAATTGATATTACCCAAGGTATTAAAAACAGTCACAGGATGGCACAACAGTGAGGGCGTGAGCCTAAAAATTGCCTCCCGTTTCAATTCCTGGTAGAAACTTGCCAGGAGATGATGCAACCGTAGTGGATTTGGGTACCAATTCTCAATCCAGGACAATAAATAATATTTGCCATAGGATTTTCACATGTCACTGGAGCATGCGGAGCTTTTCTGGGATTTAATCATCCCCCGTAATTTTACCCCTTTATTCCTTACCCATTTTACTCAGATCACTTGGGTTCGTCATTTATTGGATCCATAACCCATCCCGTTGCGATATGTGGCTCAGAGGTCAAATTTCATTGGCTCTTTGAAACCCAACCGATTTTAGTCAATTATTTTAACTTCAGATATTGTAGATGGGCTGTCGATAAGTTTAATAAACGGTTGATCGAATCTGTCAAATCAACCGAATAACCAACCGTTTAACTTGGACTGATATATCTTTCCATATACTATTCTATTATGTTTATATCTTGCAAATGATTTTTACTTATATTATTATAATTAAGAAAAATCAGTTTACGGTGGTTCTCCTGCTGTATAATTTATTGCACCAAGTTTGCCTGAAATTGGTCCAGTATTTTAAGGGATGTGGAAATATACATACCACATATTTATACGTAGATGACTTTTATTTATATTTTTGGCACTAGGGGGCCCAACCCAAAAGGGGGACATCCACGCATCAACTTTTTATATTCCTTAATCAAAATGTGGTATAGTACATCTATCTCAAGGTTAACCAACCTTAAGTAGATTATATAATCACAGTTATATTTATATAGGAAATTTGATGGCAGAATATGTAAATCCCAGCTATATCAATGTAAATACATTTTGTTGATCCTAATGAGATAAATAACTCATTTTATTGCAAATTATATAGATTTCAAGTGCTATAACTAATGGGTTAGTCACAGATTGTAACTAAACTTATATCCAGCCTTATCTTTTCAAAAAAGTTGCACTAAGCAGTTTCATAGAGTTTGGGTTTTCAAAAATAAACCATGACTAGGAGCGCAAACCCCAATTTAGATATTTATGGTTTCTATATATACTAAAATATGAAAAGTTGGTCCTTTTATGCAATCTGGCCTAGTTCCCTAGATGCTTAGATCATTATAATATAAAAATTATATATAGGAGAAGCAAGAGCTAATAAAGGCTATTTTATCAATAATTTGAATAAAGCTATTCATACTAGCTTTGTTTATGATAAAAGACAAGTGAGTTTTAAAGCAATATGAAGGTTTTTAGGATGTAGTATAAAATATGAAATAATGGGGTTTACATGTATTGAATATTCTAATAACATTTAGTTTCAAAACACTCCCCCTATTCATTTTACACTAAAGTCTTGAGGCATAATGACTCAAACTTCTCTCCCAGTTAGGGAGACGGCATATGAAGTTTAGACTGTCCTGACAGTTGGGATGCAAAAGCACCCAAAAGGCAAGCCAGAATGGCAGAGGCATTGCCGCTCAGATGCCATTGGCTTGCATGAGGAGATGTGTGACAATTGAGCATCAATGAAGTGCAATTAGAAAAAAAAACCTGGAAAGGAACCAGGCTGTTGCAACTCCAGACCCAATGGCCTTGATGAAGAGATTTGAACAATTGGGCTAGCTACTTCAGGATACTCCATGGGAGGATTTGGAACAAAACGGAGGTGAGGGGGCATTTCTCATATGGAGTGGAGAAAGATGGGCCCACAGGATTCCAATATCCTACTGGCAGATGGCTTTGACAATTAGGTTTTATTTACAAAATTTTCTTACAAGATATACCCAATTGACTATGGAGGGAGCTATAGTTACTATCATAACTGGTATTACCCAGCCAATGTAAGGCCCAATGGGCCATGTGGACTAGTGCCATAGGGAGCTTGGCAAGGAACATTTGAAATAAATCAAAAATTGGTCACTTGGGGAGATTTTTAAAGAATAGTAAATTTAAGAAAATTGACCATCAATTTTCTTAGTGTGTTATGACTGCTTAAATAGATGGTCAATTTGGGGAATAAATTAGTAAAGCATGGGATTGGGGCCCTCAAGCTTCACCTAACCTGGCAAACTTCAGAGGAGGGGGAAAAATGAATTCAATATGAATTAACGTCAAAGAAGTCAGAATTAGGCCAAGTCACTGTCAGTTTGACCTCAGATGTCTGATTTTTGATTTCACTGCATTTACAATGATTATCATGACAGCATTTCACTTGATGGGCAACAGTGATCTCCCAAGGCCGCCCCATGTAGGGGCAGTCCCAAGTGTCATAAATGAGTTCAGGATACCCAACCCGACCATACCTAGTTACTTTGGCATCCATTTGGCAAGGTGAGATGCATCAAGCGACAATCCAAATTTTCGAGTGATGGTTTTGAGCTATCAGCAACATTCAAAAATGGAAATTGTTAGAATTTTTATTTAACCAAGGCAAGTCTGACCAGGGGATAGACATTACTGAAGCTCAAAGAGAAAACAAAATAAATCCTCACTGAAACAAAATGAACGAACTACTCAAAACAAGCAGATGACAGAAAAAATGTGAACACAAACAACCAGGTGGGACAGTGGAAACTACCTATCATATCATGGCGGAAGGAGAGGGGGATCAGGGGGCTCATCCTCAGTATCGTCCTCTCCCCGAAGCAGGGCATGGGCTATGGTGGAGAGCAAGGGCATCAGTGGGATGCGGAGCAAAATCTTTGATGATCGGGGTGGCAGGAAACAGCAGTTGACCATAAGAGAGACAACATAGTTCACCAAAGCTGTTTCAGCTTTCATGCATGCATCAGGGAGCTTTACAAACGTGTGATATTGGTGCAAGAAATCTTGGCTTTGGGATTCCGCGCTACCATTGCCATGTGCTGGATGACATCATTGGTTGCTTTGTGATTTGATTGACATATTGTTTTTGGAGCATATTGGAGGTAGAGGGGATAATGGGAGGAGGGATTCCTCCTGCGATCATTGCCAATGATTTGGTGACAGCTTTGCAGAGAGGACGAAAATCTAGCTTAGCTTTTGCTTCAACAGCCAGCTGGTGGTCACTATGGAATGTTTTGGCATTTTGCTGGGGGGCAAATAAAAAATGGAGTAGCTTAGCATCATGGTCAGAATACACAAACCGCTCAATTTAGAGTGTGGAGTCTTCAATAATATCACTGGACTCATCAATTTCAGCCAATAGATCCCAAGAATTTTGGTTGAATTGAATTGGGGAATCAACATATGACTGGGGTTTGGTTGGTTCATTTGAGGATGCATGGAAGTGAACTGGGGTCCAATTCAGTGCTTGATTGGAGGGAGCATTTGTTTTACTGTGGCGAGAAGGAGGCTGATTGGTGACTGCAGGGGTGGCTGCAGCATTAGGCTTTGGGGGAGGGGAAGGTAGAATTGTACCTCATACCAAAACTGGCATGGGGTGGGCGTCATATTGAAATCCAGCAGACAAAAAAAGAGCTGTCAGAAGCAGCTAAGGAAGGGTACTTACATTTCAAGTGGTCCAACTCAAAACATGATGGACAGATCATCCGCCTACCCTCATTCAGGTCTATAATGGATGGTCAGGGGCAGAAGGAATGATGGCGCAAGGGGGAATCAACAAGGTAATTTTAAAATTCAGGGCTGACTGTGGCATATGCCCAAGCCTAGCGAGGCGTGTGGCCCCATTTGGGACCACAAATTGCAAGATAGGGTTGGAGCCATAGGCTTCCAAACCGTTCATCAGCTCCTGGTGGAGCACCGTAGGGGGGAGGTGGGTGGCAAACCAGCAAACTTAACCACCAAATTGGTATCCACTGGGAGCTGGGTCCAAATTGTGGGGAGAGGGTTACCCTGAAAAACCAGGTGTAACAGACAAGTTTATCTTGTTCATTACATTCTGATTTGGATTCAGATTTTCTGAATCAGAGTCAGATCGCTATATAAAATTTTTTGGGTTTGGTTGTTTTGAACGCTGGGTTGTGCCTTGCCCAAGCTGTAGATTAGGCTTGTGCAAGCCTAATCAATAGCTTGGGTGAGGTTCCCAAAGTGCTGCCTTTATAAGGCATGGCAGCCTCTAATGAAGTCCACTTTATAATTCTATGAGAACCCTAGCATTTTCCCTTCCTGGGGAGTATTGTCTGTTGCTCCCCAGATGAGCTCTAGTCAGCGGGCACCTTAATTTTCATGATCCTGAATAAAAATAAAGGATGTTTTGGGGTTTGCATACCTTACATGCTTGTGGTCTTTTTTGGGTGTTTTGTTTTGAGAAAGCTTTCATGTGGTTGGGTTAGACCAACCACACAGCGGACTTACATAGCCAACTATCAGTAGGTGAATGTTCAGTTGCTTGTCAGTGCCCCAAACCTCTCCTTACATTGGTTAGGCCGCTTTGGTTGCTTGTCAGTGCGCAAAGAAACTTTAAATAATGGTGGTCAGGACTGGAGTTTTTCTGTCCATGACATTATTCTGAAGTCAATGTGCACTGCATGCTGCCAATACCCAGTTTGGACTGACCTCAGTGGTCACTTGGTCCCAGTTGTTGAGGAACCAGCACCAGTGGGAGCCGGTGACTGATGGCCAACCCTGGACTTAAAGTGACTGTCAGTTTGATTTCCCAATGGGGCCTCCCGCTCACTAGAGATTGGCGGAATTGAGGGGACCTGTCCCATCAGGGCTCCCTCACCCCGCGGATGGTCCACCAGAAAGGGGTCAGACGTCCAGCCACGCTGGACCATGCGCCCCTCTCACGTTTTCTTTGGCAAAAGTGCCTTCCTGGTCAGGATGGGAAGACCACCACCAATGGGAGCTTGAGAGGGGGCGCAACACAGCCACATGCTGGGCGTGCATCCTCATGCTTGATGGGCTGATTCTGGCAGCCCAGTGGCAATTTGCTCTCGCCGTTTGTGTTTCTTTGAGGGATCCAGAGCTTATCCAGTCTGAATTTCCCCAGGCTCAAGGTAACTTGCCCCAGGAAGCCCTCATCACGGCGGCCTTCCACTGTGGTGCCCCTCTTTGGGGGAGGGGTTTTTATAAGTGGGGGTAATGTAACGGATGAGTTTGTCTCATTTGTTACATTCTGACTTGGATCAGATTTTCCAAGTATTAGTTAGACCGCTATAAAAATATTTTTGGGTTTGGTAATTTTGGACGCTGGGTTGTGCCTTGCCCAAGCTATAGATTAGGCTTGTGTGAGCCTAATCAATAGCTTGGGTGAGGTCCCCAAAGTGCTGCCTTTATAAGGTGACCCAGCACCTTCCTAAGTTCAATTTGGAATTCTATGAGGTCCCTAGCATTTTCCCTTCCTGAGGAGCATTGTCAGTTGCTCCCCAGACGAGCTCTAGTCAGTAGGCACCTTGGTTTTTATGATCCTGAATAAAAATAAAGGATATTTCGGGGTTTGCATACCTTACATACCTGTGGTCTTTTTCAGGTGTTTCATTTTGAGAGAGCTTTTACGTGGTTGGGTTGGACCAACCACACAGTAGACTTACATAGCCAACTAATAGTAGGTGAATGTTGGGTTGCTTGTCGGTGCCCCAAACCTCTCCCTACATTGTTTATACCGCTTTTGTTGCTTGTCAATGTACCAAAGAAGCCTTAAATAGCGGCAGTTGGAACTGGGGTTTTTCCATCCGTGATACCAGGGGCACCATTGATGCAGTGGCAGCATCAGCTTCACAGGTGAAGCTGAGATCAAAATACCCCTTATAAGGGCAGAAATCAATAAAACTGGCAGGAGTCATCACCACCTGAGCCATTATGATAATGTCTTGGTCATAGTAAGGGAAAAGTTTCCCATAACCTACCCTAAAGCCACAATGCATGTTACTCTGGGGGAGCACCAGGAGGCCTTGAGGAACCACTTGGGTATGAGAGATGTGGGCGTTAAGATCCTTGGGAGGAATGAATCATCCCAGGGGTTTGGTATGACTGGATGAGACAGTCTGAGCGCATTTTCCAACCAGACAGAAACCAGTGGGGGAGTTCTTCCACTGCCCCATACTGGAGCAGCTAGCAGGGAATCCGGGGACATCAGAGCAAAACCATGGCGGGCAATCAAAATTTGCTATTTCTCCATAAAATTTGCTCAGAAAGTTATACTGAGCCGAAAGAGAGTAGGTTGTTGGAATTTTAATCAGATGGAATCTCTAATGATTAATTGATATTTGGGATAAAATGGCCAATCCGGGCAAAATGGCACATTGACTAAATTTCATGGTGTTTGATATGATTGCTGGTTAGCTGCTTTAAAATTTGGGTTGAGCTGAAATTAGTATTTTGCCAAGTTTGAAATTAGGTTTGAGTGGTTCATATCAGTGGCCCCAAATTAGTATAAGGATCACCACCGATTAAAGCCAAGGATGATACAATTAGTATCTGTCAGTGGAATCAGTGTTTGATGCCAACTGCCATTCATGGGCTGTTGTGGGAATTTTGGTGGAAAGCCAATGTATTTGCTATTAATTGTCCATATAAGCTTTTGCTGCCTGTACTAATAATTTGATGTCAGTGGATCCAACAATTATGAGTTCAAGGCGGCCAAGGGTGTTTCTGGCATCTCATATTTATTATTTTTTATCTCCTGAATTAGGCGGTTCCCAATCAATTGACTAGAAGAGTTAAAAAGTGCCATCAGTGAGATGCTGAGATATTATGTTCAAAGTGAGCGACCAAAGAGGTTTCCAGCGCTTAATAATCAACTTGAAGGTCAAATCCAAATTTGACATTCATTTAGATTAATCATTTATATGGCTCACTGGTGACTTAAGGCTGAGGATGAGTTAAAAATAATAATTGGTCATCAGGAGGATGGGGCGAGAGAGTCAATGTTAGGGAAGTTATTAAGTGCAGTGGAAGGCTGAATAGAGCGATTGGTTGGAAGAACCAGCATAAAGCTGATAGGCTGGTGGTGGGCGCAGTAGTCCTTTTTAAATAGTATAAATATCTGGCGCCTCCCTTTTAATAAACATCTCTCTTTGCCCAATCTACCTTTGTTTATAAGTTTATATTTATTTTGTTGGTTAGGGTTGGGCTAGAGGATCCCTGAATGGCATGGGTGACATGCCAAGGGGTCAGCTGGCACTTCTGGCCCCATGCCTAAGGCAAAATGGTAATGGCTGACCAGTCTTCATGCTGGCTGTCCTGCCAACTAGCAGAACTTATAGCCAATTTTATGACATAAATATTGTAACGGATCAGGCTGCACCTGATCCGCACATTTCTTTGGATCAGGTAACACTTGATCCATATTTTGCTTTGATAGGTAGAGCTTTAAATAATTCAAGGAAGTCAGAGTTGGTTATGAGTCAGACGAGGAGTTGTACAATCAAGAGTGAGACTTGACGTTCTGAGACTGAGTTGCTTTCAAGAAATTATGACGTCAGTGTTATGAATGTTGTGGATGATGAGCTGGTGGGATGTGAAGTCTTTGCAAGTGATGTGTTAGACGGTGTATAAGAGAGCCTAGCATAGGATGGAGCTTATTATAAGACTTGCAGAATGCTATTTATTAGGGGATGGTTGGGCCTTAATGGCCAGTTTCATCTTCTAAAAAAATTATAAATTTAAATAAAATGGCTTGCTATTAAAAATCTTATATTATTAAAAGTATATTAATGGATTAAAGTTATGAGCTCAACTAGTAAGCTTGGCGTGGTGTTGGCATCATTCTCATCCCTCTTATGGAGCCAGACCCTGCTGTTGATGTGCAGCGTCATGGAGACAGTGGTGTGGGAATACGTGGCAATGATGAGGCATGGTGGGAGGGTTCAGGGATGGGCTTCTGCGGGCCTGTCCCTAGTATGGTCAGCAACATGGCTCTTACTACCCAATTCCTTTGTGGCATAATGGCGCGAGCCCGCCCATTAAATATATTCCCATTGTGCTTTGTCCCCAATGTTTTTGAGGGGATTTCCAAATCAGCCACAACATTGCACAATGGACTGAGGCCATTGGCAATTTTAACTAAAATTTGTCACTTGATAAATTTATATTGTGAGGTACACGACTCTTGGTCTTTTTCCCCAATGTTTTTGTAGCAGGTTTCAAACTGATAACATCACTTTTCAATGAAATGATGCCATTGGCGAGATTTGCTAAGGATTTAACGCTTGATTTCACACTTACTGAATGTGCAAGCCCGTTGGGCTTTGTTACTGAGGGTCTACACTCACAGATTTTTATTTTGAGGGCTTGATTCCATTGACTTTGTAGGAACTTTCAGCCCATGGGGCGGCGGCTCCCAATTACCTCAGCACAAATCTCCTCAATTCACCATACTTCTTTGGCTGAGGCAATTGTGGGGACTGGTAGTCAAGCCTTCAGATAGAGGGATGTTACCCAACGCTCATCTACCACATGGTAAGATCACCCTGTGTAATTAGTAAAACAGCTGCCCTCTTCAAACCCTTTTTTGTGGAGAATGGGAACAGCGCCCAATCCAGGCAGAGGGGACGCACCCCTAGACTTGCATTACCCTTCCCTTTTGCCAAAGAGGGCGCCACCACCAGGTAACTGAATGAGGGCCACATTTTTGTGGGCCTTCAGCAGCTTTATTGCCATTAAAAGTAGCAATCTTGGGGGGAAGACGTGGGGCTTCTGGGTGGGTGGCATAGGAAAGCCTCGACCATCTCCAAGCAGTTTGCACAATCACTGGCTCTGACCTGACTGTTCTCATAAGATAAATAGCCTTCTAAGAGATGAGATATTGGACTGATCGCTGATATTTGCGGGAAGCCAGAATGTCATCCACTTTGGCCTCCTCCGCACCCTCAATCACAATCAGCTCTGGATCTGAGTGGATTGCCATTTGAACGGGGACAGCTGAAATACATGAAAGTCTGGATGCTGCTTCCACTGAGGTGGCAATTTCAACTGGAAAGCGTCATTACCCAAATCTTCCTCCACCAACTGAGGACCCAAATGCTTACTTGCAAACTTCCAAGAGGTGACCTGTATCCTCAGGTGATGCATGTCCAGCATGACATATGAACCCACCTCTATATAATGTGCTCGGATCCGCTTTCAATCTGAAAACCATTTTTAGTCACTTATAGTTTTAGTAAGATGCTCCTGAACCAAGGACTGGGTGGCCCAAATATGCTCAATATGCTCAGCGGCGGCAGGAACCTTTGGGCAAAGGCACGGGACAACTGAGAATGAGGGGTTGTGCCCAATGTTGCTTCATATGGGGAAAACCCCAGGGAGGCGTGCATTCCGCTATTATATGCAAACTGAGCAAGGGGGAGGTCATCAGCCCAGGCATCCTGCACAGCTGCAGCATAGAACCGCAAGTACTGTTCCAGGATCTGATTAACCCATTCAGTTTCTCCATTGGACAGGGGACGATATGCCGTGAAACAACAGTGCATATTTTTCAAGATTGACAGAAGCTCATTTTATAACTGCGCTGTAAACTGGGTCCCACGGTCGCTGATAGTCTACAGTGGAAAAACGAAAATAGGGAACACATTGCACACAAAAAGATGGGTTGTTTTCTCAGAAATAATAGCGTAAGATCATTGAATGAATAGGGAGAATTAAGTGAAGCAATTGACCACCACCATCACCGCTGTAAACCCATTAGAACTGAAAAGTTCAACAATAAAATCCATGGACACCGATGTCCATGGACCCTCAGCCTGTTGTATTGTGTGGATGAGATTTTTTAATTCCTGACCAGTCAGACTTGGACTGTGCACAAGTTATACAGTTGGCAATCCAGGCCAGCACTTCTTTTGATAAACCTGCCCAATTATAAGTAAGCTTGATTAAGTTGATACACTTCTTATTTCCAGGATGTCTGACTGTGGGGGGATTGTGATGAACCTGAATCACTTCAGCTCAAAGGAGGGGGCTTAAACATGTGACCAAAAATGAATGAGGCCCTCAGACAAAGAATATAAAGAATGTTTTGAAGCTGGAAGGGATAATCTCTCCAGGAGGTCCACGCCTTCTGTGTAGGTTGTTTGTGCTTAAACTCGAGAAATTAGGGGTGCATCCGGAGCTTAGTCCATAACTTAAACCACCGGAGGTATAATAGATAATATTTGGGTGGTGGGAATGACTGTGACCAGATCTACCTCATCTGAGTCATCAGGGCAATGCGCGGGGTTATGACTCAGGAAGTTGGGAAGAACATGTAATGATCATTTTACAAACTCATAATTGAAGTTGAAGCTACACAAATCCTGGTAGGTTAAAAACCTGTTGGTGGGCTAACTTCTGTGGCTTGTGAAAGTAGAGAAGAACTTGGTGATCAGTGCGCACTGTTAATTCATGCTGAACGCCCTGTAAGAGATACTGCCAATGGGTTAAGGCCCATGCTATGGCTGCCAACTCTTTATTGTAGATGACCCAGGACTGTTCTTAGAAGAGAACTCGTGGGAAAAATAGGCGAATGTATGTTACAACCCATCGTGCTCCTGAAGCAAAACAGCCCCCACTGCAACGAATAAGGCATTGCATGCTATGACGTAGGGTTTGGAGGGTCATGTGCTTTAAGATGGGGGTGCCAAGAACACTTTCTTAATTGACTCAAATGCTTGTTGGCACTCAGGAGTAAAACAAAAAGGGGATTTTTTACCCATGAGTGGATGAGGCAAGTGGCTAACTGTGATAAGACAGGGGAGAATTTTTTCAAGAAAATGATAGTACCCAAAAAGCTTCTAAATTGATCTTAGGCCATTAGAGTTAGCCATTTTTTGATAGCGTCCAACTTGTTAGGGGGAATGACGTACCCATCTTTTAGAATAAGATTGCCCAAGAATGTAACCTCCTCCCCATAAAACTTGCATTTTGGGGGCTTAACAAACATTCCCGCCTTATGCAAGGCAGCCACTAATGTCTCCAAGTCATTCACATGTTGTTTGGGAGTAGGAGTGTACCAAGATATTGTTGATGTATGTGGCCGCGCAGATGAATTGGAGGTCACCCAGCACACTATCAATCATTCTCTGGAACGTGGCAGATGAATTCTTTAGCCTGAAAGGCAACACTTAAAATTGGAAGGAGCTCCATTTTGTACAGATTGCGGTAAGCCATTCCTGACATTCCTTCACCCAATTCTGATTGAAGGCATTAACAAGATTGAGCTTTGAGAACACGCACAATTTAGCAATCTCTTGCCCAATTGTATGTTCCAAAGGCAGAAGGTATAGATCGTGAACGATGATCTTATTAAGATGACCATAATCCACACAGGGATGAAGGGAATCATCAGCCTTCTTAACAATGATAATGGTGGAGGCAACCAGTGAAGTTTCTTAGAAGAACCAACCCTTCTTAAGCATGTCATCCAACCATGTATTAAGGGATACATCTTTCTCTTCTGTGTGCAGGTTTAGTGGCAGTCAATGTTTACTACATGCACCGTATTTTTAAACCCCAAATCAATTTCTGTATGCGGGGGAAGATGGTCCACCTTCTCAGAGTCAAAAATACCTTGATAACTCAACATCTTTTTTGTATAATCTGATGGGAGGTCTTCAGGGATAACAAGGGAAGTGATCATACTGTGAACTTAAGCCTTAGTAAGAGTATCCAGTAAAAGAAACTAACCCTTCATCTGGCCATCGGAGAATGACAGCATATTAAACTCAAGGTGAATCCTTACATGATGCCAACGCCTTCAGCACACGCCCAGAATTACTGGGAACAAAATGACAGGCATTGCTGAAAAGTGATTGCAAAAACTAAATTGGTGAACTGAGAAAGGCACCAGGCGCTGTACTATGTATGATGGCTGGGAAGCCGACAAAGCAACTATCACCATAGGACCCAAGTCTAGGTCAAGGTCAAGATGGTGGGTCAACTCTAGGCTCATAAAGTTACCCGCCGCTCTAGTGTCTACCAAGGCCTTAAAAGACACCTGATGTGCTCTAATACTAATTTTCATTGGTAAACCAAAGTTGGGTAAATTTTGGTTATTAGCAGACACGGTCATTTCTGCTGACACTGAAGAGATAGCAAGCAAAATAAGAGGAAGATCAAGCTCTATTATGGGGTCAAAATCTGGGATAGTAAGAATTTGGGACCCATCTTCCTCAATCTGGTCTTCCATTGACTTGTCAACAGGTAAGCCAGGATAAATCAACTCGGGTGCAGAGTCAGTGTCTGATCCTGAAACCACTTCTGATACTAATTTAACAATAGGTTTGGGATCTGAGACCCCAACAGTCAACCCAAACATGAAGTTTCCAACTTGAGAATGGGAATTATGGCAGATTGAGGCATTAATGGTATTCACTTCCTGAAAATTTTATCCACAGTTCCCATAGAGATGAACCAACTTTTGAAAAGTGGAGACAGATCCCAATGCGGATCTGAAAATTTCTTGGAGCATATTACTAGAAAGCTCAAGCATGGGGGCTCGCTCATGGAAGGCTGCAACTAAAGAGGCCATGATAGGATTTGGCAATCAGAGAGAGTAATTGGAACAAACGTTCCATACGTGGGACAGGGGGTTTCAAAGCTGCTGATATCGCTGCAAAAAGGTGAGGTAGGATCACCTACTTGAATAGCAGAATGCAGAAATCCTTGCACCCACTGATAAGCTTCACCTTTAACTGCATCCAAAAGGGCAACATCTTGCTAGGCATTAGACAATGAAGCAGCATTATTCAGGTCAACCGCAGATTGCATTTGCACCTCAGCAAGGGCGTTGAGGACCTAATTTGCAACATCCCAATAAGGGACACTTGGATTTCCTAACTGGGGTGAGTTAGGAGAGAGTAACGGCCAATGGGGACATGCTGCCATAGATAAATTCCTCCAAAGTAAATCAGATGCTGCTCACAAAATTAGTGACTGATCATTCAAACAGCAGAAGACAAACTACTGACTGCACTTCCATTTGGTAAAAAATAACCCTGCAGCGCCTATATCTATGAGGAGGGCTGAAGTGACCAGAAACAAGGGACATTCAACTATGTCAAGGATATGGCATATGAAGTTTAGGATGTCCTGCCAGTTGGGATGCAAAAGAAACCAAAAGGAAAGCCAGAATATCAAAGTAATTGCTGCTCAGATGACGTTGGCTTGCGTGGGGAGATGTGAAACAATTAAACATCAATGAAGTACAAATAGAAAAAGGAATCTGGCAAGGACCCAAGCTGTTGCAACTCCAGACCTAATGGGCCTTGATAGAGGGATTTGAATAATTGTTTTAGCTACTTCAGGATACTCCATGGGAGGGTTTGGAACAAAAACAGAGGTGAGGGGGCAGATCCTCACGTGGAGTGGAGATAGATGGGCCCACAGGATTCCAATATCCTGCTGGCAGGTGGCTTCTACAATTGGGTTGAATTCCCAAAAGTTTCTTACATGATATACCCAGTTGACTATGGAGGGAGCTATAGTTACTATCATAACTGGTATTGCCCAGCCAATGTAAGGCCCAATGGGCCATGTGGATTAGTGCCATAGGGAGCTTGGCAAGGAACATCTGAAACAAATCAAAAATTGGGCACTTGGGGAGATTTTTAATGAATATTAAATTTAAGAAAATTGACCATCAATTTCCTCAGTGTGTTACAACTGCTTAAATAGATGGTCAATTTGGGTAATAACTTAGTAAAGCTTAGTATTAGGTGCCCTCAAGATTTACCTAATCTGGAAAACCTTAGAGGGAAAGGGAAAATAAATTCAATTTAACCATCATTAAAGGAGTCAGCAGTAGGCCAAGTTACTGTCAATTTGACCTCAGATGCATGATTTTTGATTTCACTGCATTTACAATGATTAGCATGACAGCATTTCACTTGATGGGCAACAGTGATCTCCCAAGGCCATTACATGTAGAGACAGTCCCAAATAGTCATAAACAGGGTCAGGATACCTAACCTGCTCATACCCAGTCACTTTGGCATCTATTTGGTCAAGCAAACTGCATCAAGTGACAATCCAGATTTCAAGGGGATGGTTTGAGCTATCAAAAACATTCAACAATAGAGGTACATGTCCTTTGGGCTTTTTCCCTAATGTTTTTGATGGGAGTTCCAAATTGGCCACAACATTATGCAATTGCCTAATGCCATTGGCGATTTTAACTAAAGATACATCACTTGACACATTTATATTAGGAGATACATGCCCATCAGGCTTTGTCCCTAATGTTTTCGTAGTGGATTTTAACATGACAACATCATTTATCAATGGCCTGATACCATTAGCGATTTTCCAAAAATTTGACTTATTTTGAATGTACTGAATGTGCAAGCCCGTTTGGCTTCATTACTGAGGGTTTACACTCACAAATCTTGAATTTGAGGGCTCAGTGTTATTGACTTCATAAATACCTTTCAGCCCATGGGGGTGGCAGCTCCCAATTATTTTAGCGCAAATTTCCTCGATTATTCATACCAATTTGGTGGAGGCAATTGTAGGGACAGGTAGTGAAGTCTTCAGAGGGAGGGATGTTACCCAACGCTCATCTAATGCATGGGTGAGATCACCCTGTATAATGATAGAGACAGATGCCCTCTTAGACCTTTTTTTGTAGGGAATGGAAACACTGGCTGATTCTATCAGAGGGGACGCTCCCCTCGACTTACACTCCCATTGGTGTAGATTTCAGCTTTCCATACAGAAGATCATCAAAATGACATGGATTTGGTGGTTCCTTATCTAAACAATAACTAGTACTAGTAGCATTTCAAAATCTACTAGACTTCCAAGCTCGACCAAAATAGATAATTCTTAGGTCCTTAGTGAAATTTTTCTACTTACTTAGAAATCCAAATTAGAATAAAATTATAAAAAAATTATGGTATTATGACATTGAGATTTTATCTGCAAAATCTGAAAAATTAATATCTATAATATGCTTACCTAATTTTTAGACTGAGGCTTAAATTAATATTTTCCCTTTTGCTAGCATCAGTATTTAGAAATAATGTACTATTTTTTGTGCGCATCCTCAATTTACTACTAAGGCTTTAAGTTGATGCTTGCCCTTGTATCAGCATATTTTTTTAGCATTAGGTGGTCCCGCCCTTGTATCAGCAGAAATGTTTATAATTAATTTGCTCACAACTTTTCTTGTGTTTCATCCCTAATCTCTAAAGCCTTAATCAATACTTGCCCAAGTTTAAGCATAAACTTGTAGGATTAATTTAAAATTACTTTTATTTGCCATAATCCCATATTTCTGGTAATTATTTATTACATTAGAGCCCTCACCACTTACTGGTGCAAACCTAAATCCTTAGTTAACTTTGATTTGTCTTTCTCCTGCATCCATGTAAACTTAAATAACTCATTTATATCACCTACCTTACTAAAAGTCCAGGTGATCAGCCCCTCCAGTTGGATTGTGAGTAATTCCTACACAGAAGCAAGAAGGGGACCAAGCCCACGCAGAACCCCTTATGGCGCAAAGACCCTTTACACGATACTTATACAGGTTATTGTTGGCCAGCCTAACTCTAGCTTGACAACCTAGATTAACTATAGGTAAGCTCCTGAAATTTTAGTATATATGCAGCTATGCCAAAGATTTTTTGATCTCTTTCCAAGCTCTTGGTATAGATATGACTTCGTCTAAGAACTAAACAACTATATACTTTATAAAAAATAAGGATAATAGTATTTTATCAATAAAAAGGTTAATACTATCTAACATACCAGGGGAGAATCAAGAATGTGATGATAGATAGTTGTGTACCATTTGTGAGGATGAGATTAAATTTAATAACTTGAAGATGATGACACAGTACAGTTTTGGAGTTGGAGTAGATCAGGAACTATTATTATAGACTGACCAAGAACAATAGCGGTTGCACAATTAAATGGTTTCCATTATTTGTCAATAAACAGTAAGGCATAATATATAGCATGGATAGTTAATGGAGTGAATAGAGAAGTTAGACAGTTAAATACAACCTTTGATTAAGTATCATGATGATATTAAGTCAGCTCAATTTTCTTCCCTATCTGATCAGTCAGTGGAGTACTAGCATGGTGATTTATTCAAAATTAGTTAGGTTATAAACTTGGTGTTATTATGGATAAATTACTTAGTGCCTGCTTAGTGGCTGAACTTAAGATTATTAGTGATTTTTAGGCGTTGGGCATGATAAAAAAGCATTAAATTTTAAGCATATTTTTGGTCCTTAATCTAATTAAACATTGAATAATAATTACAAACTGATGTTGACAGAAATAAATAAGCTAAAATTGAAGGCGATAAATAAATTATAATCCAAAAGTTGAGGCTTCACTCACATTATGTCAATTTACAACATATCTCCCTTCAAGCCTCAACTGGGAGTGACAAAATCTTGCTAGGGTTGATTACCTAAAATATTAGGGTGATAAAGAAAGCGCTTAGGGGCTTGTGTGGCAGCAAAGTTGGGTGGCAACTATTGCGGACAATTCAAAAGTCTCAGTGCACCCCCACTAAAGATCAGCGCAATTAATGCATGCACCATTACCATTAGTTAAGGAAGCTTGAGTAGCAACTCAAGAGGCTTGAGCTGACCAAAACGTGACAGAGATCTTCACTGAAGGAACTTATCTGAAGCGGTCAAAAATGGATGCAATGCAATTCCTTGACTAGTGGATAACTAATCCGTAAATATAAGTATGTGGGGCCCAGAATAGTCTCTCCTGAGAGTTGAGCCCCCAAGTCATTTGGATTTTTGAGGAGGAACCTGTAGTTGGTATCTGAATCTTTCAGTTTAAAGTTTGAGGCGAGTGAGCTTATAAATTTGGCATGTAGGCGTCAGTTGCATATTTGATGGTGGCAGAAGCTTCACCCATAATGATAAGTCATGATTGGCAGGACAGAATGCATGTGAGAAGTTGGTATCCAGGACACGCATAACAGAAAAGCTGAGCAAAAACCACGAAAACTGGTGTCAGGATTTGAGATGATGAGCAAGTAAAAATCCCTATTTCCAAATTAAGCCTCAACAGGTCAAGTCTAGAGCTAGCACAAATGAAACTTTCCCTGTATTATAAAATCAGCAGAATTGTTAAGAAATGCCGTAAGAGTTTTTGCTTAGGGTTCAGCCAACTGAGCAATAGGACCAACGATATGATGATTGTTGTCCTCAAAACAACAGAATAAACGATCTAATAAATATGGAGCACTTGCTCCCACCACACTCTTTTATTTAATATAATAAATACAGCAGATCCTCACTGTTATGCTCAATCTAAACTATTAACAACATCCCTCCTTCTCAACATCTCATCTCACCTATATCATAGTGACTTCAGATGATACCACTTCCTTGGCTTAGTAATTCAATTTGCCGTATCTCATTGATTCTGGCAATTCTTCCTTTGTTAATTTCAAGATCACCTAATGTGAGGCGATTTCTAGAAACCCAATATCGCCTCATCTCAAGGCGCTCAAATAATCATAACTCATATCAAACTCGGTGGATTCTATCCATTATTCCATAACAACTTAGGGCTTATCATCCAGTCATATCAGAAGTATGACATTACCCCCTTGACTGGATGATCAGGCTCCTACTGCTTATATGCCCAAAGGAACTTGGCATGCACTCTGTTAATGATCTGACCACTCTCAGGGTCCTTGATAGTATACACATCCATACCTATCTTCTTAATAACTTTAAACGGGCCAATCCAGATACTGGTTAACTTGTGCTTCCACCCAAAACCGTGTTGATCATGGAATAGAACCATGTCCCCATCTGTGAACTGGGCTAACCCACTATATCATACCTGATTGGCAGCTTTGTCTTAATCTTCTTGGCTAAATTGAACAAGTATGCTTTAGTGTGCAATTTGATTAATGTGTCAGCTAGGGTCATCAAATAACGTGGGGATCCATTCCGCCATTATTTTCTACACAAGAATATAGCAGCGCCAGAAGGGCAGGGTGTCATCCATATAGTAATTGGAAGGGACTCTTACTCGTGTCAGAATAATAACTGATATTATAGGCGAAGATGGCGGTGGACAAAAATAGAACTCCAATATGAGGGTCAATCCACTACTAATTTACAAAGTATGTTCACTAAGGTCCTATTGACCCGCTCAACCATTCCGTTAGACTCAGGGTGGTATGGGGTTGTCAAAACCCCTTGGATGGCCATTAGCTCATTAAGCTTTGGGAGGATGTGGGAAGTAGAGTTAGTTCCATTATCAGTAAGGAGAAACTGAGGGCAGCCATGTCGCTGTATAATGCATTACATTATGAATTTGCCACTGTGACTGCCCCTAAATCTTGTATTACCCTTGCTTCAACCCTCCTGGTTAAGTTGTCAATTGACACTAAAATGTACTTGGACCGGTTAGCTCCAGTTGGCAGAGGGGCAATGGCATCCATGGAAACTGTATACCAAGCAAAGTGCGGCTTCACTAACCAGTATAAGGTCTTCTAGCAGAATGGCTTTTCCACTTGGGACTAGTGGCAGGAGGAGATAGTATCAAGAACATCAAAGTTCATGCTTTCCCAGTAATACTGGGGCCACAATAATTCCAAAGTATTGCGCATGCCTCCACGCCCAACTGCCCTATGTGCGCTCATGATAATGTTAGGCCGCAGTGAGGGTCACAGGAAGGTTACTGTTGAATTTCCAATCCACTTGTACAACTCACCGTTCCACTGGAAAGTATTGGCTTACACTTTATTCAACGCCTCAATGACTTGTGGCAGCTCATCATTGTATTCTTTGCTGAGCATTTTGTCATACATAATTTTTCTCAGATACACCTTGCTTCAATAGTTGGTAGCCTCAACAAAAAAAAGCGTTCTGGCATTTTGCTCATGGTCGGTGAAGGATCTTAAATTTGTAAGCCTGCAGTTTAAGGGCCCATTGGTCTAGACGGTTCTTGGGCTCCTTAAGGTTCTGCAACCAGTGTAACGAGGAGTGATCTGTAACATATTAAACTTTACACCATGCAAATATACTCTGAATTGCTTGTAAGCATAGATCACCGCTAAGCACTCCTGCTTGGTCATGGTATAATTACATTCACGGCTATTCATGCTTTGACTGCAGTATGCCACTGGGTGCTCCTCTCCTTCATCATCTTTTTGGGACAGAACTGCCCCCACAGCGGAAATAGATGCATTTGTGGTACGAAAATTACTTTTTGAAATTTGGGTAGCGTAGCACTGGCGCATTGATCAATGCTGTTTGAAGTGTATCAAAGGAGCGTTGACAGTGTTCCATCCATTTAAACGTGGTATCCTTTTTTAATAACTCAAACAGTGGGCCTTCAATACAACTAAAGTTAGGTATAATGTGGTGATAGTAGCTGATCATTTCTAAAAATACTTGTACATCTCACTTACTGTTTGAAGTAGTCTTCTTCCAGATGGCCTCCGCCTTGGCTGGTTGGGGATGCATCCCTGTTAATCAACCACAAACCTGAGGTATTCTGACTGATCCTTTAAAAAGTGGCATTTCTGGGGCTTTATTTTGATGTTGGCCTCAGCCAACCGGCATAATACCTCTTCCAAATGATTAAGGTGCTCATAAACTTGCGGGATAAAACGTTGATATTGTCAAGGTATACAAGAACGCATGACAGCTTCAAGTTGCCAAGGATAGTGTTTATCACTCGTTCAAATGTAGATGGGGCATTACACAGCCCTTGTGGCATATGCATCAGTTGAAAAAGCCCTTTTGATGTGATAATAGCGCATTTCTCCTGTTTCGCTGCAGGTAACTTAATCTGCAAATAGCCAGATATCAAATATATTGCAAAGAAGTAACAAGATCCTCCAAACCGATCCAATGCATTGTCAATTTGCAGCAAGGGGTATGAATCCATTTTCATAATGCTGTTGAGCCTGTGGTAGTCTATTACTACCCAGTTGGTACTATCCTTCTCTTTGAAAATTAGGACAGGAAAAGCCATGGGCTCTTTGACAGTTCAAGCATTCCTTGCTCCAACAGTTTATTGATTTCTGCCATGACAACTTCTTCTGATGCTCTAGATCAGCGCATTGGCAAATATCTGATGAGGGGATGATCCCCAGTGTCCACTCAATGGATTACTCCTCGTGCACACCCTAAATAATAATCGTTATCTTCAAAGATCTCTTTGTATTTTCGAAATAAGGCTTCCACATAATATTTCTGTTCTTCCGTTAACCCCATTAAATTTTCACGCGGTACAATTACCATTTTGCCAAGCTGTGGTTTGATGGACAGACCAAATTCATCCAGCAAACTGAACTCATAGACCTGGAGGATCTCTATAAGTGGGATGAAATGTAAATACGCCACTATTTGGTGTCAGCGGATTTTCATCAGTTTATCCTGAAGATTTGCTACCAATACCTTGATCTCCCCATGCCCCAGAGGTATAATACTTGGGGCCACGTAAGGTCAAGCTGTGATTGCTTATAGGGCCCAAATGATCCCCCTATATAGACCAGCAGGCACTTCCATCTCTAACTCGGTGTTTATAATCACTTGGTGTCCAGAGGGGATAGATATAGGGCCAGCAGCTCTAAGAGGTAGCCCTTAATATTCATATATCTGCTGGGGAAGGGCCCAGGTCTTACTCTTTAGTTGGTGGTTGAAAACTGAAACCACCCCATCACCATATGCAAGGTTAATGTAACCATGTGCACCAGATCCTTTGGTACACTGCTAGAGGTAAGGAAAAATTTGGTAATCTGCTCATAAATTATAAAGGTCTATGATGTCATATCAACAACAGCCCTGAAGTGGCGCATAAAAGTGTTTCTGATTAACAGGTCATAGTTATTGTTTGGTAGCACTATAGATAGGGATACAATGAAAATCAACCCAAACCGCATGGGTAGTGCGCTGTACGCTCCTTCAAAGACTGTTTTTTACGCGCCTGCAGTCCCATACACCATATGATGCTCCATGTCAGGCTTTAATGCCAACTTCACCACCAACTTTGTGGGCACTATGTTGATTATAACCCATATCAATTATTGCGCAGACTCAGGTTTTTGCTATGACAGTGTCACAGTAAGTACATTCAGAGTAAGATGCATTCTGATTGTTTAAAACGTGGACATTTAACGGATCTCATTTTCCTAGGAAGCTCATAATACCCTACCCGATTTGAGGTACTTTTTAACAATAGCATCCCTAGGGAGGGCCGCGTTTACCCCTTTTAAGAGAAGCGCATTAGCTAATGGATCTAGTTCATCTGTAGAAAGTTGGTCAAACATTTGATAAGCATAAGGCTTTGGTTGCTCCTGGGGGCCTGCTTCCACCATGTCCATAATTTGCGCTTGTGTCAACACATTCACCACTCCAACTGGCTGCTGATATAGAAAAACATCGTTGTACTGAGGAACTTCCACTGAATGTACAGGGATAGGTTCAGGTGGGACGTTTTGAGTCAGAATAAGGAGGTAGAGAGTCCCAACACTACTTTTCTCTGACTTTTCTCTGATTGTACTGCTTCCACGGTAGTCAATGGACATGATGATTGAGACAACTTCTAGTCAAAAGCTCAGAGCAACCTCACAAAAAGCAATTGACCCCATAAGACCTGCTCTCTTTATTGTTGTAAAATGGGCCACCCCAAAAGTTGGACTGGGGTTGAGCAGTGTAAACAGGCCCCTCCAAATAAGTGAACTTCTGATGGCAACTCAGTTGGAAGCGAGGCGTGTAGTAATAATAAGGCTGGGGGTTACCAAACGGACGCTGAACAGAGAGGGATAATTTCTCTAAATAAGAAAGACTGCAGCAGAGGCAATAGGTTTCTGCTCTATATTGGGCGGAGGGAAGGTAGCGGATATACAGCATAAAATTGAACGATTTTAAGCAATGGTACGTCAACCTCTAAATATGAAGCCATGGCATTAAAAATCTTATGGTATGGTTTCACAGTGGAGGTCAGCGCTATGCATATGTCAGATTCAGTTAAAAGTCCCAGCCCCAATTAACACATGGGCTTTCACTGTAAATCAATCAGCAAACGTGGTGAGGGTCTCATTATGCTGAAACCTGATAATTAAGAGCTCAGCCTTCTGCTGCGCCATCTTTGAAGTTCCTCCAAACAACCACAGCACATTATCTTTCACTTTTTGATAGATAACATAACTGTTGGGAAGATACCAAGTAACTTGGTCGGAGCTTCTGACATCCAAAGTGGACATTAGTAATTTGGCTTTATGCCGATCTGAAGCTCTTTTTACTGCAAACTAAAACTGCTTAAATAATATATGGATGTTTTCATCATGTTCAAATGGAGGCAGATTATCAATAAAACCTCCTGAAGAAACTCCTTCTTTCATTTAAGCACAGCGTCCAGGACAAGCTTGAGTTTTGCATATTCAGCAATTGCAGCGTCTCAGGAAGATTCCTTGCTAAAGCCAGCCCGATATGACATGGCCAGCGACTGAGGAATTTTTATCAGTTTTTGTGATTGATCAATTGGACCCCTGTAGTGAGCACCAATGTTATAAAATTGGCAAAATCGTTAAGATATGCCGTAAGGGTTTTTGCACAGGGTTCAGCACACCTAGCAATAGGATAACAATATGATGATCATTGTCCTTGAAACAACAAATAAACTATTAAATAAATATGGAGCATTTGCTTCCACCACATTCATATATTTAATATAATAAATACAGTGGATCCTTGCTGTTCCGCTCACTGTAAACTATTAGCAACCTCCCACCTTCTCAATCATCTCATCTCACCTATATCATAGTGACTTCAGATGATACCGCTTTCTTGGCTCAGTAATTCAATTCACCATCTCTCATTGACTCTGGCATTTCTTCATTTGTTAATTTCACGATTGCCTAATTCAAGGTGATTTCCCAACAACCTAATATCGCCTCATCTCAAGGCGCTTGAATAGTAATAACTCTTATCAATATCAGCAGATTTTATTCATTCCTCTATAATGATTTAGGGCTTATCATCCAGTCATATCAGAATCGCGACACCCTGAAGGCAAAGATATGAGATTTAGTCAGGAAGCATCGCGCACATGAGAATTGATGGAGATTCCATCAGGAATCATTATCCCACTTCGTAAATCTTGAGAGAATACCCACATCTGTGGTCACAAAATGAAAAATAACAATGAGGTTGCCAACCAGGCGTTCAATCCGGAAGGCAGTGAAATATCCATATTGCACTGAGCCATGGAGGTCCCCAAGGAATCACATCCCTACACGCCCTATAAATATTGACACTTTTTAGCTCAATAAAATAGTCTTTAATTTTCCCCATCTTTTCATTTTTCTGACCTCTCCACTAGTTTACAGCTTTGATTCAAATTTATACCTTGGCGTCAATCAAGAGAACTGTTATATTGAGAAATGTGGTTCTCACTACAGGGGGCTCTGATCTGTCATTGTGATATGTCTATCACAAACAATGGAGAATAATAGCAGTAAAAATCAACCTTCTGATTAGTCAAGCAGTTTACTTGATGGATTAGTACCTCATGATATTATGTTACACTCATGAAGCCCAAAAGCTTTTTGTTTGGGCCACGTTCCAGTTTACTCTACCTTCTGTTGATTGTGATCAGTACCAACTTCATTATGAGAACCTTAACAAAATTATTCAACACTTATAAAATGGCATCTATTCTGTGGGAGGCCACTACAGTCACTCCTGTGCTTCTTTGGTGCCTTCATAATATTTGGGATCTTTATACCTCAGCCCAACTACCTGTGGGAGAATTGAATTTAAGGACTAAGAACTATATCAAGACTTTTTTCCATACTGCCATTCATCACCTCTTACAAGTTGTAACAGTTGAAACGTCCCAGTTTCTGATTGCCATCTTACCTTATTTAGATGCGATTGACACCAAATGCCAATGTGAGCTGGACTCTCAAGGTAGTTGTTAGTGCCTCATGCAACTAATCCACTAGGTTAGGAATTATTTTGAAGTGAGACAAAGACAAAATAGGTAAGCGAGGTTGCAAACCCCCAGAATTAACCTTAATTTTCACTTATCAAATAAAGGATCATGGACAAACAAGCTTATGATAATCTGATGCTACAAAAACAACAAGGAAAAAGACAAAGTAATTGAGGGGAAGAGGACCATAAAAACCCAAGTTTTTGTTAATGCAACAAAAACTTGTTGCGTTGTGGATCACCAGGTAAGACATGGTAAGGGCGAACCTGAGGCCACCAGAGAAACCAATGCAAGAGTGGGAACCAAGAGAGAATTCCAGACAAATTTTGGAAGTTCATTGGCTCAACCTTAAAGATCTCCCTTCTGGAGCCTCGTCCTAACCAGACAAACACCAAAAATCTTTTAAAAAAATCGGCTCAGAATTTGAAAAATCCAAACCTGAGCCTAAATGTAACATTTGATCAAACCCTATCGTTACACAAGTAGTCAGGCTGCAACATCATGAAGTCTCAAAAAATTAGTGTTTACACAAACCTGACACTCTCACGTTGTCATTTTCTATAATATGGCCTCCTCCTTTATTTATAATAATAGAAGACATTGTTTATAACTGACATTTAGTCAACGAGGCCCAAAGCCAACTTGTAGTGTTAAATAGTGGAATTTTGCTAATTGTGAACCAGCTTTATAAGAATGTACAACTCCTTGAGGCTGTCTGTAACCAACGCCTCAACCAAGTTGAGGATCTGGAGCAGACTTTTCAGGAGCACTACCAGGAGCTAGCCTCTCACGACTTCGCCTCTAGGAGTAAAGGGCCTGAGGGACCTAAGGTTCCAGAAGGTCCTCATGGGCCTCAAGGGCCCTCTATATCCGTAGTGCCTACTTCAGGAAAACCTGAAACTCCTGTAAAAAGGAAATTTTGGCAGCCCTCGCCACCCTAGTGGAACAAATCCTTAGTTTGGCCTAAGGGCGCAAGTTCTGAGTGGACGGAGTCTCTCTTGACCTTAGAGTATTAAATGAAGTCTTGTTAGATGAGATGGATAAATTTTAGCGCCTACACTAAGCTCACTGATAGTCACATTTCTCAGCTTGAGCAAACCTGACAAGGGCTTAACACCCAATTGAACAACTTAGAAAGCTAGCTTCTTCTTCATTGCGCCAACATCCAAGCTTTAAAGGAGCAGATTGCTCACATGACCTCCATTACTCTCTAAACCGGAAATGGGATGATATCCAAGAGGACCTCAAGAGTTTAAGATAATGTTTGGATTAGTAGCCT
The DNA here is from genome assembly GCA_022478985.1 of Massospora cicadina. Classification (NCBI taxonomy): domain Eukaryota; kingdom Fungi; phylum Entomophthoromycota; class Entomophthoromycetes; order Entomophthorales; family Entomophthoraceae; genus Massospora; species Massospora cicadina. Next base: position 172,258 of record JAKSZP010014541.1, read on the forward strand.
CGACGTGACTATATGAAAACTTAAATTTATAAGCCTGCAACAATCTCTGGTGTTAATTAACCTTTTCTAATCCTATTGAGCTAATTTTAAACCACCTTTTAAGGAGAATTTCATTACCGGTCAGGAAAGTATTGCCCCTTTCCTATAAAATTTTTTAGTACTAGATGGTCCCAACCCAAGGGGACCCCTTTCCTATATTCACATGAGAGTTTCATGGAAGAGGTTACTAACCAGCAGAAAGTGAAGCATATTCACTCTTGTCAAATAGCACCGCTCAGGTTATTATAAACCCCATATAAAAGAATGCCAGATATGGGAACAGTGCCAAACCTCCTTAGTCCTTAAATAAAGCAGCAAACAAATCCTGGCCAATCAAAATCAAGAGTTCATGGATATAAGATGAATAAATGAGAGGGCCCTATGGAGGTCATTAGCCATTTTACGCCCAAGTGCAGCCCCTATTAATCACAAACTGCATTGCTTTGTACGATGCCATAAACACTTTCATCTCCGCGTAGTTCCTATCCTGAGGTTCATATGCACCTGATAAGCTAGAAGGTTGGTTTTACTTGCATTTAGAAATTAAAGAAGCGCTTAATGAGATAACTGCGTTGACCTTATATCCTAAGGCCACTTTTTCTACTTCCTCTAACTGCCCTCAGGTCCTTAATGTCAAAAACTAGAAGGATTCTCAACTCTGGTACATTTACTGCAATGGCTTCTATTACAGCATCAAGACATGCTGGAAATGGCTTGCTGAGGAGGTGATAAGGGCCATTAGCATGGAAGGTGAGGCACTTCATGCCAACATCCCTATCTCTCCTCAAGGATCATCTATGACCTCTACCAAACCTGGTGATATTGTACCAGAAGAAGTTTGTTATCCATTATTAATAAAGAACTTGATACTGATTACTCTTCTTCTAATGAATCTCATATGTTACTCACGTTATCACCACAGTCCATGGGTTTTGTTATCCATTTCACTGTTTGAGTTCATATAATTCTTGTCCACGCCTTCATTAACAATGGTTTCCCCGTGAATGTCATTTTTTCCAAACTGATGAAATGTAACAGTATCTTTCCAGGATTTCCACTTTACATGGATTACGGCACAGCTGGACTGAATTGTAAATGATCCATAGGGGCTTATATTTCCCTACCTATCCTATTTTGGTAGTTTCTCATGAATACTCCCACTTTTGCACTGGATTACACAAGCTATGAACTTCTTCTCAAGACTCAGTTTCTCTGGGACTACTCTGCGGTAGTGCATTGTGTTGGAGAATTTTCTATCCATGCTGTGACATTGGGTCCTCTGTTTTTTGAAACCTCGTGCAGCTCAAAACGGAGGTCAAAGCATGAGCTTGCTTATTAAAGAGTGAGAGCTAAATTGATTGACTCAAGTATCATGTGAGCAACTCTCAAGTACAATTGCCCCCACCTGCAGTTGATGGCCATGAAGGCATGTCAATCTATTTAACTATACTGATTACTATATCTCTGAAGTCAAAGGTTTGTCAACACCCAGGTCTACTTCAACATTTCCTCCAGATACCTACCGGAGATATGGGGTCTAGATAACCCATCAGTTAAGGAGGCTTAACCTGTCTGGGAGTTTTAGTACCACCTATGCCAGATCCATATCAGCGTTACTGGCTAGCATTACTGACAAACCTAGGATAGTGGGCCCTAATAGTCCAGCCACTTATGTCCGCCTCCTACTAGTAGTTGCTGTTGATTTCCGCAGCTTTCAAAGTCTGATGGTTTTTGGTTTGAAGACACTCCCACTAGTATCTCTAGTTGACAATTGTATCGGAAAGGAGCTTACTGGGGAGCAACAGTGCCAATTTAGAGAATTATTAAATGTTAGTTAGACCTCTTTTCAGCCTCTACCTACAATACTAGAAAAATGGATGGTTATTACATCATTTCAAGACTAGAGACGCTCCTCCCTTTTGGTCCCAACCTAACCAAAGAAATAAGGTTGAATGAGCACAAGTGGTATTAGAGCTCAAGCAACTAATTGAAACTGGTTTATTGGTGCCTTCGTGAAGACTTTGGGCCTCACCCTCCTGTTGTCTCAGAAGAAGAATGGCAACCTTCAAGTGGTGACGGACTACTTCCAGATCAACTCTATCACCAAGAAAGACTTTTATCCATTGCCCCAATTGATGACTAAACCACTTGCTCGCCACGTTGCAATACTTTTCCATAATGGATCTTGCTATCAGATATTGGCAAATGGAGATCTCCCCCAAAGATTAAGCCAAGTGTGCGCTTATAGCCAATGAGGGGCTATCTGAACCTGCATGGTTTCCTCAGACCTTTGCAACGTGCTAGCCACCTTTCAACGCGCCATGTATGGGTCCTTAGGACTTAAAGCTACCTGTGTCCTTGTATACCTTTACAATATCACCATTTCTTTGAGAATCTTCGATGGTCATCTGGAACACCTCAGGAAGTTCTCAATCATTTTAGGAAAGCTTTGATAAAACCTAAACCTTCCAAGTGCACTTTCTTCCAATCAGAAAAGGAGTTCCTTGGACATAAGATTGAAAGATGGTACTCAGACCAATCTGGACAAAGTTGACATGAGAGAAAAGATGTTACGCCCCCATAGCTTAAGGGATATTTAGGAAATCTTTGGGATGGTGGGTTATCATCGGTCATTCTCGGTTTGCCAACCTAGCTGAGCTCTTGTTTTACCTCCTGCAAAAGATGTGCAATTTTTGTGGTTGCCTAAACAAGAACAAGCTTTTAATGCTTTGAGGACCGCTCTTTGGAATAAACTAATTCTAATTCATTTACTTATAATCACCCTTTATTGCTAATCATGGATGCAAATGATATCACCATTGAGATAGCCTAGCCCAGCACGATGAAAATCAGGTTGATTATTCAGTAGCTTATTTCATTAAGACCTTGAGAAAGTCAAAAAAGCACTATATCATTACTGAATGGAAAAACACGGCTATCTCATTATAGATAAAACACTTTCAGCTCAATCTCTATGGCACCCACTTCACTATCATCACTGATCATTCCTTGCTCTGATGGCTTCAGCAAATGAAAGACCCAGATGGAATGGTTAACCAGATGGACCCTAAGGCTGCAAAGCTTTATTTCACTATTGTTCATCAAGCAGGAGCAATTCACTATCTTGCCGATGGTCTCTCTAGGATGCTAGTAATGGCTGCCTTGCCCCCTGAGGTGGACCAACTGTATGATATAATTGGCCATCCAGAATGCTGGTAGTTGAAAAATCCAGAGATTTAAGCCAAACTCCAAAAATGACATAATCCACTCAGATCAAGGAAGTTCTGCTATATAAGAGGATCAATAATAAATGGCTTCCCTAAATTCGTTTTTCTTCTTGAACTGACGTTATCCAGAAAGGCATGCAACCATGAGAAATAGGGCAGTGAAGAATACTTAAGTGTGGATAAAGAAATGATATTAATGAAACTAAATGATAAAAACTATCCAAGGGGTCCTGAAGGCTTATATGACATGATAGTCTCAAGGTTGAAACAGTCCCTGATATCTGTACCCAATCATTTCCACATCAGGTCCTTTTGATTTCATTGGCATTGATGTAGTAGGTTCTTTTCCCACCGGATTGCATGGCCTAATATATCCTCCTAGCCATGGACCATTTGATCAGATGGGTCTGTCAGAAAATCGACTATGGGCTCTGCTAGTTGGCAGGCTAACCAGTATGAAGACTGGTCAGCCCTTACCATTTCAACTTAGGCGTCAGGGCTAGCAGCTCCAGCTAACCCCTTGGCATGTCACCCGCGCCATTTTGGGGATCCCCTAGCCTTAACCCTAACTAATAAAATAAATTATAAACTTATAACAAAAAGTAGAATAGGCAAAGGGAGATATTTATTGAAAGGGAAGCGCCAGGTATATATACTCTCTACAAAAGGGCTACTGCTCCCACCGCTGACCTATCAGCTCTTCCACTGGTTCTTCCAGCCAACCACTTCTCTTTTCTTCTTCTTCTTCTACTTTATTCTCTTCCCTGGCGTCAACCCTCTTGCTCCGTCCTTCCTGATGTCCAAATTAGTTTTGGCTCATCCTCAGCCTTAAGTCACCGGTGAGCCATATAAATAAATAATCTAATTAACATCAAATTTGTATTTGACCTTTGAATTGATCATGATGCACTGGAAACTACTTTGGTCGCATGCTTGACTCAGAATATCTCAGCATCTCGCCGACATCTATTCTCATCTTATCTTGATAATAGATGAGGCACTGGAAACAACCTTGACCACCTCAAACTCATAATTTGTTGGATCCACTAACATTGGAGAATCAGGCAGCATATGTTTGAAGTTAATACATCAGCTTTCTGCCAGTAATCCCACAACTGCCCACGAATGGCATTTGGCATTGAACTCTGATTCTGCTGACTGATATCAAGTGGATCATCCTCAGCTATTAGTCACCAGTGATCCTTGTGCTAATTTAATGGCCACCGATTAGTCCCACTCAAACCTAATACCAAACTCAGCAGAATACTAATTCTGGCTCAACCCAAATTGGGGAGCAACTAACCAGCAATCAAACCAAATAACACGAAATTCAGTCACTAAAGCATTCTTCCAGGATTTGCTATATCATTTCAAATAACGCTAAATCATTGGAGGATTCCATCTGTTTAAAATCACGACAGGGTCAAAGCAAGTTCTGTCCCCGCTGCCAATGCAAAATTCATGGCTCTTTTTCTTATTCAATCCATTTTCATCCAGCAAAGATGCCCACAAACTTTTTCTTAGATAATGAATTACATTTCACCTCACAGGTAGTCCAAGTACCTACTTCGCTATTGGGAACTAATCAAAGTTACTTTGCCACATACAACCCAGTAACCAATGGGGTGGTGGAACGTGCTAAAAGAACCCTTGTTTCTATTTTAGTGAAGATGGCCACCTCTGACCCTACTCGCTGGGATCATTATCTACACAGCGCTTTTCTTTATTACTGAATAAGCTGCCATTAAATCATCAAGATTTTCCCCTTTGAAGCGCTATATGGGCGTGCTCCCGTTTACCAAGTAGCGTTTGGCCCCTTCTCAATACCTGCATACCTGAGAACTTTGATTTAATCATGAGGGCCTTAGCCAATGAAATTGTTTTAACAATAAGCTTTAGCCATGCAAGACATTGCCACCAACACAAAAAGGGAAACATATCAATTTAATTTTGGGTGACATTACTTACCAATTTCTAATTAGGCGATCTCATTATCAATTATCATCATAGACTTGGAGGTCAAAAGAACAAGCTCGACGCTCTTTGATCTGGAACCTATAAGGTCATTTAGTGGGTAAACTCAGAGTACTCCATTTCTGATGTCAATCAAGGGACCGTGGTTTATTAGGTAAATGGCTTATTCCTTTGACCCCATGTCCCCCTCTGACAAGATATTGAGGGGAGCATTGTCAGGGTTCATGATGATGTTTGAGTCAAAAATCCATACTCCCAAATTGAGCCTCAATAAGTCAGCTCTCAATTCAGTATGAACAAAGCCTTACCCTGAAGGCACTGATACAAGATTTGATCAGTAAACATCATGCACATGAGATTAAATGGAGAACCTTCAGGAATACCATCCCCGCTTCCCAATCTTGAAAGGCTCAGCCCCCAACGCTGCAGTCATGAGGACGACGCAGAACAATGAGAGTGCCAACCAGGCAAGCAATATGTAAGGCAGTGAAAGATCCATATTGAACTGGGCCATGTAGGTCCCCAATGCACTAAATCCCTGTGGGAATCCAGCAAATTTTAGTCTCGCTGGTGCTGATAACAACTGGATTTCCACAAAAACACTTAAAATTAAAAATATTACTTTTTTGAATAAAAGTAAAGATGGGTTTTTAAAGGTTTTTATTGGGCTTGGGACAGGATGCGAAAAATGAGTCTTCTCAATACTATCGCTCAGTATTAAAACTAAATCAAGCATTGAGGGCTGAAAGGGATTCAACGTTAATGTTTAGAATAGCTAGTAAGGTGTGATTTAAGGAATTTTAAAATCTGACCTATTAGAGCTCGGGAAATTTGCTTCACTTTGGCAAGATGACTGATGGGAAGTTATTTTTAGGCAAGACAAACCTGTGGGGCAATAACTTGATATATTTCAACCAATCACCGTTAGATAAACTAATTGCCCCTTGAAAACCCCCACAAAGCCTATAAAAGGGTATGGTCCCCACTTGTTTTTGAATGGAACTAGTCGTGGCCAGGGAAGGAACCTCTGATGGACTCCTCAGATTCCGCCACATGGTCAGGGCAATCTGAAAGCCCGATCTCATGCTAATTGTCCATGTGGTATTAGTATAAGTGTTACTTTAATTCAGGGGGTTCCACTGAGAATTGACTAAGATCTTTTGTTGATACTATCATTAATTTCAAAACAACCCTTATCCCCATCTTGAATTTTAAATGTCCAACATTTCCCCCCTTTTTGGCCTATTTTGGCCCAAAACATTCTTTTCTTGAAGCTGGGAGGACAATTGTCTGACATCAGCCCTTCAAGAATGTTGAGGGGAGAATAAGGCCGTAGGAAACGGCCATGTACCCAGTTGATAATAATCCCTGTAGCAAAAATTTGATAGAATACTCTGCACCTCTCTTGTAGGTGATGATAAAAGGCCTTCCCAGATTGACCCAAGCTTACCACTTCTAGGAGTGATGTGGTTATGGCAGTATAGAACTAGGTCATACACTTGGAAGGAAGATAGGGGGTTTAAGCATATTGGCAGCCTGCCCTTCTTAGTCACTAATTTAGCTAAATTGGTCATAGCCTCTGACTGGAGCTGGGTGATGTGCTGAACCAATCTTCTCTGGCTTTCTCAGGTTCCTTAACTCTAGAGTAAAAAGCTTCTTTAGCTAATAGAGCGTATTCTGGGTTCCCGCCCATAAAAGACATGGAATGGGGACATTTTCAGGATCTGGTGATAACTAAACTGGTATGCCATAAGAGCACTGGGTAGGAATTGATCCAAGTGAAGTGGATCAAAAGATGCCATTTTTCGTAAAATGGAGAACAAGGTTCCATTTGCTCTCTCCACAGTCCCGTTGATAGATGGATTATACAGATATAAGAAGTGCTGTTGAGCTCCCATGGATTTTAAATTTATTTGAGGTACACCAACCAGGGGATGAACATTACTGAAATGAAAACCAAAACTAACTAAATTAACAATATGAATCAACCGCCCTAAACGAGCAGTGAGACTCACAAAAAAATGAGAACTTAATCAACTTTTGGCACAGCAGCGAGCTTCTTATCCCAACATGGTGGAAGGGGAAGGGGGATCAGGGGGCTGATTGTTGGGTTCCATATCATTCAAAGTGTGGGCCAAGGCAGATAGCAAGGGCGTGAGGTTATCTGTGAAAGGTGGGGCAAGATTGCAGAGGATTGATTGGCCATAGAAATTATCATCATAAATTGTGCTCATGTAAGTGGACAAGCATTTTTATGCCTGAATGCGGGTGGCTGGAAGTTGGGAAATTAAAGTGGTGGTAGCGTGAATAACTTTTGCTTTGAACTGAGAAGCATCAACCACTTTCTAAATGACATCTGCAGTGTGTTTATGAAGCTGGAGAATGGTTAGTTTGCTCTGTGGGGGCAGGTTGGGGCACGAATGGGAGGGGGAGACCTTTGGCAAGCCTATTCTCTGTTCAGGAAATCTTTTCGCAGAGGAAACAGCTTTTAGGTTTGGCAGCAGCTGCCACAGTGAAGTTGTGTTGGGGGCATGAAAAATCATCATTTGTATGGGGCATAAAAGCGCCGAGGGATCTTAATGGGGATTGTGTAAGGATAAATTTCTTACGTCGACTTTGGAGTCTTCAATCACATTACCAGATTTTTCAGTTTCATCCAATGAGGACCAGGGGTTCATGTCATATAATTTCTTGTTTTCCTCAAGAGGGATGAGAGAGGCAGGTGATTGGGTTGGGGCTCAAAAGCAAATTGTTATCCAGCTGCTTCATGATTGGTGGTAGTATTGGTGGCACTGGGCTATGGAGGGGCCTGATTGGCTGCTGCAGGTGTGGGAGTGACAGGTTTTGAAGAAAGGGTCATTGTTGCACCCCATTATGAGAGGGCTGTGGGACGGTTGATGGATGAGGAGCTAGTGGCCAAGTCTGCTAAAGCAGCGGAAGCAGTAAGTTAGGGGCAGCTACGCTTCAAGTGATCCAACTCAAAGTAGGATGAACATACGGTCTACCCAGCTTCAACGCGGGCCCAGAACTGGTGGTCAGGAGCAGATGCAATGAAGGCAAAAGGGGGAAGCTGCTCCACAATGTCAGAAAATCTTGGGTTTACCGTGGCAAATGCCCAAGGCCCAGTGAGGCATGTGGCTCCCTTGAGGACCACAAATTGAAAGATGGGGTCAGCGCCGTAGGCTGCCAAACCAATCATAAGCTCCTGATGGAGCACCGAAGGTGGAAGGTGAGTGGGCAACCCAGTTAACTGAACCACCAAAGTGGTTTCAGCAGAGAGATGGGTGCACGTTGTTGGATATAAGTGGTGCTCTGGAAAACCAGTGGCTCAGTTGCTCTAGTGGCAGCATCAGCCTTGCGTGTAGAACCTAGATTGAAGTATCATTTATAAGGGTGGAAATCGATGAATCCAGTGGGTTGCATCACCTCCTGTGCCATTCCAATAATGGCTTTGTCCGCATATGGGAACAACTTCCCATAGTTAAACCAAAGGCTGAAATGCGTGTGCAAGTGAGGGAGTATGAGATGGCAGCGTGGCCCTGCATGGGATCATGTAAGGTGGATAGCAAGATCCTTGGGTGGAACTAACTGACACAAGGATTTGTTAAGCCTGGATGAACCAGTCTGAACGCGTTCCCCCCAAACGGAAAATTATGTGTGGTGTTTTACTGCTGCCCAATACAGGAGCGACAGATGGTGGGGCCATGGACATCAGTGGGTCAGTGTTGCAACTAAATGGATTGCAATCAGTTTGTAAATTTAAATTTAATTTTTGCTTGAAAGTGGGTCAAGCGGAAAGAAAAGCGAGATTGTTGAGAAACCATTGAAGTAGCCAGGATTTTGAATACTCTGGAGGTGAAGTTCTTACCATTGCCAAAGAGTAGTACTTGGGGACAGCCATGACGAGTGAAAATATTGATGTAAAAACGTGGCTATGACCTTGGCAGTTTGGGCAGGGAGAGCCAAGGCTTCAACCCACTTACTTTAGTGATCAATGTCTACTAGGATAAATTTGTTTCCATCATTAGTTTTTGAGGGAGGGGACCTACTACGTCTAGGCTGATGGTGTGGAACGGTTGATGAGGGGTATTTGGTTGATATTACTATCTAGTATTAAAACTGGATTGCTTCTTACACTTAAGGCAGGCATCAAAACTTTGACAATTGACACATAATTACTTCCTAATAGTACCTATCTCTGATCTCCTCATAGGTTTTCTTTGCTCCCCCATGACCTGGGGTGGAGTGAGCTTTTTAGGATAAGAGTTACACGTTCTGAGGGCCAAAAGTTAAGGCAGCCACTTTGTCCCACCTGCTTGTACAATTTCCCATTCTCCACTTTGGTGTTGCAGGAGTACCGGACTAACATTTTATGAAGAGGCTCATCCTCATTCTCCCAGTCAGCGGGGGCATTAAGAGGTCTTATAACCTCACCACCTCACTATTATCCAAGCGCAGGATTAGCAGCTGAGCTAACCCATCAATATTTATGTGATGGGTCCCAGCATGGTGTTTGATCTTCAAGTCATAATATTGGATCTATGAAGCTGAGCGAGATAATCAGCCAGTAGAATCCTTCATGTTCTGTGGCCATTTCAACGAAGTGTGGTCTGTAACCGCATTGAAGGTAGTCCCATACAGGAAAGAGTAGTATTATTTTACAGCTAACAGAACAGCAAGGCACTCCTTTTCTGTTACACTATAGTTACTTTCTGCTGTTGATAACATCTTACTGAAATAGTATACAGGATGATGAATACCGTTTTCACCCGGTTGAGCTAAGATGGCCCCAACGGCGTAGTCCAAGGCGTTGAGTAAACAAGAAAAAGGGTTTTTATTAGTTGGGGTGCACCAGGATAGGACATTGTTGTAGCAGTTGCTTAATGTCTCAAATGCGTCCTTCTGTTCTGCGCCGCAATGGAAAGGGGTGTTATTAGTCAATAGGTGGACGTGAGATTTGCTAGGTTGGGCGAGCTTTGGGATAAACTGATTATAATACCCCATAATCCCTAGAGATACCCAAATATCCCATAAATATTTAGAAGAGGCATTTTTTGAAATTGCTTCAACCTTATCTTTTATGAGTTAAATTCCCTCTTGAGAAATGAAGTGTCCAAGGAAATCGATTGCTTTGAAAGAAGGTTGTCATGGAAACAGCAGAAGAAGTTTATACTGGCCTGTCAGTTGGGATGCGTAAGCACCCAAAAAGCTAGAATGCCAGAGGCATTTCCAACTGAACGACTTGATATGGAGCCAGGCATTGGGAAATGACGAATTGTTGGCGTAACACAACAGTGAGTATAATCCTGACAATGAACCACAATGAGCCTACTCCTGACCCAGGGGGCCTTGATGCAGGGGGTGGGATCACAGAGATAGTTTCAATAAGTTCCTCAGCATATGGGGTCATTTAAACCAGGGAGGCAAGGAAGCGGATTCTCTCTTGCAATTGGTGGACATAAGGCCACAATATTCCCATGTACTGTTGCCGGAATTTCATGATTGCAGGGTTGTATAGCCAAAAATTTTGGACTCGCTGAATCCAATTGACAACGGAGGGGGCCATAGTGACCATAAGTACAGGTAGAGTCCATCTGGTATACGTACTGACAGGCCACCAGGGAAACGCCATCATGGATGCAGTCAGAAGGAGTAATACAATAGAAAAATTGTTTGGTTTTTTGGCAAAATTTTTATTGAAGGAAAAGGAAGAAACTGACCAACAATTTTCTAAGTGCTATGCAACTGATTAAATAGTGGTCAATTGGGGTAGTGACAAGCCAGGATCAGGACCCTCAATTTCAACCTAACCGGCGAGTTATTTCGGGAATGGGCGGGTTTGTTCCTTGGGAACTGACATCAAAAAATTTGGCGGCAAGCCAAGTTGCTGTTGGTTTGACCTCAAACATATGAACTGAGGCTCAGCCACGTTTTTGACGGTTGATGTAACAGCTTTGGGCCTGATAAGTGATGGGAATCCCCAAGGCCACCCCACATAGGTGCGGGTCCATTTGGTTGGGAATGGGTTTGGGACTCCCAACCCACCCACGCTCGGTCGCTGGGCTGTTCATTCAGTCAGTGGCATCACATCAGCCACAACGCCCAAATTGTCAACAGGGGACTTTAAACCCTAATCGATGGCATCTAATGCTATAGCCTGGCCATCTTGGATGATCCCAATGACTTTGGTAGGAAGGTTATTTGTTCAATCAACAGTTTAATCAAATTGGAACTGTCAGCCGTTCTGACCAATACCTCAGTCTTCATGCCTTTACAGCCATTTGAGATCCGAGCATTGGACAGATTGCCACTTGAATTAGATCTGACTGATTTTAATATGACAATCTTGGCGCAGATTTTGCTAATTCCCTGTAACAGTTCTGCTGAGGTGAGTGTGGGTGCTGGAGGTGGGATCTGAAGCAGAAGAGCTGTTACCCACTGCTCATGTACTATGTGAGCGAGATCTCCCTGAGTAACAAGAGGTACTTCTATCCTTTTTGGTGTCTTCTTACTTGGGAACGGGAAAATGGCCGTTTAACAGTCAGTGGACATTCCCTGGGACTTACAAAGGTACACTTTGAGGGTTTTAACCTGATATTTGACTCAAGTAAGTGTTGAACTCCTCCTTCAGGTGATCAAGATGTTGTTTAAAGGTTTTTGAGAACACTGTGATGTTATTAAGATAGACGATGACACAACTTAACTTTAGGTCCTGCAAGATATGTTCCATCGCTCGCTGGAAAGTTTCAAATGCGTTTCACAACCCTTGAGGTGATCAGGTGGGTTGGAAGAGACCCACACTGCAAATAAGAGCACACTTCCTTGGTATTGGGGAGAAAGGTCCATTTGACAATAGCCTCTAGCCAAGTCCATTGTGTGAAGAAGTTAGATCCAGAGCTTTCTTCAAGGGCGTCATCAATGTGGGGGATAGGATAAATATCCTTTTTCGTGAGGTTATTTAACTTGCAATAGTCCACGACTATATGATGACCTCCGTTCTTCTTTTTGATTAGCAAAAGGGGTGAAGACCAAGAGCTTTGTGAAGGAGCTAGTAACCCCGCGTCTAGTAACTTTTTGAGTTCCAACCTCATCTGCTGTACTTCCACCTTTGACTTGCGGTAAGGTTTTAAACAAATAGGAAGGGCATCACCCATATCAATGGAATGGCTCCAGTCCAACATATGGACATAGTCATTATCTCATTTAGAGAATATGTCGCTAAATTCTTCTAATAGAGTTGAACTTTGTCAAGTTCATCTCGGGTCAGCTCATTCTGTGATATGGAAATTGGGTAAGGTAAATAACTGGTTATCCGTTGGCAGGCCCATATCCAACGTAGAGCCAATGAAGTGAATTTGTTCAACTTCCTCCACAGGGAGTAAAAACCCTCAGCCCACCTCCTGGTGCTTTCTTACAATTAAATCCTTTTTGATGAGGTTTCCCAACAGTGGAGTAATAGGCCTCTGGTAGGCTGGGTCTAAAATGCCAGGCAATACCCGGAGCTCAAAGGGGCTAACGCCCTTAATTCTCACGAGATGCAACAAGCAGTGGTCTGGTATTTGGAGGGTGATCTTTATGTCAATCATTCGTTGTTCACCTGGCTTAATCATTACCACATCTGCATCATAAAAAGGAATACCTTCCTTAGCACTATTGAATAAAGCATTTTTTGTATCTCGCCCAGAGGTGGTATAATGTAAAGGCAAAGTGGAAGTGGTTACTCAACCTGGCAAGAATATTCACTCTTTATGGGAACTTTAGTGAATAAAACTAAAGGGACTTCATAATTGAGTAGCGAGAGGAAACCTTACTTCATGTTAATAATTCCATCATATTTAATTATAAATTGTGTACCTATGAGCATATCATAGGTGTTGTTGTCCAAGGCCACTGTGGAGGCCAATAAAATAAGCTTCACAATTCAAATGGGAAGGGAAGAGTATGCCCCAATGGCGCTGGTGTTGTTTGGTCCCGCAGTTCCAAACTCTTGACTGTACTCCAAGTCAGGCGCCAGCTTGATCTTTTTCATTAACTTTAAGTAGATCATGTTCATCAGGGAGCCAATATTCAGGATGTTCATCACCTGGACTTTTTGAATGAGCACTTCCACCAATGTGAGCGTTCTATAAAGTTAGGCGACAGAGCTAAAGCCTCCTTGAGCCAGAAGTCAGAGGTTAGTTTACGAGAAGTCTCAGGGTAAATTTCTAGGATGGACTTCATGGTGTTTTCTCTGGAGATGGCGAATTAAGCCAGATAGGATCTGATCAGCATCACTGGTGGTTTTGATAACCGTTAAATACCCTAGAACTTGGCTGAGGTATGTATCTTCAGGTATGGTGGTCTCATCTACACCTCTAGCGTTCAAACGATCAGGGACCTCCACTTCAGCGGGTACTCCTAATATGTAGTACCCAACATCATTGTAAACCCCTTCAGCTTCATCCCAAGGGTATTTTAACAGAAGGTTATGGCATTATTTGAGTAAGTGAATCAGGAACATGAGATTTGTAGCAATAAGAGTTCGTATCCCTACGCTGACATCTCTTTTGCCTGCTCCAGCTCCTCGGTGTCAGCTTTTTTCCAGCACACAGTCTCATAGTGCCCAGCCTTGTTGCAGTATGCACACTGGTGGCGTTCAGGCCACTTGGCTTTTGTTTTTTCTCCTCAGGGCCCATGCTCTGAAGGGTCTCTTTTTTGTCTTCAATTGTCAGGACCCAAGGCTTAGGCTTTTTATCTTCAACGGCAAGAATTTGAAGCTGAGATATTACTCCACGAGGAATGCAAGATTGTGGAAGTTATTACCATTTAATAGAGCCTCTTTTATATCATGAACGTTGCGGAAATAGCGTTTGACAAAAGTGTTGTGTATTAACAAAGGAGGGTTAGGTGCCAACCCAGTCAATATAGCTGCAACAGCGTCGTCCAAGGTCAACATTTTAGAAGATAAAAACGCTGCGCTTAACAATATATCCATTCTGCAAAGGCAGCCACTGACTTTCCTCATTTTATGCTAATGCGCATGAACGCTTGCTTCTTCATGCTTAAGCTTTGATTTGAGCCAAAATCATCAATGAGGGCCTCATTAACCTCGGACCAAATGTTAAGGGTATCCTTATGGGGCACCATCACCTCCTGGGCCATCCAACTTAAACAAAAGATGATATGTTTGACCTTATGACGGTCAGTCACCCTTCCATAGCAGCTTCATAAACATATAAAAACGAAGTGATGCTTCCCTCGCCAGGATAAACCTGTCCTTAAAAGTTGGTTTGAATGAAACATGGTCATTCCCAGAGAGGGTATGAACTGCAGGAGCACTAATCCACGTGCTTTCCAAGCAAAGGTCCAATTGATAAAAAAAGTGAGAGAGTTAATTGAGCTGGTCTTGAAAAGTTTTGAGCCTGGTTTTCATAGCGATGACGGGCTTTTGTGAGGCGGTTTTACATATAGCCAATTGGGCTTCCATCCCCAGCTTGTGAGTTTCCAGTTCTTCAACCGACTCTCCAGTGCCCATACTTTAAAATGGAATTGTGACACTGAGAGCCTTTTTTGATCAACTTCCACCACCCCACGCATGTTTTGAGCTCCTTTTTCATCTTCTTATACCCATCATTGTCACGTGGGTGGGAGCCTTGAATTTTAGGTCACTCTAAATTAGCTCATACCTACGCTCAACCTGTGTCACCTGACTATGCGCATCCTTAAAGCGAGTGGTCCCTCCAAGTGAGGTTTTGACCACTTGGGCTTCTTTTTAACCTTTGCTACTTCGGTGGGCCAAATTTTTTGTACTCTCAAGAGAAGCTTTAAGGGATAGCTCCTTTTACAGTTGAGCAACCTTAACCTCTAGAGTGGGGTAGCCCATGAAGGTTCTTTCAATATACATCGCTCAAGTTCCTCAATGCGCGACAAGGCTTAGGCTAGTTGCCACTCCTCCACCGCCACACGTTGTTCATCCCCAGGTTGAGGGGTGGATGCTTGCACCAAGATGTCGCATTGAGTTTGTTCTTCATGCTTTTTTCAAGTTCCTTAGCAAAATCCTCAAGTAGAGAGCGGGTGTTAGCTGGGAGCATTCAACTCCTCTTGGAAGATCTTCATCGCCTCCTCTACATACTTTAATACACCTGTATTCAAGGTGGTGAGCCACTTATGCAACTGAATAATGAATTTTCGGTTTGCCTCTACACCAGATCTAGATGCTACAATATGTTCAGAGGTCAGAGTGGTTTAAAGTATCATAAGCTAATCTAAGAGCATCATGGCTTTCCAGGTGTCAATGCAGCTCTTCATTATGGACGGCTAATAGTTCTATCATGTGAAACAATGCAGGATGGCAAATTTGCGGACATGTATAGTCAAATTGGTAAGCTGGCTATAGGCACCAGGAAGGATTTGAGTCTCATAGATGTACATAAGACGGTCTTCTATAGAAGAGCCTTTTTTGAGAAGATATATCGCCAGGGTTAATATGCCATGAGTTAGGTCTCTCATTACTTCAGCTTCAGGCCAGGTAAGGCGGTGAGACTCTGGTATCAGGATTCTTTCAACCTGCTCTCCTCCAAATGATAAAGTTAGTGGCTATTCATTAGGGATCTTCTACCCCATCTCTGTTTCTCACCCGGCTAGTAACAATTCTAGCAGGTGCGCCCTCCATTTTTGTTGATAAATAAACTTGTGGTGTACAGGAACCCCTGAAGTGAGCACCACATTGTTGTAATACAGCAAGTATTTGGCTTGCTGGGGCTGATAACAGCTGGATCTTAACAAAAACACTTAAAACTAAAAATATTATTTTTTGAATAAAATTAAAGTTAGGTTTTTATTAACTTTGGGACTGGATGCAAAAAGTGATTCTTCTCAATACTACTGCTCAATATATAAACTATATATTAAGTATTAAGGGCTGAAAGGAATTCAATGTTAATGTTTGGAATAGCTTAGTAAGGCCCAAATTAGGGAATATTGAAATTTGACCTATCAAAACTTGAGAAATTCAAATCACTTTGGAAAAATGACTTACAGGAAGTTATTTTTTTAAGCAAGACGAACCCATGGGGTAATAACTTTGTATTTCAACCAATCACCATTAGATAAATTAATTGACCTTGAGGACCCCCGCCAAGCCTATAAAAGGGGGTGGTCCTCACTTGGGTGTTTGAATGGAACTAGTCGTGGCCAGAGAAGGAACCTCTGATGGACTCACCAGATTCCTACAGAGTCAGGGCAATCTGAAAGCCCGATCTCATGCTAATTTCCCATTTGGTATGAGTAAAAGTGTTACTTTAATTCAAGGGGTTCCATTGAGAATCAAGTAGGGTCTTTTGGCCATAATTGTAATGGGCGGGTTTGTGCCAATATGCAACAAACGAATTGGGCAGTAAGAACCATGTTACTGACCATACTAAAGACAGGCCTGCAGAAGCCCAACCCAAACCTGACCACCATGCCTCATCGTTGCCACATATACTTATATCACTGTTGCCATGACGTTGCACATCAGAAGCAAAGTCTGGGACCAGGAAAGGGCTGAGAACGACGTTAACGCCACACCAAGCTCACTGGTTGAGCTCATAGTTCTGATCTGATCTGTTTATATTTTATATAAAATTAATATTTTCTTTTGAGTAAGTTTTAATTTATTTAATTTCCATTTTTCCTCAAAGAAGATGCAACTGCCCTTCAGGGCCGTGACATCCTCCCCTAAATAGTGCCCTGCTAGTATGGAATAAGCTTCTTCTCAGTTAAGCTCTTTTGAGCACTGTCCAACACATTGTTTGCAAAGATTCACCATCCCACTAGATCACCATCCACACCATTTGTAAGCCTGATGTCATTCCACAAATGCAATCCAGGTTCAGGATGGCGAATTTACCCAATTCTGAATTTCCTGAGTTTGATGTTTTTTGGATCAGGGCCACGTTCCAATCAAATGCTGTCTGATCTGAAGCAATGTACGGATCAGATGCCTCCTGATCCGTTACATCACCACCCTGTAAAGACCAGAACTCCCAAACCTTCTCTGGTCACCGTGCACAGTTCTCCTTCATTTGCCACATCACCTCCTTCACCGGATAGCCTTTCCACTTCACCATAAGTTGTTGCTGGCCCCTCACCCATTTTGCATCCAATATCTGTCCCACCTCATATTCTGGCACATCCCCTTCCCTAGGGTTCAGCAGTCATGGATGCTCCAGACCTATTCCCTTGAATGCTTGCTGATGGGAGGCGTAAATCACCGGATGGTCTATAAAACTATTGAAAAACTTAACTAAAAGGCTATCAGATTATTGGCTCAGATGATCTGGTATGGGCCCAGAAACTTTGGACCCAGCTTACAATCCTTGACCAGGACATCATAATTCTTAGACGCCACCAATATCCAGTCCCCAGGCTCAAACGTTGGATCTGGCGCCCTTCATCAATCTGCCTGTTGCTTCTGCTGGGACACCACCCGCTCCAGATTTCCCCATAACTTCTTCCCAATATTTGACATGGTACACATTATCTCATCTGCCCCTTGACACACCCCACCCACGGATACCCCATTTGATCTGAGGTTGAGTCCATGATTTGCAAAAAAATGGCGACATTCCCGTTGAGGACTTAAAGTGATCGTTGTAGGTGAACTGGGCCATACGGACCCACAAAACCCAGTCATCCTGTCAATCAGCACATAACACCAGAGATACTGCTCCAATATCTGATTCAACCTCTCCGTTTGTCCATTGGATTGAGGATGATAAGCCGAGGAATGTCCTGGCCTGATTTCCAAATTTCCCAGCAGATTCAACCAAAACTTCAAAACAAATTGTAGACCCCAGTCCAAAGTGATCTCCTCAGTTAGACCATGCCAGGTGAACACTTCATTGATGAAAATTCTCACCGCATCCTTTGCTGAAAAGCTCCTGGTGCATAGGAAGAACTCAGCGTACTTGGTAAGTCAATCCATGACTACCATAACTGCATCCTTCCTCTGCACCTTCGGTAGTCCCATTATGAAATTGACACTAATTGAGCTCCAAGGGGCTCATGGTATCAGCAGTGGATTCAACTTACCAGATGGAGGTTTCCTTGAGGGCTACAAACTTGTGCATACTAAACACTTCCGCATGTACTTCTCGACATTCCTATGCAGGCCCAGCCACAAATACTCCCACTGCACCAATTCCACCATCTTCTCCACTCTTGGGGATCTGCCAATGGATGATCATGAGAAGCCTGGATTATCTCCCATTATAGCGATGGGTTGGGAACCCATATGCGAGAATTTTGGTATAGCACCCCAACCTTCTTCATGAAAGCTGCATGGTACCTATGCGGCTGTCCTTCTGTCATCTCAGCTTTCAATCTCTGGGCGAAAACTGCTCTCCTCTGCTTCCAGCGGATTTCCTCCCCCAACACACTTACCCTATCCTCCAACATCAAAAATTGGTCTGTTCAGAACACTGTAGCCATGTAAACTCCATTAATTCCTCCTTCTCATAAATGTTGGCCCATATCAACTCAACCAATCCACTAGTACATTCAATGCTCCTGGTCTGTACTCCACCCAGAAATAATAACAGACCAGCTCCACATACCATCTGGCCTGCCGCTGGTTCATCTTTCTGGGTTCATGATAGTACTCCAATGCTTTGTGATCCGTCTGAGTAACAAAAGGATGCCAGGCATAGAGCAGGTAATGTTGCCATTCTTGAAAAGCTGCCATAACCGCCAACAGTTCCTTATCATATATTAGGTAGTTCGTTTCTATGAGGAGCAACTTATGGCTGAAGTAACACATGGGGTGTTCCAGCCCGTCTTCCCCTTCCTGAAGCAGTACCACTCCCATAGCATAATACGAGGCATCTGTTTCCACCACAAATGGCCTCCTGGGGTCCAGATGGGCCAGTACAGGTGCAGTAAGTAACTTATTCTTCAGTAACTCGAATTCCCATGCTTCTTTCCTTCCCCATATAAACGAAACGTCCTGGGTTAAACACATGAGTGGTAAGGCCATCTGGGAAAGATTCTTCACAAACTGACGAAGGAAGTTCAATGTTCCCAAAAAAAACTCCGCACCCCATCTGATCTGTGGGGGCCTTCCATGCCCACACCACCTGTAGCTTATCCAGACATACTCCCAATCTATTCTGAAAAACCATGTTGCCAAGGAAGGTTATTAAACTTCAGTTAAATTAGCACTTGGAAGGCTTCAACCTTAACCCATCTAGCTGATTGCCCCCAGAACTTCCCAGACATCTCGTACATGTTCCTCCTGGGACCACAAAAATACTATGATATCATCCATATAAGTGGCACAGCATTAACAGATCATTCCTCCAAGGACATGATTAATCATCTGCTGGAACACCGCCGGGGCATTCCTCAGTCCAGATGGCATCATGCAATATTAATACACCCCTAGGTGGCACTTAAACGCTGTGTACTGCTGGTGCTCCAGTCTCACTGGTATCTGATTGAAAGCATCTGTGAGGTCAAGTTTTGTAAACATTGTGCATCTGGTAACCATTTAAAGCATATCCTCCAACAAAAGCATTGGATACAGATAAGGCTCAGTGAACATGTTTAAAGTTAGAAATCCACACAGGGACATAATTCACCACTCACTTTTGGCACCAGTAATATAGGAGACACAACTGGAAACATAGAGGGCTCAATTAAACCTTTGTCCAACATTGATTCCACATGGCTCTCCAATGCTTCTCTGGACCTTTCATTAATATCATATACTGGGAATCTCCTGGGAAGCTCCGTCCTCTCCTTGAACTGGAATGAAAATGCAAAAGAACCCATAGGGGAAAAAGGCGAGTTTCCAATAGGACCAAATACCTCAACAAAGTCACTATATTCAGCTGATAACTCTACCTCCTGCATTCCACCCAAGCTCCTGGACCGATTTGGACGTCACCCCCAACCTCCATCTTCCATATCATCCAAGGCCCAATCTACGGTTTCAAGGTAATTGTCTTATGCAGCAAATCAATCTGAGGCTGGAAATGATTCCACCATCACATCCCCAGTACCACCAGATCGGCTAGATTTCTGATTGCACAGAAACTCTCTTTCAATCAAAACGGGGCCTGCTGAATGACAACCAAGGGCTCTAAACGCCACAATGGGGCTCTTCTTGACACATTGGCAAATACTACCTCAGTACCCTCTTCATATCCAGCTTCAAATATTCTGCTAAGGCGAACTCCACATAAATTTTCTTGGCCCCTGTATCCACCAGGGCCAGCACCTTCTCTGTCTGACCATGCAAGTATAACCCCACCGGAATAAATAACCTAGGATAAAGCAAATAAGTGATTAAATTTTCTAAGCATTCTCAGATTGCAAATTTGCAGGTAAGGTAGGTCTGGGACTATAACTCTTCCTGGGTCCCTGGCCTGTTCTTCTCAACTCCTCATCATTTCCCTAGCGGAATCCCCCAAGGATATTTATTTTGTTTTGGGGTGATCCCTGCAACCTCTTCAACCTCTGCTGGCCACTACGGGTGACATGCCCCTTCCAAGGGACATAAATCTTCTCACCAATTAGTATAAAGGCCAATTGTTTCTCCACCTGCATCACTGATGCGATTTCCTCCGCCAATGAACTCTGTACCTTAGAAGCCGCCATGGCAGCTAACATATCCGCTTGCAGCCCCTGTCTGAAAATATGCGATGATTGAAAATCTGAGACTTGCGCTGCTTTTGCCAATGGGCGAAAATCTGTCCATATTCTTCAACCAATCCTTGGCCCTGACATACCATCAGCAAAGCTGACCACGCTTCATCCTGCGCCTCATCCAGACAGGCAGCCCAGTCAATCCAATTGATACACTCATCCATGGATTTTAAAAAAGCAACCTTGCTCCTCAATCAACTATTGCACCTACCCGGCCAGTTGTGGGGTAGTGCCTCCACAATTTGCACAATCTGCAACGAGAAGGGGGTCTCCTCACCAGTTGCTTGATCCAAATGCACCTGAAAACGGATCTGCGACACTACTTGGTGGATTTTCTCCAAAGCTTCCATGGGCAAAGCAGCCCGACCTTTTGGAGATGTAAGATCTCCCTGGCATTCCTCCATATTTACAGGTCTAAAACCACACTTGAACCACCTCTCTTATTATGAATGTTAGCGAGAATCTCACCATCACCACCGTCAACACATGGCGATACCATTCCTCCCCTCCTGGATCCACCACCTCTTCTTGGGGCCCCCACAAAAATGACAGAAAAGTGTTTGAGTTGCATCTAATGTAACGGGCGGGTTCACACCAATATGCAACAAACTAATTGGGCAGTAAGAACCATGTTACTGACCATACTAAGGACAGGCTTGCAGAAGCCTAAACCCCAAACTTGACCACCATGCCTCGTCATTGCCACATATTCTCGTACCACTGTTCCCATGACGCTGCACATCAGCAGCAATGTCTGGGACCAGGAAAGGGCCAAAAATGACGCCAACGCCATACCAAGCTCACTGGTTGAGCCCATAGTTTCAATCCAATCCGCTTATATTTTTGAATAAATTTAACATTTTCTTTCAAGCAAGTTTTTCTTTAAAGAATTTCCATTTTTACTCATAGAAGACGCAACTGCCCTTCAGGGCCACAACATCCTCCTCTAAATAGTGCTCTGCTAGTATGGAATAAGCTTCTTCTCAGTTAAGCTCTTTTAAGCACCATCCAACACATTGTTTGCAAAGATTTACCATCCCACTGGATCACCATCCACGCTGTGTGTAAGCCTGACGTCATTCTGCAAATGAAATTCAGGTTTGGGGTGGCGAATTTACCCAATTTTGACCTTCCTGAGTTTGATGTTTTTTGAATCAGGGCCACATTTAGATTGAACGCCTTCCAATCTGAAGCAATGTATCGATCAGGTGCCTTCTGATCCATTAAATAAACTATTGTTACTTCTATTCAAACAACCCTTATCCCCATCTCAAATTTGTAAATGTCTGACAATTCCCCCTTTATATCCCATTTTGACCCAAACATTCTTTTCTTGAAGCTGGGAGGACAATTGTCTGACAATCTTCATACGCCCTATAAATATTAACGCTTTATAAATCAATAAATTAGTCTTCATTTTCTCCCCATATTTCTCATTTTTATGACCTCTTTGCTAGTCTACAGCTTTGAGTCTTTTTTCAAACTTCAGTGTCTGTCAATAGAACTGTTACGCCAAGAACTAATAAAGGCAAACTTTGTTCAGATGGTTAATCTTGTCATGGAGATCATTTAACAGATAGAGGTTCACAATGTCGATGGGTATATTATTTTTATATTGTGAGGCGTTGGATTAAAAGATTCAAGGTAAGAGACAAAATAATGAAGGAAAAGTATTTTTATTGTTTGGCCCAGCCAACATGTTGGTGAAGGTGAAAAGTTTTTGTTTTACCTATTATTACTTAAGATGGTGGCTGGGTGGTTCACAGAGGATTTTAATGCCAGGAGCAGTCATTATGGGGTGAAAAAATAAATTGTTTAAGTACAGATTAATGGTAGTTTGGTTGCCTAAGTTAACCAACGCATTAAGGGTAACAGCTTTAGAGCACAGCTTTGCTTAAAGTTAACAAAGGCAGTTGAGAAGCTTTTTAAAACCCTCTTGAAATTTTATAATCTTTGCCTAAGTTTAGTTTCTTGACGTCAGCAGAAAAACCTAAAATATTAATAAAAATAAATTAAATAATTTTTAAAAGATAACTAAATCAGTAAATGGTGAAAATGGGATTTAATGGCTTTAAATTTGGTAGTAGCGATGAGCTTCAGCATGGGGAAACAGCTAAGGCGCTGAGGAATTTGGGTTGTCTTTTCAATTTTGTTGTTGTAACAGCCAGGAGCTTTGGCGCAAAGAACTAGAGAGACGCTGAAGCATTTTGAAAGGATGTTTTGATTTTGTCATTAAATTAGCAAGGAGCTTTGTTATGAGGAAACAAAGAGGGTGCTGAGGAATTATAATGGGATATTTGAGTGTATTATCATCTAGATTCAACTGCTCCTTATAAAGGTTAATTGAACTTTAGACCTTATTAGCTGCTCCTTATAATAGTAAACAGCCTCATAGAGGGTTTCAAAAAGATTTTTGGATTGATCAATATAATCATCAACTTCTGGAATATAGTCTGCTGATTGAAATTATTCATCTTTAGATAGGTCTTCCATTCTGCTAGTATAGTTAGATTCAGAAGTTTCATCATAATATTCATCTGACAGGAAGCTAGGATGGCAACTTTTATCCTAGAGCTTGTCTAGAAGTACACTTATGTTTGACATTTTTTTTTCTTCTGATACTAAACCCTGTAATGATCAATACATGTGCAGCTGTGGTTCCTTTACACGCTACTTGAACAAGTTATTGTTAGAAAAGTAAAACTCTAGCTCTACCATATAGATTGACTATGTGTTAAGCTCCCAAATCTTTAGTATAGATGCAACTACGTTAGTGATTTATTAATCTTTTTCCAAGCTCCTATTCTAGATATGCTACGCCTAGGAGCTAAATGACTTTTTACTATGTATAAATATGGATTAAGAACTCTCTTTACGCACAGTGTAATTTTCTGAGAAATTTATACGGTTAAAAAGTAAAACTCAATCGCCCACTGTAGTTTTTCTCCAATGTCATCTAATTCCCCACCAGCTGCCCCAGTGTGGGGCAGCAGCGAAACCCCCCCTGCCATTTTCCGTCCAACAGGAAAATATGCTCGGACTGGCTCACCTAGTAATACCAAACCCCTGGGACAATTTGTTCCTCCCAAGGATCTTGATGCTCATCTTTCTCAAACCCAAGTGGTGCCCCCTTGCCCCCTGGTGCTCCCCCAGAGCAACATGCGTTTTGGCCTTAGGGTTGAATATGTGAAACTTTTCCCCTAAAATGACCAAGCCATTATTGAAATAGTTCAGGCGGTGATGCATTCCGCCTGTTTTGTTGACTTCCGCCCCTACAAGGGGTATTTCAATCTTGGCTTCACCTGTGAAGCTGATTCCACCACTGTGGCAACAGTGCCCCTGGTCTCCCAAGATACTCCTCTCCTAAAATCTTGGACCTGACTCCCAGCAGACACCACTTTGGTGGTTCAGTTTGCTGGTTTTTCCACCAACCTTCCCCCTGAGGTGCTCCACCAGGAGCTGATGAACGGTTTGGCAGCCTATGGCTCCAATTCCATCTTGCAATTTGTGGTCCCAAATGGGGCCACACACCTCGCTGGGCCTCAGATGTATGCCACAATTAGCCCTGAAACAAACAAAATTGCACATTAATTCCCCCTCATGCCACTATCCCCTCTGCCCTTGACCATCCGTTTTGGGCCTGCATCGAGGGTGAACAGATGATTTGTCCATCCTGTTTTGAGTTGGACCAATCAAAATGAAAGTGCCCATCCCTAGCTGCTTCTGATGGCACTGATTTTTTGTCCGATGGCTTCCAATATGCCACCCACCCCACGCCAGTTCTGGCATGAGGCACAATCCTACCTCCCCCTCCCCCAAAGCCTGTTGCTGCAGCTGCACCTGCAGCCAACAATAAGCCTCCACCTCGCCCCAGTGCCACGAATAAATTCCTCCAATCAAGCGCAGGATTGGACCCCAGTTTAATCCCATGCAGCCTCCAACAATTTAACCAAATCTCAACCATACGCCGATTCCCCAATTCAATTCAATCAGATCCCATGAGAGTTTTTAGATGACATTGATAAATAAGGTAATATCATTGAAGAACCATTGCTGCAAGTCGACTGGTTCTGTAATGCAAAATGGGATGCAGAATTCCCCCTCATTTATATGCCTCACAGCCAAATGCTGAAACATTCTACAGCTACCACCAGCTTGCAGTAGAAGCAGCCACCACAAAAGATTGCCGTCCCCTCTGCAAAGCTACCGCAAAATCAGTGGCAGCGCTCACAGGAGGAATTCCACCTCCTGCCATCCCCAAAAATCTTACTTCACAAAGTAAGATAAACATGAAAACTTTACACAAAAACGTCAATGATGTTATCCTGAACGTGGTAATTATAGCATGTAAACTAAAAAGCTAAGATTGCCTGAACCAATATTGCCACATTCATTAAACTACCAGACACCCACATTAAAGCTGAAAAAGCTTTAGCCAAATTTATCACTGCCATTTTTATGGTTGGCAATTAAATAGGAAGTATTAATCATCAAAGATATTGAGCCACATGCCACTGATGCCATGACGCCCTTTCTATCCATCTTGACACGCACCCTACTCTGGGAAGAGGAAGTTGCTGCCAAAAATGAGACCTCTGATCCCCCCTCCTTTTCTGCCTTGGAGGGATAAGCGGTATCCGCTGCCAACTAGTTGGTTGTTTCATTAGGTTTGCTTCACTCAATCCGTCTATTTAGGGCGTTTTGTTTAAATCAATTAGCCACGTTAGTTTTTTAATTTTAGTTCTTAGTTTGGTAATGTCCGTCCCCTGGTCATCTTACCTTGGTTAAATAAAATATGGATTAAGAAGTATTCTAATTATAAAAAGTTTGGTCTATAAAAAGTACCTTGGGAAAATCAAGAATGTGATGAGAGATAGGCAGACCATATGTGAGGGTAGGATTAAATTAAAGAATGTAGAAGGTGATAGAAAAGTCCAGGTTTAAGGTTAGATTAATCGGAATTCATCATTAAAGACTGTACTGATATCAATAATGATAGCGCAGCTAAGTGCCTTCCTTTATTTGCCAATAAATGGTCAGGCATAATATCTGGCATGGGTTAGCTAATGGAGTGAAAAAATGTTAAACATCAAAACAATCTTAGGCTTGATAGCAAGATAGGTTTATTTTAGATTGACCATTCTTACCTATCTCATCAGCCAGTGAAACACTAGCAGGGGATTTATAGAATTCGTTAGGGAATAAATTAGCATTATAATGAGAATTTGCTTAGTGCCTAAAAATATAAGATTATTAGTGATTTTAGGTTTTAGGTTCAATAAAACATTTTTAGGTGAATCATAATAATAGATTTGTCCTTAATACTGATTAAACATCAAATAAAATGCATATACTGATGTTGATAGCAATATATAATAAACATTGATTGTAATAAATACATTGTAACTTCACGTTCAAGGCTTCAACTTTTCTCTCTAGTTGCAATCACTTTTGCAACATATTTAATTCAAGACTAGGTAAGTTTGATAATCTCATTGAGGAGATTAGTGTGCACCCAGTGTCAGGTAGCAGTTGGGAGAGCAAAGTAGGGGTTACAGGAAAATTCCCCACACCATTTAAATTTTGTAAATGCCCCAGCGACACTGGCGGCCTTGATAAAAATATTAAAAACTGGTGGTAGTTATTTCCACAGAGATTTTGGCCTGGCAAACAAAAAGTAACCAGTTCATAAATACTCCACATTCCCAGTCCCTTTCATCTGTGGAGCAAGGGTTCAAGTATTCCAGGATATGCAGCAAATGGCACTTTGGGAAAAGTTTTGTGAAGATGTACACACCCATTTCCTGAATGCAGTGTACGTCGCACTGCACTCCATGCCCTGAGTTGGTTGGATCTTGGGTTTGAAAACAAACAAGCGGTGGACGAAGCCACAAATGTGCATGTGGTGGTGGACCTCCCAGATAGTCAACAGGTGATCAAGACAAAGTGCACTCGTTGAACCAAATCAAATTAAATTTTTGTTATGGTTAACTTCTTCCCCATAACGATTATAGCGCATTGTGCTGGAGCACCACCTAATGCTGGGCTTAGAGCATATGGGGAAATCCAATCCCTTAAGATGCAGTGCTTTACGTCCATGCTGGTCTGTGCATGGGCAAAGCAATTGCTGTACTCACCTCATCCGCAGTGGTTGCAGAAGATTTGGCCCAAATCCCCCACACTGCTTTTGTGTTAGTTGACGGGCAAGAATCCCACCCATTCTTTGTCACCATGGATGGCGTGCCCCCTATCTGCACCTTTTGCTACGCTTTTGGCCACAAGGCCCACACCTGCTCTACTAAGGAGGGCATCAAACAAACAGAAATTATACCAGAAGCAATCAGCTGTACAGACGCCCATCATGAATTGGCCATAGACACTAACGCCACCTTCCCATGGGGTGTGCAGGGGTGCTACATTCAGGTCAAACCTGTGTCCCTGCAGGAGCATAAGAAGGCCAATCAGGCCTGCAGGGGAGTGGCCAAGGTGGTGGCCATGGCCACATCTGTGATCCTGCCTGCCCATCTCCAAGATGACATCGAGTCATTTGCTGCAGAATCAGCTCATATTCCATCCACCAATCAGATTGATCTGACCAGCCTGATGACCTGATGGGTGAGTTGGATAGTTTAACCAATGTTGCAAGCCTCTAAAAAAGCCAATTCACTAACCCATTTCCCTGCCAATTTTTTGCTGACCTGCAATGATGCACTACAGGAACACAGCAAAGTGAAGTCTCACGACAAGACTGTAAAAAGAACAACAAAACCACACCTACATCCCTTGTAATGTCAACCCTTAAGTCGTCATATGAATATCCAGCGATGAGGTCAAGAACCCTCGCCTCTGAGAAAGCAGCTAAGGGAGGTCAAGGGGCCCTTCCCCTTTCTCTAAGATGTGACGGGAGGAGTTTTCACAATAGGGATGTTGAACATCACTGGACTCAAGGCCTCACCATCCTAGGCTAGGAAACTAAGCTCCAAAAAATTTACCTGTGGACATCCTGGCCATTTAGGAATCCCAAAGTCCATATGGTGCTGAGGACACATGGGCAACCATGCTCCTCCCTTCCCTTTCCTTTTGGTTGCTGCACTATGGGGTGCTCATACAAGCAACCCATAATTTTAGATTTATTTCTTCAAATTCATAACTTGAAGGCCATGTACTTGTTGTGTCCTTTATTGTAGGATGACGAAGTGCACTCTGTCATTAATGTTTATGCCCTGACCTGTGCACTTTCTCATCAGGAAATTTTCTTGGCCGTTACTTCCCTCCCACTTCCCCTAACTCATTTGTGGCGGGTAATATGAACTGCTGGTCCAACCTGGCCACTGACCGCTGGCCTTCAGTGCCTGTCCCCCACAGGGGCACGTAGAACTTTACGTTCTTAAGGCCACTCTGGGGCTGTTTGATACCCCACCTAAACATGCATCACTGCTCCCCAGCATGTCTCGTCCCCATGTGCACAACAGTCAGCTGAGGTCAATGTCCTGTATTGACCATATTATTGCCATAGAATTTTCAGTCTCAGGTTGCACACTTTATGATGACGAAACCCAATTTATCTGACCACAGGCTGGCTTTAATTTACTTCTCTTTGTTGCACCCAGTGGCACAGGTGCCAAAGTGGTGCAAACTCCACCCAGCCAAGATTACATCGCCCAGGTTTTCCTCATGGGTGGACACCAAAACCGTGGCACCAGAGTTTACCACACCGTTCTGTGTGGACCCACTTTCAACCTGGTCAAATTCTAAATCAAACACCATCTGCCAGGCATTCAACATATCATAACGTCATTCTTGGGCTGCCTCAGCGGTCATTTTGCACATGATTGCAGAAGTGGACCACCTGGATTCTAATGTCCCTGCTGCAGGCTACAGCCCAGCTTGGGGTCACAAGTGGGCAGAGGTGTCCGCTCGCCTCAACGCGCTGGTAAAGCAACACAAACATTACATTTCTGTACAGTACAAAGCAAAAAATATAATGGCTGGCAACACATGCTCTGCCTACTTTTTCCAAAAATTCTTTGCGCCGCAACAGGGCTTGTCCTGCACACAGGTGAGGCGACCTGACCACTCCATCGCAGAAACTCCAGCTGAAGTGGCATTTGAAGTTCAAAATTATTACTCTAAATTATATTGCTCCAATCCAGTTGAACTAGCTGAAGTTGCAGAATTTCTCAAAAGCGCACATATCTGCACCTTTTTCCATTATCCAGAGTTAATTAATTTAATTTCTCGTGACAAACTCTGGTACGCCATTTGTGGTGCACTATACAGGAAATGCCCAGGCTCTGATGGGATTCCTTATGAGTTCTACAAGAAATATTTTAATTTTTTCTTCTCTTTGCTGCTCGCCTCAATTAATCAGTGTTTTCTTGAAACGCATCTCTTTCTTGGGGGCCAGGAGGCTACACAATAACGCTGTATAAGAAAGGGGATAAGCTGGACTTGGCCAACTGGCGCCCCATATCACTTACTAACACTGATACTAAATTATTTACTAAAATTATGACCAACGCCAGGGGAAGTTGCCTCTGATCTCATTTCCTCTGAGCAATCTGATTTCATTCCCAAGCGGTCTATTTGGGATAATATTCATACTGTAGCCAACGTCTGCCAATCCTTGGCTACTGAAGCGCTTGTTTCTTTAGACCAGCAGAAGGCTTATGATAGAGCCAACTGGAATTACCTCAAAGCCTGCATCCACAAGTTACACCTCCCTCATCAGTTCATTGATTAGGTGATGTTGCTTACGGAATCCGTTACAATGGCTGTGCGCGGCCCTGGCTTCCTCACTGGTGTAGTTCACCCTCAAAGTGGTCTCCTCCAATGGGACCCTTTGAGCCCACTCTTATATAACTTCAGCCTTGACCCACTTTTGTGCAACATGAATACCCGCCTTACTGGTGTCCATGTGCAAGGCCAAACACCAGTCAAGATGTTGGCGTTTGCTGATGATTGTGTGGTTGGGGTGTCTAATAATCAAGATGCACGCGCACTTAAGGATACTATCCAGGTTATCAACAGGGTAATTAATGCTGCACTTAACGTCTCTAAAACTGAAATCATTCTCCTTGGACGGTTCCAAGCCCGCTGGTCACCAGCACCCCGTTTCCTTCCTGCTTCAGCAGCTAGCTTTTGGGTTCACATGCCTCGCCCAACCCAAACTTCCCTGCTTATGCTCCCTTTCATGCTGAGACCCACTGCTGGTCTAGTTCGCCATTTGAGTGTGTGACTGGAGGCAGGAGGGTATGCCTCATTGGTGATGGAGTACCATATACTGGACAATGTCACAAACTGCATCGCCTCCCTCAGAGCCCACCAAACTGCCTTCACAGGCACAGTTGTGCTGGCCAACTCTATGATCCTATCTAAAGTTTGGTTTGTGGCCCATGCTATCGTCTTTCCCTCATCTTTATTCACCTCGTTATATGCCATCCTGCAAGGGTAGCTGTGGTTAGGCCGCTCACCGCCAGTGCGTCTGAATATCTTGTTTGGCTCTCGCCATAGTGGTGGTATGGGCCTGCTCAACTTCGAGGCCCATGCTGCAAAATACTTGGCACCAGGATTGCTGCAACCACCAACCTCATGCTTCCAGCCCATCACTGGTCACACGCGTCTCGCTCCAATTTCTCCCACTCCCTAGGCCTCAACAATCCTACCCCCCATTCTCTGTTAAAGTATCTTGCCTCCCATCCCTCTTCTACAAGCCTGCATGGGACTTAGCTCCACTCTAAACAAATTCTCCTTTCCATGCGGAGTGCTGAGTGGAGAATTTTCATCAGTGGTCACACCGCCCAGAGGGGTCTCACTACTCCCCGCTTCACGCAGGAAGTACAAGACCAAGCCGTTCTAAATAGTTTATACCATTGAGGTCCTCTATCATGGCCAGGGTGGATTATCTGGACATGTTAGACATATAACACTCTTGAAACCCAGAAATCCATATGGAAATATGCCCATCACCCTCTTCTGCAGCCACGTGTTTATTCCCATGTGTGGCGCTGCTTAAGACGAGTATACCATGCTTATGAGCGCTCCAATGCATCACACTCTTCATGTGTTGTGTATGACCAATATGGGTCTTTGGTCCACCGCCTGGAAGAGTTCCCTCCTTCAAAAGCGATCTCACATGAGGTTCAACGTCTTTTTTTCCAGGATCAAACACAGCACTTCAGCCTATCCAAGGACATCATCGCTTTGTCCTTAAATTCTCTGATACATCCTTCTATTCAAACCTTAGTGGTTGCAAATGCAATGTGGACTATCCACACGGTTGTCTAGGATGCAATCTCAAGATCTAATTTCACCCTCCAGGAAGCTAGACGTCAATTCCAGTCACACCTCATGGACCACTTTCAAGCGTGGTTTTTGGGTACCTACCATCCCATCAATGACAGTTGTCTCATCATGGTTTCCGGTTTGGTTCATCACTTCAGACCCCTTCCTTCATATGTGCTCAATAGTGGCGCAAGCCTCTACTCATGATACCCCCCTTCCTTTACTTGGCGAACCCGCTGGCAACAGGAGACAGCGTTAGCTTCTCTGGGGTGCCTCTTGCTGATATTAGTTCTTTTAGTTTACTTATTGGAAGTGTCCATCTCCTGGTCAGCCATCCTCAAATAAAATTTTTAATTAAAATTCGAGACTTCACTCAAATAGGGCAATTTACAACACCCCTCTCTCAGATCATTAAATTTGTTCATGTGGTTAAGCGGTAGGTTACTGCCCTGGATCCTAAAGAACCTCCCTCTCTGCCCCATTTCCTCTTCTGATCTGATGAAAATGATTAAAGTGGTGTGCAGAGAGATGATTCAGCTTAGAGCCCTTAAGCAAAACCCTCAGGCTCATCCCAATCCTGGCTTGGTCACTGGTAAGATTTTATAAACCGCACCACCCCAACTGAATTTATATGTTTCTAGTTCATTAAATAAGGTGGATTGATTTTATATTAGTAGTCCAGATTTGTAGATCAAACCCTAGGACCACGCATATCACTACATATGTCTATTTGGTAAATAATATTGATCAAACGGATCCCTCAAAACTGATGGCTGTAACTTACCCATTCATAAAAAACTGTTCAATATGGGTAGTGTCCCACTAGATTTCTCCCTGATCTGGTGGACACGCTATCAAAATTTTCATGATGCCATATGAGATTTCTAATGCCTTCCCCCAACTCAACGCGCAAATCCAGTCTGCCAGTTAGGGTGTACAGCAGAGGTTTTGTCACTCCCAAATCATTGATCTATATTTTCTCACCCCACTTATATAGGCAAACGCCCTTCTTATTGTAGGCTGCCTGTTGATCTCTAGGTTACTTTCCTCTTTGCTTTAATAAAATTGACCCTTTTTAGAGTAGTTTGTCGTGGAGTCTGCCCCAGCTTTTGCTTGTTTTATGTAGAAGACAAAATCTGGTGATGCACGCCACAACCAACAACATAGTTTAGATAATCTTGATGAGGCTTTGAAATTCGCTGTTCCAGAAGTTCTCCTTAGCATAGAAGAATGTGAATGCTTTAGACCTCCAGATTTTGCTGACCAATCGGCTGAGCATGCCATAGATGCTGTTAATTTACATAAAAGCCCTGTCAATCTGCCATAAATCCGGTTTAATCCGCCTGTTCTGAGCATCCTTATAATTCTAATCTGTTCACGCCTATTACTGAACAGCCACACATCTTTGAGAAGGTTGTCACCTTCCCTGCCTCTCCCTCCCATGGATGGTGCCCCAGTAAGATCTGTCAAGAGAATGTCTATAACTCTCCAAATCCCAGCTTGATTGTTCTCAGTGCACAGGACAAATAAAAGGTAACTAGTAGTCATTGTAATAATAAAAATAGACCAGCAGAGGGTGCTTGAGCTAAAGGGACTTAGAGTGAGGGTGTTGAGCATAGTGAAAGTAATAGTAAGTCGAGCATTCTTCAAAAGTTGGCCGTGCCCCATGGGCGGTTCATAACCAAGTTTGGTACATGGTAGGAGTGCACTGATGACTGGGTTTGGAGGGAGCCTGGTAGAACCAATGGTGTACCTGAAGCTTCGATATAAAGAAATAAAATAAACTGGCAAACACGTCACAAGACCTCCTTGAAGAGGTCCGTGCATAGGTGCGCCCAAGTCAAAATATAGAAAAAATGTAAAACGACTATGGGGTTTATTTGAAAAGATGACTAACAAGAATTGTTGGTTTTGAGCAATTATAATTAAGACAACTTGGGGAAATTTTTGGATTGGCAGAAGTGGTACCAAGCCTAGATGCACCAATAGGCACACGCTTTCATCTGAAAGGGTCACATATCTCAAAATTGACCTTACTCAAGTAATTGAGTGAAATTGAACCCAACCTGAGCTCGCAATTTCCTAAATGGAAATGGCTTTTGAACTCCTGTTCCCCAATTAACTGAATTGTATCATTATCGTTTAATTCAAAACTCATTCATTTTAACCCTAGAGCTGAAACAGGGGGCCAGTCTTAGGCACATCACTTGTACTAACCTGGGATTACCTAGCCTGTACCCAACATTGATCCAAGGTGTGCTTGAAATCATAAAAGGCTTGAAGTTTCACCTTCTGGACCTCCTGCCGGCCAGCCTTGCCCTGCTGTTGGTACCCTCTATAAGGTCATGTAAACATGACAAGATCTGCAATTGCACCATCACAGACTGTAGGCTTGTTATAGGGCTTTTATTATGTTTTTGAGTCAATTATCTACTCATGTTAACTACTAGACACTTGTTAAAAGTAATCAGTTTTTCTGAGCCTTTGACATTTTGGGCTATTCACTGGGCATTGAAACATCCAGCTCACATGGCCAGTCTTCTTTCAGTTAGTGTAAACCCTGACACTTGACCTCGCTGATGTAAATTATTCATGTATAGTGTTTATAAACCTCTGTCATTCACCAACATTTTTAATGTATTATAGTGATGTTACTAGCTGTAGATGCGCTGACGCCAAAACACTAGTTTTACTGTTTTTCTTTCTCCAAAGATTTAAGAAATTTACCCATCAATTTAAAGACTGCTCAGTTATCAACCATTTTGTACTAATAAACTAGAGTTTTTAGATCTTTAAGAAAATTGCCATTTTGGAGGGAATCTAATTCTTTAAGTAGCATCTGAAGCCTACCCTACTAAACTCATCAATCTGTGTGCCCCAAAAGCCACTGTGCATACTAAGAAACTACAGTATGTTTTTTATTGTAAGTTGAATTCTATATTGGTAGATAATGTTTCATTTCATGTTCAAGGTTTATGTCATCATAAAATTGACTTCTTTATTTTGTGCAATTCAACCTGTGCATTTTTATAATAACCATGCGCTGATTTTTAAAATTTTAGTGCTCACTACAGGGGTACATTTTGCAACTCTTCTTAAAAAATTTACTAATATAGATCAAGGCCTGAGCCGCTTTGAAATTGAATTTGTCAACAATTTGCATGAGCCTATGTACTAAGTCAAAACAAACTTAGAATACTTCCACCTTGGTATTTTGGACAAGAAAGAGACAAAAAGCCCTCATTTAAGGAGTTTATCTTACCAGCCACAGGAGTCAAAAGCTGAAATCTAGATGTCTAAAGTTTCTCCTGCTTAGATTAAAGAAGTCTCAGTGAGATTACTTTAAGGGTACCACCTTACCTCTTCAAACAATAACAAAGTCCAATTGGTCATTGTTGGGATAGGAAATGATAAGCAAGTTGAAATCCCTGATTCAAAATTGAGTCCAATAACTGACTCTCAAGCCCTTTTGATTGAAACCTATCACTGAAGGCACAAATGGGAAATTTTGTCAGGAAGAATCAAGCGCATGGGAATCAATGGAGATGATTTCAGGAACTGCTCCTCCACTTTTTAAACCAAGAAAGATACAACTCACATCTTTTCAGTCATGAGGACATCATCAACAAAGAATAAAGAAAGCATAAATTAAGAAGCTATCTGGAAAAACTTGGCAGATCCTAATTATATGGAGCTATGTAGGTCTTCTCAGTATCATGTCCCTACTCACCCTAAAATGTCAGATCCTTTTAACTCAATAAAGTTGTCTATTTACCCCATCGTTTTGTCTTCATTGGCCTCTCCGCTAGCATTAAAGCTTTGAGTCATATTTTGAACCTTGTCTTACACTCCAGAGAACTGGAAACTGACATAAGTGGTGCTCACTACAGAGAGCCTTTGAGCTGGTTAATGAAAACATCTATCACAAAAAATGGAGAATGATAGCTTATATAAGGCTGATCCGCTGACCTTTCTAGAAGCATAATTTGATGGATCAACAAATGACAATAAAAATTAACTCCTTTACAGCCTATATGCTTATGCTTACATGCCACCTTTCAATTCACCCTACCCTCAATGATCAAGATTAGTATTAATTTCAATATGAACATCAATGAATTTTAAGAAATTAACGAATAGCATCTAATCCTTGGGTTGCTGTTGGACAATTGGACGTTTAATTTTAGTAAGAAGTGTGTCCAGTGGCAAAAAGTTTACTTATTCCTGATAATCCCAAGTTTGACTCTCAGCAGAATAATTTTAATTGGATTAATGATATTATTCCAAATTTTCAGCTGAATAACTTGGATTTTGTTATGAAGTTAAAATTAACCTCCAGCAGAATAGGCAAACTGACATTGAAGTCCTTCCAAGCACTAACTTAGATTCAGTGCTTCTGTCTAAAAAAGTTCAACCTTTTTTGTAAACCGGAAGGGAGTTCCAGGGGATGAAATTATTTTGCTATCCAAGCACCTTTGAAGAAGCCTGGTAATCAGCTGAGGTGAAAATACTGCACAAGACAACTTATTGGATCAATGCCTCAAGTTGTTACCACACGGGTTCATCATCCCTAATGTTGACCTAACCTCTAAAATACAGCCATATTAAGGTGAAAAGAATTTTAAAGTTTTATAGGCCAAATCATAATTTAACTAAATCAAATTCCACTCTGCCTATCATGAATTTACTCATATACCTTTATTAGCCTCTAAGTATTGTGAATAATGGGGGATGTAAATTTAATAAAGTATCGCTGTTTTTAAATGTAAAAGTGATATTATCACTCTTCTTTATATTAATAAAATTATATTTATCTGTGGTAAGCTTTCACCTCAACATCTAAAAAGCAGCTAAGAGTTAAAAAACTCCAGAGACTGCCATTTGGTTGAAATCCTGTGTTACAAGCACCAGTGAGCACCCAAAGTGCCAGGATTACAACAAGTGGTGCTTACTACAGTGGTGCCTGTAAACCACAACCTTTTAAGATAAAATGGAGAACGTTTAAGGTAGTAACCTTTCTAATCTCACCGTTAAAGGTGTACCAAGGTTAGCTGCTAAAGAACATCATCTAGCTAATGCTTTGTCACGACTTAAAAACCCAAACAGCATCCCTCTACAGCTTCTCATGAGCTCCTACTGTTCATGCCCCACCAGATGTAACCCCACCCTCATTAAACCCACATTTAAAGACAAGTCTGTGGGATCCGCTGACGGATGCCACAAATATTTCTCAAAATATATAAAACTTACCTTTAAAATAAAAAATAAAAGTAATAATATACGCTTTTTTTAAAGTTTTTTTATTCTTTTATTAT